>JASVEL010013897.1:0-170412 GCA_032618575.1 Nicotiana noctiflora
AATAATAAATTTCCGAAATAACCACAATAAGAATATTACTATAATCGTCTACAATTAAGCTAACAACGAATAACCAACTCAATAAAACAAGTCCAGGACCTACGGGAATCGAACCCACAGTCCCATTGACAGTACCTCTGGGTCTCCGGGAATCGAACCCGCAGCCCATGTCTCAATAAATAATCAATAACTCAGGATCTCGGGAATCGAACCCGTAGTCCCTACCAATAACTCAGGATCTCGGGAATCGAACCCGTAGTCCCTACCAATAACTCAGGATCTCGGGAATCGAACCCGTAGTCCCTACCAATAACTCAGGATCTCGGGAATCGAACCCGTAGTCCCTACCAATAACTCAGGATCTCGGGAATCGAACCCGTAGTTCCTACCAATAACTCAGGATCTCGGGAATCGAACCCGTAGTCCCTACCAATAACTCAGGATCTCGGGAATTGAACCCGTAGTCCCTACCAATAACTCAGGATCTCGGGAATCGAACCCGTAGTCCCTACCAATAACTCAGGATCTCGGGAATCGAACCCGTAGTCCCTACCAATATCACTCCGGGTCTCTGGGAATCGAACCCATAGCCCTGGGTCTCCGGGAATCGAACCTGCAGTCCACAAGCACAGCAAATAAAGGAATCCACAAAGAGAATAATTATGCTTAACTATAACTTCACCCGAAAAATAATAGTGCCAATAATTATCAAGAAGTTCAAATAAGGCAATTAGGCAACTAAACAGTTAAGTACTACCTAATCATGCTTTTCTAACCACTACCGGGTAAAAATATCAAATTAACAACTAAAGACAGGAATATCGCTCATCGAACATTTTAAATAAAGTACGTGTTCAACAACCAGCGCATGTACACGCACGTCACCTCGCGTACAAGGCATTTAAACTATCACATAATATCCTAGGGGTGAAAATTCCCCCACACGAGGTTAGACAAGCCACTTACCTCAATTCCGGCACAAACCCGCTAGGAAATAACCCTCTTTCCGCGAATGTCGGCCTCCACAAGTGTAGTATCTGATAAAAATCAATAGAATAACATCAAAATAGGCCAATTGGGCATTACCCAATCAAAACAACTCAAAATACACCAAAAACCCACAAGTTGCCAAAACCCGACTTTCGGTACGCTTATCGAAAAATCACGAAAGTTATATATTCGGAACCCTCGTCTCAATACGAGTCTAAGCATATAAGATTTACCAAATTCGGACTCCATTTGCCCATTCAAAACCTTGATTTTCTAAAGTTCAAGCCTAGGGCTAAATCCTCCATAAATTACCCCAAATTCCTCCATTTTCATGATATAATTGCATGATATTACCAATACTAATCATAAGATGAGTCCATAGTTGATTACCTGATAATTTCCCTTGAATCTCCCTCAAAAATTGCCCAAATTGCCTTTTAAGCCGAGACCCCAATGTGAAATGTTTTTCTGAACTTTTCTAACTTCTAATACAATTAATCTTCTGCGATTTTCGCTTCTGCGGACTATTTTCCGCTTCCGCGGATCCGCTTCCGCGACACTTAATCGCTTCTGCGAACCCCAGGCCTGGCTGGCCCATTCCGCTTCTACGAGCCTAAAGCCGCTTCCGCGAGGCCGCTCCTGCGGACAAAGGTCCACTCCTGCGAAACTTTCCGCTCCTACGAAGAGCAGTCCGCTTTTGCGGACTCGCCTACGCGGAGGCTTGTCCTCCTCTGCGAAAATTCCCCAACTTGTCTCCTGACCGCTTCTGCGGTCCCCATCCTCGCACCTGCGATGCCGCTTATGCGGACAAAGACCGCCCCTGCGCTCCAGTCTGCTTCCGCGCTCCAATTTCCGCCTCAGCGGACTCGCCTCTGCGGTTCCATTTCCGCAGGGGCGAAAACAACAGAGGCAGAATTCCTAATCCTGCAATTTCCCTGATTTTCTCCCGTTTACCCATCCGAAACCACCCCGAGGCCCCCGGGACCTCATCCAAACACACCAACACATCCTAATACCTTATTCGAACTTGTTCCAATCCTCAAAACACGTCTAACATCATCAAAACCCATAATTCACATCGAATTCAAGCCTAAATTTCTTAAAACTCTCTGAATTACACATTTGATCTAAAACCCGATCAAACGACTTCCGAATGACCTGAAAATTTGCGGACATATCCAAATTCACACAACGAAGCTACAGAAATTGTCGGAATTCCATTCCGACCCCTGGATCAAATTCTCACCTATCGTTCGGATTCGCCAAAATTTCAAACTTCGGCATATCAAGCCTAATTGAGCTACGGGCCTCCAAAATACATTCCGAACGCGCTCCCAACCCCCAAATCACCCAACGGAGCTAATGGAACCATCGAATTTCTGTTCCGAGATCGTCTTAACACTGTTCTAGTTATGGACCATTTTCTATCTTTAAAGCTCTCATTTAGGGACTAAGTGTCCCAACATACCTCAAATTTCAGGGCCGACTCTCCCGGCAAACCACAATAGCAGAACAGTACTTAGGGAAACAGTTAAATTAGGGATTGGGGCGTAATTTTCTAAAATGACTGGCCGGGTCATTACATGTCACTACTTCGCGGGGATAGGCCACGCACTTACCAGCACATGGGGTCAGATTGTGCTGATACTGCACTTCTGTGCGTTTTTGCACAGGTCCAGGTATTGAGCAGGAGCAGCAGCAGCAGTAGAGTAGTCGTGGGAGTTGAGCATTCCGAGAGTGAGGTAGCTTGCTTGCGTCCGCAGGCCTGGCATCTCTTCTATTTACTTATACTTTTTGTTGTGGTCTCATTGTTCTGAGACAGACATATATATGTTATTTTCCTTCAGACCATTATGTGTAGTATTCATTTGTAGTTCGTGAGTTGGTGACTCCACGTCTTGGGTAGAAGATTTCATTAGTGTTATACCTTGGTATTATTTATCTCTATTTCGAAAGTGTTCCGCATTTAATAAATTGAATATTATTTCCCTTGTTGATAAAAATGAGTATAAATTAATGATACAAACAGGATAACATTGAATGTAGTGGCTTGCTAGCTACCACGAGTAGGCGCCATCACGATCCCGATGTCGGGGGAAAATCCGGGTCGTGACATATTTTGAGGTGATTCAAAATCGAAAGTTGTATATCATCGTATTTAGTTTTCAGAAAGCTAAAGAAATTCTCATTTGGAAATTTGTAGCAAAAGTTATGGACGTTACACTATAGGCTGTCCAAGAAGGATATCTAAAACACATAAATGGATTTGGAAGCTTGTATCTCGAAATTTATACGGATTCAGGAAATAATCAACAAACGAAAGTTATAGCCTTATGTGTCTAGTTTCTATAACATCAAACCATTTATCATTTGGAGTTGTGTGTAACGCGTTATGACCATTTTACGAAAACCTGTCTGGAGGAATCAGAAGTTGTTTACCGCGATCACAAGGCATTTCCCACGATAACGAAGTGTAATTTTTGGGCCAGAAATTTGTTCTCCCCAATCGCAAAGCATTTCCTGCGATCGCGGTGAACAGAATACCTGGGCAGAATGTTTTAAAACATTTCATCCGCGAACCAAACCCATTTTTCCACCATTTTCGGTCATTCTTGAGAGCTTTTGGACGAGAATTGAAGGGGTTTTGACGAGAAGTGATTAGAGGTAAGACCTATGAACTAAATACATGATTTTATTGAAGAATCATCCTTGAAATTTATGAAAACATAGCAAAATTGTAAGAAATTAGGGCTTGGAGTAAAAACATTAAATTTGGGATTTGAGGAGCCATTTGTGGTCCGATTTGGGAGATTTTTATATGGTTAGACTCGTGAGAGTACGAGGGTCCTATAAACGTAAAAATATTTCAATCTCGAGCCGATGGATTCAGGGGTATTTTGGTCATTTCACCCACTTTCTCGCCGTAGCTGTAATTTCATCATTATAATTAGTTACTTGCGATGTTATTTACACTGTGTAATTGGTTTGACTAGATTCGGGCCACTCGAAGTTGGATACTCATGGCAAGAGAGTCGTTGCTTAGAGGTTTTGTACCGGAATCGAGGTAAGTGACTTGTCTAACCTTGCGTGGGGGAACCATTCTCCCCTAGGATATTATGTGTTAATTTAAATGCCTTGTACGCGAGGTGACGGGCATGTACATGTGCAGATTGTTGGAAAACCACCTTACTTGAACTGTTCAAATTGTGATATTCTTGTTATTTAATTGATTCAAATGTAATATTTACCTGATATTAGATAGAGAAACATGATTAGATATGATTATCTGTTTAAATGCCCACTTGTCTTAATTGAACTTCCTGGAACTTGTTATGCAGGTTTTGGTGTAAATTGTAGTTATGTATTTCATATTTCTCTGTGCTTTTCCTCTTATTGATTGTGTTTGTGTTTGTGGACGGCGGGTTCAATTCCCGGAGATCGAAGGGCTGCGGGTTCGATTCCCGGAGACCCATAGTTATTGAGATACGGACTGCGAGTTCAATTCCCGGAGATCCTGAGTTGATGATAATAGAGAAGGACTACGAGTTCAATTCCCGAAGATCCAAGGGCTGCGGGTTTGATTCCTAGAGATCCTGAGTTGATGAATATAGAGAGGGACTGCGGGTTCAATTCCCGGAGATCCAAGGGCTGCGGGTTTGATTCCCTTAGACCCAGAGTTATTGAGATACGGACTGCGGGTTCGATTCCCGCAGATCCTGAGTTGATGAATATAGAGAGGGACTGCGGGTTCAATTCCCGGAGATCCTGGACTTGTTGATTTGTAATTTTGTTGTGTTTGTTACTTGTTGTTAGCCTAATTGTAGACGGTTGCAGTAATTACTTTATTGTTGTTATTTCAGACTCATTCTTATTTAAACTACTTATTATTGTTATTATCATTATGTTATTGTCTCTCGGTAGGGCCCCGACCTTCCTCGTCACTACTCCATCGAGGTTAGGCTTGGCACTTACTGAGTACCGCCGTGGTGTACTCATGTTACTCTTCTGCACACTTTTGCTGTGCAAATCCAGGTACATCAGGTCAGGCACATTTCAGGTGATCTAGCAGCACTTCAGGAGACTTGAGGTACGATCTGCCACGTTCGCGGATCCAGACAGTCTCCTTCTATTCTCATTAGTGATAGCAGTTATTTTCCCTTATTCTCGTTGTTTAGACATTCTTGATGTATAGAGCCATAATTGTACTCTTCTCTTTGTCTGTGTTGCTCGTGGGTTTCCGGGTCCTGGTATTATGTCACTTAGTGTGT
Organism: Nicotiana noctiflora; assembly: GCA_032618575.1. NCBI lineage: Eukaryota > Viridiplantae > Streptophyta > Magnoliopsida > Solanales > Solanaceae > Nicotiana > Nicotiana noctiflora. The sequence continues at coordinate 5,259 of JASVEL010013897.1, forward strand.
TTTGGTGAAGTGTATGTGCCGAGCGGCACTCATTACATTTCATTTATATTATTCTTCTGTTATCTTATCCTTATTTCATAAAATTGTATATTCCGCATCGTGTTAGGCTTACCTAGTCGCGAAGACTGGGTGCCGTCATGACAGGTTCACGATTGGTGAAATAGGGTCGTGACAATATTAGATGTTTTTTTTTCAATGTACCTATGAGCAGACAAATTGTTTTTCGTCGATAAATGTTTAGATAAACAATTTCGACAAACAAAAATTATCGATAATTTTATTTTAATTGTTGCACAGGGATAGAAGTGTAGGTTTTGGGATGGGTAGATGACGAACTTCCTCTTAGAGTTACAACACTCATCAGTAAATAAAATTTGCTAATGGGCCAAATTTTTAACGAGGGTTATATATAGACCTTATCGTAAAGTCAAGAGAGGTATTTCACTCTGTTTAAAACAAAGGGGGTATCCGGGCCAATAGTGTAACAACAAGGTTGGATATGGGCCAAACTTTGAACGAGGGTTATATATAAGCCTTATCGTAAAGTAAACCGGGTTGGATCATTTTCATAGTTTAATATACGGATCTTTTGTAATGACCCGATCGGTTATTTTGAGACCCAACGCGTCGTTTAGAAATTGAGACACTGAGTAGCTTCATTAAAGGTATTATGAATTGTACGCATGGTCGGAATTGAATTTCGGAAAGTTTAGAATTTATTTGGAAAGAAATTTTACATTTTGAAAGCTCTAAGTTAGTAAGATAGACTAAGATTGGATTTTTGAGTAAACGATCTCGGAATCGAGATTTGAATTTTTCAGCAGGTTCGTATGATGATTTTGGACTTGGCGTATGTCCAGATCAAGTTTTTAATGACCCGATAACATCTCAGCGCCTATTGTGGAAGCATATTTGGAAGAATTTTTTAAGTATGAGTTGAAGTGCCTTTAAGCGTTATCGATGTCCGTTTGGGACTTCGAGTCAGTGAATAGTTCTGTATGGTGATTCTGGTATTTAGAGCACGATTGAAAGTAAATTTGAAGGTTCGTAGGTCATTTTGGAGTCATTTGGCTAAAGTTAAAATTTGAAGTGTTTTTAGAAGTTTGACCAGAAGTGAACTTTTTGATATTGGGATTGGATTCGAATTCTGAAAGTTAGAGTAGGTCTGTAATGCTGAATATGACTTGTGTGCAAAATTATAGCTCAATCGGATGTGATTTGATAGGTTTAGACATCGCATGAAGAAGTTTGAAGTTCCAAAGTTGATAAAGTTTAAATTGGGGTGTGATTCGTTATTTTAGCATTGTCTGATATGATTTGAATGCTCGACTAAGTTCTTAATATGTTTTGGGATATGTTGGTATAATAGTTTGTGATCCCGAGGGCCTAGAATGTATTCCGCATGGTAAATGGATCGAACTTGGACAGGAGGAAAGGCTTATCACCTGGGTTTCTTGTGTAACGGAACCTGCGGGGTTTTGGTCACATGTGCAGCGCCGCAGAAGCGACAATCGGTAGCAGATGGGATCTAGGCTAGGAGAGCTGGGACCGCAGGTGCGTTCATCCCGCTGCAGAAGCGGGAACACACCTGTGGAAAGAAGTGTGCAAATGCGAAATTTAATGGGCTGGAGGAGGACCGCAGAAGCGGATATGGTTCGCACCTGTGGAAATGCATAACTAGTCAAATGACCGAAGGTGCAGAAATGCTGGAGGTAGTGAGGTTCTTTAAATCGGTTCATTTCAACCCCATTTTTACCACATGAGCCACTTTGAGGTGCCATATTCACCACCAAGCGTGAGGTAAGTGGTTTATACCAGTTTAAGTTAAATACATCGATTATGTATATGTTTTAACATGAAAATTAGTAGAAAGTTGGGGAAATCTAGAAATTTGGTATTCTTGGATTTTGACCATGATTTAAGACATGAAATTGTGAGTAAATTATATATTTGAGTTCGTAAGATTATGAGTATAATTTGTCTTCCAAAAATTTTAGAATCCGGGCACGTGGGCCCGAGGGAGATTTTGTGAAACTTTTAATGCGGAGTTGGGAATTTATATAAATTGAACTTTTATAACTATTAGGGTATATTTTCCTTTGTTTGCCTATTATTTTCTTGGGAGCGTTAGACTTGATTTGTGTCATTGGAAGGGCGTGGGATGCCGGTTATGTAACTTTGGAGAGAGGTGAGTCTCCTTTCTAACTTCGTAAGATGGAGTTTACCCCATAGGTAAAATAATTAAATATGTATTCCTAATTGTAGGGGCTACGTACACAGGAGGTGACGAGAGTGCATGCGTAGCTACTATTATGCCTATGTCGGGATAGTCCTAGGTTACAACATGCTTTGTTGAATTTCTTGTTGATTGATGTCATTGTTTGCCTTGAGGCGAAATAAGATTTGAGGTTGCGTAATTTTTGCATAGAAAAATATTTCAATTAAAGAATTTAAGAATTTACGTGCTTCCATTAAACTTAGTACTTTCAAAAAGAATTGAGGAATCTTATACTAATTTAAGAAATCTATTTGTACCGTGTCACATGTATATTTCGCGAGTGGGAAAGAATTACCTTAGAAGCTTCATGTTGAATTGTCTCTATTTTTGAAAAGAATCAAGAAAATTATTTTTTTTATTAATAAATTCATATTTGACCGCGACACATATATGATTCGCGAGCGGAGAAACTCCTTAAATATATATTTTACCGCATCGGACATATGATTCGCTAGCTGGGTACATACTTCTACTATTCTCATGGGAGCGGGTTGATCGCTTTGGCAGGTTAATAGATGCATCTATTATTCTCGTCGTTCAACCATAGGCAATGCACAATTTACTTTTATATTTGATCGGGCCGTACGCCCGTCATTTTTCCTATATATATATATATATATATATATATATATATATATATATATATATATATATATATATAGAGACTATTCTCGTGGACTCGTGCATGACATTTGGCTTGAAGCCAGTGAACTTAGTGATTTTTCTTTGTTTTGAATTATGACAACTTCTTTAATGAAATCCACCTTATTTATATATGTGCTCCAGTTACGGAGGGAACTTGCTAGACAATAGCTTGAGTAAAATTACAAAGAGGAGAATGTATCACATCTTCAAACTTTCTTATTTTATATATGTATTTTGTTTCATGTTATTCACCTCTTTACTCTACCCAATAGTATTGGACCACTAAATAGTATTGAAGTTGACATCTCGTCACTGCTTCTTCGAGGTTAGACTGGATAATTACTGGGTACACATTGTTTTAGTGCTCATACTACACTTGCCATGCATTTTTGTTGCACATGAAGATATATATTTAGTGGCCTAGTGGGCGAGCATCATGGTTGATACGTAGACTTAGGTGAGTTGAATCTCTCGAGACAATCTGCAACCATCAGAGTCTCCTTCAGATTACTGTATTTACTTTCTGTGCAAACTTGTATTCTAGACAATTATTGTATTTCATTTGTTTCTCCTAGTGATTGCTCTTGCACCTGTGACACCAGATTCTGGGGTTTTTGTGGGATATTTATTATTAAACGTTGTAAATAGTTTTATTTATTCAGTGAAGATTATTTTTGCTAGTTGAATTAAAGAAAATTATGGTTCCTAAACTATTAAAATGAGAGTTAAATTAATTATTTAATGTTGGGTTGCCTGACCGAGGTGTGCATCATCACGGCCTTTGATGGATTAATGGGTCGTGACGATATGGTGTCAGAGCACTAGGTTCCTTTAGGTATCACGTGTAATGATAAAGTCTAGTAGAGTCTCGCGGATCGGTAAGGAGATGTCTGCACTTATATTCGAGAGGCGACATGACTGTTAAGAGCACTTCCCTTCTTGATTCACCATCGTGTTGTTTGATTTCTTTGAGGCTTATGCCTTTGTTTCTTTACTACTCAATCTTATGCGACATAAATCGTTTGTTATTGACCGATAATTGAGAAATTGTAATGATACTACATATGTGGTGCATAATGTTCTTCTTAGAACTATTGTCATCGCCTTGCGGAAGGATATTCTGTCATTTGAGCTTAGTATCCGTACTTCAATAGCTTTTGAGGCTATGCACATGTTTCTATAATGCTTATGAACGGCTATTGCACAAATTGATGTGATGGCAGGATGCTTGCCTATGTGTCGGGGCAGTGAGTGACTTGAAAGGATGTTTACTCAGATCATGATTCTGAGACTCAGTGTTTTATTTATGGTGGAGGGAGGACAATCGGAGTATGAATGTCCAGGTTCAGGTTGACGGAGTAACCATCTACTGGTTCAAGTGCTACAGAGATATATTTGATTTAAGGTAAAGGCTGGGCAACAAAGGATGAGGATGGACATGTGGAAAGTGTCCTGTGGTGATAAAACTCCTAGAAGGCCAAGTGTGGGGGACAGAAGTTGAGTAGTTGCTTAAATGAGTGAGTTTGACCAAAGTGGATGAGTGACAGATCAGTATATGGGTGTAGTGGTGGGATAACTACAAGCTTTATGGAAAATTTGAATGATCCGGGAATGATAGTGGATGATGATTGGGTCTACGAGCTTAATTTCAATTATGGCTACTATACGGCGGGGAATTTAATACAATAGGAAGAAGTTTCTTGATATGAAGAAGATACAATATGACTTTGGATTGGAGGCTATTGTCGCACATTCAGTTGATATCCATGAGTAGAGAATGCGCTTGTGTAGCTAGCGAACGAGCATGGGCTCAGTTTGGGATGCACAATTCATAGAAATTTTGCAACACAATGTCGTTGCGAGATGGATGACTATGGATTTTAGCCTATCTCATGCTCTCTTTTGCTTAGGTTTTGGATACAAAATATGTAAAAGTATTCTCGAAAATTGACTTAATGTGTTTGTCCGTAGGGTTTAGTCAAATGAGACAAGAAAGCCATAATCAATTCATGAAGGAGTTAAATTTGAAAATTTTCAAAGCTGGGACTTAAAGGCTAACCGTGATAGAAAAGAGCGGTATGTAAGGTCCACTGCTTAAGCAACCACAATTACGCGGTCCCCGAAAGTGTGATTTAGAGAAGATGTTTTGGGTTAAATAGTGACCCATGAATGCGTTGAAAAAGCACAGTCGTGGAATACCTGACACGGCTGCGTTGGTATTTCCGCTGAAAGCGTTGAAATTAGTTCAGAGACTCTACAAGTTGAGCTTGACTGAGGAGCGGTGCGCGTTCATATTACACGGCCGCGGTTCATGATAACCCGGAGGGAGAATAAAATTGAAGAAATGCAGTACGTGCTTATTTTTTGCGTGGCTACGAAAGTCCATGCGCTGACGCACCCAGTATTTCATAGATAGAGGAACTCCATAGGGGTGTTTTTTCCAGTGATTTTAGCTGAGTATAAATAGATTTTTCACATTTTTAGGTCATCTTTTGTATTAGCGAGCTCGTGAGCAGTCGTACTGTTCCATTAAGAGTAATTTTAGAGTTGCTTCAGTGTATATTCTTAGGTTTTATTCTTGTAATCAACTTTTATGGCTTATATTTGATCTCCATCTTTGTTTTTGACCTTGATTATAAGTATCTAAACCCATTATCTAGGGTTTGGATCCAACCCCGGTGTAGGTATTTAATAGTCTTCAATTTTAGGGCTTATATTTTTATGGGTTAGTGATATTTAGCTTGTTTCATGCTTTAACTATTGAATTGGTGGTTTCAAATACTGATTCATGCCTTTTTGACTTGGCTCTTCTTGAGATCTAGGAAAAATAGGCGAACAAGAAATTGTTTTAAATTCAAGATATTTATAACCCCAATTAAAAGGTTAAGCCTAGAGATAGTAATACCCAACTTAAGACAATTTTACTTGCATTGTTTGAACACCCAATTAGAGATGCCGACATGTAATTTCCACATATGGGTTATCTCTTATGAGCAGATCAGTGGTCATGTGGTGTTGACGAAGCTTATGCGAAGGATTTTACTAGCTATCAAGTAAGTGGTCGAATATGTGAATGTTGCTAGAGATTCATAGTGTTCATGGCAGGTCAAACAGAAGGATTTCTAGGAAATTGGCGGGTTGGTTGTGCAAGATCACGTAAACAATGAAGAATGAATCTATGTGGGTTCTTGAGTTGTGTAATGTTGGCTTCAAGTTAAGTGGGAGTGTCCCACTGCCTACGATTGGGTTGCATAGTTATCTACTTGTGAGGTTTCTGGCTATCGGCATAATGGCGAGTTATTTCAGCTAAGGAAAATAATATAACTGGTAATTTGAGCAAATGATTTGAGAGATGTGTGCCATTATTGGCCTTATCGATTCTTGGTCGGGCTTTGGGAAGACTCAAGATTGTTTTTCGCGCGGAGGTGATTTACAAGGAAGTGATTCAATCGGGTTCGCCATGGATATGGGTGTCTATGTGCAAATAGGGCCTTCAAATTGATTATATCGTGACCAAGCTAGAGTGTGTGACTCTAAAAAATTGTCCTAGTGTATTTAAAGGTTAAAATGCGGTGCCTAAAGATTTCAAGCTCGTAGTATGGTTATGAATTAAGATTTTGTAGCAGATTATCATAAGAGGCTCGAAATAATATATGATGTTTTCGGCTTATAGTGTAGCATTGGGAGGAAAAAGAGAGAAAGACATCGGATTCATAGAGGAAGTATCAGAATGGGTATATTAGTTGAAGATGCGAGTGTGCGTGGAGGGTATGAAACAATTCATGGGTTTGGAGGTAATATGGTCTCACAGAATGGGGTCACTCAATATAAGTGTGGATTTAGGGGTGTGATGTAAGAAATGGAGTTAATATTTTCTCCAAGGCAAGATAAAGATGAATTAGACGAAGTTAGATTGGTTAACCATGTTTGAATTGGTATAATGGTTGCAGTAATCAGTTCTTTCAGCGTGATTAACTTATGTATGTGATTTGTGGCAGTACGTGCGAGTCTCGACCGTAATTGATTTTATTTGGAAGTATTCAAGTATTATGGCATGTTATGTGTAGGCAGATCATTGAGGGGGTTATGGTGGTTTAGACCATTACTTGAGGATTTGGATGTTCTACGGTTATGAGAAGTTTTTCCCGTTGTTCTATGGTTCTCTTTGAATGAGTTAAATAAAAGGTTTATGTATTATGATGTGTATACCCTATTTGTGGTTCAGGAGTTATGATGAAATTTGTATACTGTAGCATATTGGCATGTTAGGTGTAGTGAGTAGTATAAAAATTAAAAGTGAGGAAACGAGTTTGCGGTTCGATATTGGTAAGGATGTCACAAGCTCGGAGAAGGAGGAAATGGATTTGAATGTTTAGACTAAGCTGATATTGTTTTCAGCATCACCTGATATCGACATTTTGTGGAAAAGGCTTTGCAACCTAGTCATGGATTTTTGAATTGCTTTACAACGTTAGTGCAGCCAATAGTATGGATGTCCAGACTTATTATCTGGTGCGAGAAGGTCGTGGGAGAGAGTATCATAGGGAAATTGTATGAGTGTGACATATAGTGACTTGATTGATTGGTAATTTAAACCAAGTATGAAGATTGTGGTAATATCGCTAATTTGAGAATTTATGCCTAAAAGGTACTACGTTTATTGGGTTTTGGATTGTGATGGTTTACTCCGGTTATGATGGTTGTTCTTGTGAGTTATAGGAAAAACGGTACTTATGGACCCTAGAAAGGCTATTTGCCTAGTATAGTGTGATCAGAATCGACTTGAGGTCTATGGATGGATGTAAATATGAAGGTGGGCCCTATTTGGGGCTAGATGTGTCCATTTAAGCATAGTGATCCTTATGAGGGAGTATTCGGACATTGTATGTTATTAGGACACCGGCTATTTCATGTAATGCTATATTGGGTCATGTGAGTTGCGAAACGGCTTGATAATTTTCTTTTATGTTGAGATTCTATGTAGCGATGGTATTATGTGAGTAGGATGGCTCATGTAATTCAGATTATATATTGCACCTCAGTTGTGCTTGAGTGTTATTGCTTATGGAGCTATTTGTCTCCCCAGGGATGGGTTATGCACTTAGCGTGCTTGTGACTGATATTCGGTCTAGCGTGCTTGTGACTGATATTCAGTATATTGTAGTAATGAGAAATTTATCTTGGTGTGTATCTCCTTATGCGAATTTTATGTGTAGATTGGGTGGCACGCTGCCACGGGTACGTTGTCTGGATCGGGTTGCACGCCGCAACAATATGTTGTTGAGTACGATTTTCTATATTCTAATTTTTTGTGTCTTTTGTTTCCAATTTCTGAGTAAAGTTCATAGTAGTTCCGTGAGTTGAGTAGTCCCTACGAGTTCGTTTTCCTTATAGATCACATTTGAGTTTGTAACCTATTGGCACATGTGGCAACGCATGAGACTTTTTATTGTGTCTTGGTGAGACGAGATTATTAGATCTAGGATCAGGAAAATCAAATTATATGAAGTTTATTAAAGCAAATACCATTATTAGTTTAGAATGAGGTAATGATTCTTGTCAGGTGTATAGACTCAACGATTTGTTGACACGGCAGTTGGTTATGAACTTCTAAACATTTCATGCGTCGTGGCAGTATTGCAAAACTTGGGACAAGATTTATATATGTCATAAGGTGTATTGTGAGCATCATATTCGGAAAATGTCGGTTATTATGATTAGAGAATGTTATTATGGTATATGAATGATATGGTACATGGTGAGAATTTAGCAAAGGTATGCAGTTGTGTTGTTTTACATCGTGTAGTGATTGATATAGTATCCGTAGGTTGGAAGCAGGTTTGGAAGATAATTTCGGGGGTTAGAACAAGGTTCTAAGTTTATATGTTTGATTAAAAGAGAACAACTTCAGATTTGATCGAGCTAATATGCTCAACTGAGTTATGGTAGCACGAACGGGTGCACAAGATATTAAATAGTAATTTCAGACAACTCCAGCGTAGTCCTTTGCACGTTCGAGGACGAATGTATGTTTAAGTGGGAGAGAATGTAACGATCTGACCAGTTGTATTGAGCCTTAGTGCGTCGTTCATCAGTTTGAGGCCCTGAGAGCATCACTTAAGGTATTATGACTTGTACGCGTTGCCGGAATTGAATTTCGGGAAATATGGAATTTATTTGGAAAGAAAATTTTCATTTTGAAAGCTTTAAGCAGGCAGGATTGACTAAGACTGGACTTTAGAGTAAAAGATCTTGAAATCAAAATTTGAATGCTCTACCGTGTTTGTATGATAATTTTGGACTTGGGCGTACATTTGGATTAGGTATTGAATGACCCGGGAGTCTTTCAATGCCTATTGTGGAAGTTAACATATTTGGAAGAATTTCATAAGTTTGGGTAGAATTTCTCTTTGGTGTTATCGATGTATGTTTGATATTCTGAATTAGGGAATAGCTATGTATGGTAATTATGTTATTGGGATCGCGATCATAAGTGAAATTGGAGGTCTGTAGGTCATTTTGGAGTCATTTGGCTAAAGTCAGAAATTTGAATATGTTTGAGAAGTTTGACCGGAAGTCGACTTCTTGATATCGGGGTCGGATTCCGATTCCGGAAATTGGAGTAGATCCGTAACGTTGATTATGAATTTTGTGCAAAATTTGAGGTCAACCGGACATGATTTGATAGGTTTCGACATCGAATGAAAACGTTTGAAGTTCTAAAGTTCACCAAGTTTGATCTGGGGTGTGATTCGTAATTTTAGCATTGTTTAATGTGATTTGAAGGCTCGACTAAGTTCTTTTTGTGTTTTGGGACGTGTTGGTATAAGGTGTTGAAGTCCCAAGGGCCACGAGTAGATTTCAGATAGTAAACGTACCAAACTTGGACTTGGTAGAAGGGCTGAAGTAGTTGGGGTTCTGGTGTAACTACACTTGCGAGATTTTGGCTGCCGGTGCAGCGCCGCAGAAGCGGCCATTGTTGATACTCACTTTTTCCCTCATATATTTTAAAATGTGCATACACACATTCAATATATTATACATGCATGTACAAATATGCACAAGTATTTTTACAATATTTTCATAATTTTTAAAGGCCTTAAATCAATTTATTTATGCTTATTTAATTATATAGATATTCAATAATTATCCTTCGTATTAATTTACAATGATTTAATCATCTAAATTTATCATTTATTCTCATATATGTGTTCAAATATTTTAATTGTATTTTTTTACAATCACATTTGCATTTTAAGACTATAATTGTATATTTCGCAATAATGACCCGTACATATGCATCACTATAGTTTCTATACAAACAATGGTTTTTTATATTTTTATAATGTTAAGTAGTTATTTTAAGTCACTTTGCATAAAAATCTTTTTTATCATTTAATTAGTTATTTCTACAAATTATTTTATTAATTAATTGAGTATTTAACAAATAGACCTTTTATTAAGTTTAAATTCGGACCCTCCCCCAAGCCCAGTTCAAACTAAAACCCCAAGCCTAATTAACCATCCCATAACCCATTTCTTTATAACTCACCAAACCCAAATAAAATCCTGGCCGTTGATATAGAGATCAACAGTTCAAGATGCTATTTCATTTTTTAATTATCGCTAACCCCAAACCTTAATCATTTGTCTACACTCGCCGCCCTTGAATCCCTCTTCTTCTCCATTCTATCTGAAACCATCCTTAACCCTAGAGTCTTCACCCCCTAAATCTCACAAACCCCTTCGATCCACGACTAGATATCCATTTATTTGGTGTTTTGCTACCCTATCTAACCTATTAGCTCTACTGGTTCTTTGATTCTTGTTGTTCTGTGAAGGAACATTGAAGAGATTCAACCCAGAATCAACTTAGGATCTTCATTTTCTTACGAACTCTCCTATTGTTCATCAAATGTTTGTGAGTATTGGCTATGGTTAGATTTTTACCTCACCTCATCCCCTTCTCTCAAAACCTTCATCTCTTGCACTTTGAATATGTTCAGATCCTTATAGATCTGAAATAGTTTTGAGTTTATACGGAAGTTTTTTTCTTTAAAATCATTTGTTCCATGTATTGTTATTTGATTTTAATGTTCTTCCAAACTAGGGTTTCACTTGGTCTGTGAGTGCAAAGCTTTTCTAAAATTCCTATGTGTTTGATTATCTTTTTCCACCGGTTCTTTCATGATTGTGTTCTAGTTTTAGTTTGTTTTATTATTTCGTGGCCCGCTTCAATATTTTCCCTTTATTTTGGAGTAATTTATTGATTATCTAAACTGCCTAGGGTTTAAAATTTGCTTTGTTTATTAAGGTGATGACTTCCTATAATTTTTTCTACTTTCCTTATTTTGGGACATCTAATTGGTAATACTTGCCTGAACTATTCTTGTTAAGCCTAATTTATGGGTTGACTGCCTTAACAACCCAAACTAGTCTCTAATTGCTTGTGTTACCTTATTTATGTGATTAATTGCTCTATTTCTTACCTGATTTTTAGTGTTCTGACTCTAATTGGCTATCCGACTTACCACTTACCTTTTTTAGACCTCAAATTCGAGTCATTTTGGATACAGTCCAATTATTTTTGCCTATTTATTTGCCATGTCATGCCTAATTGATTGGCTGGTTGTTTTCATTGCCTTATTGTAAACCTTTAAACTGCTTTACCTTATAGACTAAGACCAATAGCCTGATGTCATCTTCTACGGAATAAGATTTAGATCTATCAACGAATAATAAATATTTCATAAGAAAAGAATTTTTTTTTGTTTAAATCCCAAAGAAAGGAATATGTAAAATTTGCAACAGTCATTTCAATCTTTTTCTTCCATTTCTAAGAAAGAAAATTCGCGAAAAATCTGTCAATATATGACGAACTCCATTATACAGATGATAGGATAGGGCTATGGTAGTAATCTCGATGAAGATTACGATGATCTTTGATGAATAAAAGAATAATTGGTAGAAATTCTCATAGGTGAAGCAAATCAAACAAATTTTCAGACAACAAAGATAAAAAAAGTAAAGTATAGTGGCTAGGAATGCTCCGGAGATTTTATGAGAAATTGAAAACGTGGAGTAAGTTGTGGCTTGCAAATAGGAAGATGAGGAGATAAGGGGCGAAGGATATTCATGATATTCGGAAAGATTTATGTTCATTAGGTCTACTCGCAAAGCGGTATACCGAAATAAAGACGCGACTACCTTACTTAAGCAATTCTTCTTATTCTTATTCTTTCTTATTTGAAGTTCTTATATTGGTTTTTTGTTTTTTTTATTGATCAAGGCTTCTTGAACTTTCAAACTTGGTTAGGTCTTGGAATCGGGATAGGAGCAACTATTGAATCTGGTGATGGCGGTGTGATAATGCAAGTCGAAGGGGAAAGAAAGGGTAAGACTTTGATTAGGCAATTGTTTTAGTTTCTCATTTCACATATCATCCAATCCTTCTTCTTGACCTGTTTAGAGGACTTTCGGATAGTTCGATACCGGCTATCGGTAAAATAGGCATTTTCCTCTAACTCAGTTCATTCCCTATATGGTAATGGTAGGTACGCCGGTACCCCTTTTTTGGTTCAACCAAGGTAGGATTGTGCCCGGTTCACTCGTGAAAGGAACGTTCTAGCGGTAAAGTAAAGAAAATCCTCCCTTCTTGCTTCCTTATGGTACGCCCCCTATCTCCTTTCATTCGGAAAAAGAATTATCTGCACTGGCTTCAGTTAGTCGTGATAACCGTAAAATCTCTTTGTATTTTATTTCAAATAAGCGCCTTGAAGCTAGCTAATCCAACCAGCAAGCCATAAAAGAAAGGGGAAAATTAGTAGAGGTGATCTGCGCGAAACTAACTCTCACTACAAGAAAATTGATTTTTACCGACCACTTCTTAACGAAGGGACATAAACCCGGTCGTTATAGGTATACTTATAACAACCATTTTTTTCCGGTCGTTGAAAAGGTTAATTAATAAAAATTTAGCACTAATATTTCCCTCTTTTTCCCAAACCCACGCGAACTAACCCAAAAACAACTGGTTGTTAAAAGATTAATAAAAATTTTGGCGCTAAGATTTCCCTCTTTTTCCCAAACCCGCGCGAACTAACCCAAAAACAAAGTAATTAAAAACCCCTAAACTTATTTTGGTAAAGAACCTGCGCTATTCGATTTCCCTGCCGATCGCTAATTTCCCCTGCTACTCGCTATTCGATCGCTCGCTGCTGCTCGCTATTCGATCGCCGCTCGCTATTCGATTGCTCGCTGCTGCTCGTTATTCGATTGCTCGCTGCTGCTCGGTGAACAGGTTGAATTTCTGCTGCTGTGAACAGGTCCTATATTTCCCCTGCTGCTGTGAACGATTACGCACGACCTTCTGCTGTGAACAAGGATTACAACCTGTTGCTGTGAACGATTACAAAACCTGCTATTATTTCCCTGTTGTAAACGACTTCCATTGATAACTACTCAATATCAAGTTTCTTCTCTTCGAGTTTCTTCTCAGGTAAGATTCGAATTACTCAATAAAGCTAGGGTTTTAAGGGCAAAATTGATCTCTGCACTTGAGTTTTTTTCTTCGATTTTCTATTCGCGTTTTGAATTTCAGAAAAGAAATTGCAATTGTACGCCCTGTTGATTCATTAGTTTCTCTGTTGATTACAATTGTATGCCCTGTTGATTTTCTGATCGCGTTTCACATTTCGACAAATATATATATATACTGCCCAGTACAACCTTCCTCACTTGGTGTTTGCACATTTTTTTCTTCAACATTATCTAGATTTGCAGTGATAATGTCAAGAAATATCGATCAATATGTTTTCTCCGCTGCATATGATTTCTACACAACCATAGTGATAGTAGCACCTATGTTAAGGGCACTAAGTTCAAGTTATGACTAGAGAATCTCAACATAGTTTTGGGAGTCATGAATCTCGACCTTGTGTTAAGTATTGATTCTACACCATATTTTATTAATAAGAGTAACTATAATTTACGAAAATCCTGTAATTTTCTTTGCTTGTTGAAATAAAAGAGCAAAACTAGTGAATGGAACCAGATTAAAAAGAAATTGAGGAAGAAATAAATGAAATTAGAAAAAAGAGAGAGAGAAAAAAAAGAAGAGAAAATGGATATTGATGGGTAAATAGATACCATTGTAAATGGGGAAAATTGGTTATTAATGGGCAAATAGTTTGAATTCTATAGGTAGTTATGTATTTTTCTTGGATTATGCCTAAAATGATCTACTAATGAGACAATAAACATAACTCAACTCAATCCGCCAAAATATGAGTAAGTTTAACCATTATATTTTCATGCCCTGGCCATTTTTCTTACATACAATGCAGATCAACTAAGAAAATGTCCCAAAATAAATGTCTTTAATTACATTGAAAATAGAAAATGTATTGTGACATGGGCCATCTTGTTTCCTAGTTTAAACTTTATATAATTGATTTTCTAAATTTAGCAAAGTCACCATCACTTCACACATTTTACGAGTATTAGCAAAGTCACCATCACTTCACACAATTCTAAATTTAGCAAAGTAACTACTTCCACACTACTAATCGGACTGATTAACTGCTTCTGCTGATTTTTGTTAATTACAGCCCCATAGCCCCATCTTGAATAACTGTAGGATTAATTATGGGTAAAGATTCAACAGATGTGCCCAGAAGACTCCTATAAAAAATTACTTTTTTCTTTGTTTGAGCTTTAGTATGTAGCAATGCCCCTTGAAGTGATTGTAGATTCCTAATGGAGTTCTGCCCACACCTGTTCTTCATATTAGCAAAGAAATAAGCAGAGTTAGAATCTCCTAAAGCAAGCCATTTGATTCTAGATTTCTGCTTGTATATACTCTCCTCAATTGCTCCCCATTTCTTTCGCCGAGGGTCGATTGGAAACAGCCTCTTTTCCCTATCGGGTAGGGGTAAGGCCTGCGTACATATTACCCTCCCCAGACCCCACCCTGTGGGACTATAGTGGATAGTTGTTGTTGTTGTTGTATCTTCTTAAGTAGATTGATTAATATTCCTTAGTAAATGTGACTAATATGTTTTTGCTCGCTTATGTTCATTTCTTGTTCATTGCCATACTAATAGTTTTTGGTTGACTATATATGTATATCAATTTTGTGTATACACCAGATTATGGCACCTGATAAGAAATGGATGGAACTTATTCATGATCGCCTTGATAACGCTTACATACTTGGGGTGGAGAACTTTCTTGATTATGCTTTTAAAAGATTGGGAGAAACAAGCAAAATACGTTGTCCATGAGTCAAATGTTGTAATGCAATTTCAGGAACACGTGAGCTGGTTAGGTCACATTTAATAGTACATGGAATGGTCCAAAATTATACCCTTTGGTATCACCATGGGGAGATATTAGGCGAGTTTCTTCAGAATATGAATTTGTAGGTGATAAGATCAACGAAGAGGGTGATAATGAGGATGAAACACATGAAATTTTAAGAGATTTATATCCCACTTTTGAACGAGACAATATGAACAATGATGGTGATGGGCTGTTTGAGGAGGAACCAAATATTGAAGCAAAACGATTCTATAGGATCTTAGAAGATTTTGAGCAACCATTGAACCAAGATTCAAAAGTTTCTAAACTTTCTACTTTAGTGATGGGGGTGGTGAATGAATTTGAGAGGGGGCAGGATGTGGGATGAAGAAGTATCTACTTGCAAGTTTCCATATGACAGCAAATATAGGCTGTGGGATGATGGAGATTGAGTTAGAGACTTTGAAAAATGAGTTATCAGTTTTGAGCAGCAGGCTGAATGCACTTGAAACAGAACACTGCTTTCTTGAGCATTCCATCAACTCACTGAGGAATGGAGATGAGGGGCATCGATTCATTAAGGAGATAGCTGGTCACTTGCAACAGTTGCATTTTGTTTGGGGTGATCTTGCAAGTAAATAAAGGTGACCACCTTATGAATTCTTCTCTCCTCGAGACATTTGTCTAATTCCTTGTTGGAAGTTGGTTTATCTTAGGGTATAGGGAAGTTCAATTTTCTCGTGTGATTATTAGCTTTGCAATATATTAATTTAGACTGGTATGCAACTTGACTTTCAAGTAGAAGCACCCATTTTACCTTGAGGCTTGTCTTTCCTTTTCTCTGTTCTTTTAGAAAATCTTATATTATGAAAATGGATTACTATGCCGTATGCTTTTTGGTCTTATGACATGTTATTTCTTCTTTTTTTTGGGTTTTAGTTTCATTAGCTTAAGATATCATTAAAGAGAGCAGTTATAATTTTTTTTTTGGTGAAATAACATTTGGAAGGTTTACTAATGATAAACTTCAGGCTCCAACAGCAGGAGAGATGAAGCGCTCATAGCTAATATTTGTCTAGAATGTATTATGTTAGTATGTTATGGGGTAGGAGACTAGTGAGGGAGTCAATAGTCAAATATGATAGAAGAACTGGTCTAGGATCTTTCTCTAAGTAACCAATGTGATAAAATTTCCAATTAAAAGTATTTAGCCAACAGTTGGGATGGTGTCAGCAGGTTCAAGTTCTCTAAAGTAATCCAAGCATTCTTGCAAATAATTTAGTTAAACTGCTGTTGCTTCATCTTCCTAAGAACTGCAGTATCAAATGTGTTCTTTTTTTTTTATCATGTATGATTCGGTATTTCTATTTTCTTTCACAATAGAGTAATCTGCTTTTTTCTTGTGATGTACGCCTACGACACTTGTTGTTAGTTGTTGACGAGTAAAGCTTATGCAAAATGAGAGCATCAGGTAGCTTTGGCCTAGAGCTGCATCATATAACATGTTTCATGATGTAAATGTGCCCAGGCACATTTACGGCTTTAGCTGTACCTTGCTCTAAATCCCCTTTGTGTACAAGTTGATTGTAAAACTGTTACCATTCATGATTCATATGTAACCTTGATCTTTGAGGCTATGAGATTCATTGAGTTACTGTTCTTATGTATGCATGCCCTACAGGAGTGCTGACAAGATACCAAAAAGGTTGATGAACCCTTTTGTATATGCTGCCTGCTGTCTTTTTTTTTTTTTCTGCTGGTACTTGCCTGGAATTTAATTGAAGTTGTCACTTTTTTTGCTAGTCAACTTCTCGTGAATATGGTTATGTATATGTGCATTCGATAATTTAAGGTGTTATCTTTTCATTTCCCCTTTAAAGTGTTCATTTTCTTCTTTAGTTGTTTATTCTTTGTGACTAACTGGCATAAATTTGTTATTTTAATAGATTAAAAATTTGAAGTCCGAAGAACCTATCCTTGAAGAAAGTGTAGAGCAAGTACAAGAGATTTTTGGTTCGTCGGCAGTGATTTAAAGACACCAGTCTTATGTACATGTGGAATTTTACTCTTTTCTTTTTAGGAATTATTTAAAATGATGCTTAACCCACCTCATTTTATGTTTCCAGTTGTCTCCTTGTTGGGTTTATGTTATTTTTACTTTTCATTGTTTTAGTAAGCTGGATTTGTTACAATTTGGATTGCAGGTTCATGGTAAAAATGATATTTTAGTGAATTGTATTAACAAATATGAAGTATTTGGTTTATTTCCAATGTTGTTGAGCGTGTATGAAAGCATGTAAATAATTATTACCATTCATGTAATTAAATTTTTCTTAATTATATTTATTATATTAGCGGAAAAAAAAGTGATCATAAAACTCTTTAACGACAGTCTTCTCAAATAGATAAATGACTATTAACAAAAAGAGTATTGGTTGTTAAAAGTAATTATATAATTAGCGAAGGGAATAGCGGTTGGTAAAAGCATTCGAATTCACTCAATATATTGTTGTCATTAAAGATCTTTAACGACCGAATAACAAATTAGCGAGGGGAAAATTCTGTCGCTAAAAAGAATGTATAACGACCGGAAACAAAGTTGTCGCTAAAAATTCTTTAACGACCGAACTGTAAACCGGTCGTTAACTTTTAACGTCGGGACTTTTAACGACGGGTGACGACCGGATTTTTTTCGGTCGTTATCAACTTATAACGACCGGAATTGGACTTTCAACGACCAAATTTCCTTTAGCTAAAGCCCCGTTTTCTTGTAGTGTCTTCTAAAACATAATATGGGGAAGGAGAAAGAAAGGAAGGACTAGCTATTCGACTGATTTACTTTTTATTACCCCGTCTGCTCTCTTGTTCATATATTGGTTTTTAGATTTGATTCCCTGTATGCTCTAGTATGGAGAAAGGTAAAAGTATTTTTTGTTTACCTTACTTACTTTTCTTTTCCTTTTATCAATAACTCAATCAAAATGCAATTATCTCCAAGAACAAAAAGTTTGTTATGCTTAATACCTTGAGTTTGATCGGTATCTGTCTTAATTCGGCATTTTCTCGAGTAGTTTTTTCTTTGGAAAATTTCCCGAGCAAATTGCTTTTTTGAATCCAATTGTAGATATTATGCAAGTCATGTCTCTGTTCTTTTTTCTCTTAACCTTTGTTTGGCAAGCTTCTGTAAGTTTCAATGAGATCCTAATTAATATCCGAAGAAATTCATGATTTAGTCGATAAAGTATTCTAAAATAAATAAAATCGGATAAGCTTTACCATTTGAAACCTTGATTCAAACATTGAAATTCTTGGATAGTCATCAGAAATGCAGCTTAACTTATTTTCGTATTTTTTTATGCTTTCCTTTCCAGTGAAGGACCTTATTAGGATATACTATACTCAATGCTATATAATCCTCACACTTTTTTAACTCACACACACATATTCATACAGAAACATACAAAGTTCTTGCTCTTATCCTCCATCACAATCTTCCTGCTCTTTGCTTGTTGCACTGTATAGCCGGCTAAAAGTCAAAGGTAGACCCTTGGATCTTATTTTTTTTTACTTTCCTCTTGTCATTTCATAAATAGTATGTCTCCACTTCTATTATCATTTTACCTCTATTAAGTCTGTGTGTTTCCTTTTACCAGCATGTCAATTTTATCTCATTATATCCCTGTTCATTATGTTTATTATTCCCAATCAGCATGTTTACAACTAGTCAATTAATCCTATATGTTTCCTTGTAATTAACATGTCATTTCTGTTTAAATAAACCTATTTGTTTCCATGTAATCAACATTAAAAGTATGTGTTCATGCTTTCTGCATGTTTACTGTTGTTTTAACTAGAACTATATGCTTCTACTTCGCCTACATGCTTGCTTTTATGTAAATTAGAACTGTGTCTACTTATTTCTCAACTAACATGTTCTTTCTATCTTGTTTTATATGTTCACCCCTAAAAGACTCCTTATGTATGATTCTCCCAACCCCCGTCGCCTTTCATATATAATTGTCTATTTGGTAATCACACCCCAGCATGCCATGTCTTTATTTAATACCTATCTAGTAACAACTAGTAAACTAAGTTGAAACTTTGTTTGAAGTGATCTTGTTTCTGTCTACTGTTGGATTGATGGAATTTTTCTAAGTGTTGGATAACTCTATTTGCTCTTTGTCTCCTGAAAATACAATACAATTTTCTTAAAACCATCTCTTGATTTCAACTCCTACTCTTAGAACATCTTGGGTCCTGCCCCTCCAGTGTGAGCATTGTCTAGGAATCTATGAGACTCATCTGAACTTTGACACACTATGTTGGCTCTCCACAACATGATCACAAAATATTTTTTAAAATGTTTTCTGGTGTGAGCATTGCCTGGGGTCCCTGAGGCCCTTAGGAACTTTGACACACCAAGATATCATTGGGTGCACTATTAGAATATTGGCATGTTCATACTGGGTTGAAGGCGTGTCCAGGCTCCATATAGTTTAGCAGTCCCATTTATGTAATTCCTTAATTTTTTTGGGTGTATAATAACAAATCATGTAAAACATATATTGGGGATATTAGTAACACTTGGTGGGATTCTTATATATATCTTTGTTAGGAACGGGTAGATACGATGCCTATAGTGTTTAAATCAGTTCTTGCATCAATGTTTGTTTACTTATGTGCATGTAGATACCATGCCTATTCGGTTAAAATCTATCATGCATTCTAGATACTATGCAAATAAGGTTTAAATCCATTTTTGCATTTAGATACCATGTCCATAAGGTTTAAATCAATTTTTGCATTTAGAACTCATTTTGTAGGATTTCAACATGTTCCGCTCTTCGAAATCATGCTTATAGGGTTTAAGATAAAATCAACCGCTAAAATCAGTAATTAGTTTACGGCCTAAATTACAGCTTAGACACCTGTATATGATAATCATGTTCGTTTATCATTTAGGCAAACTGGTAGGTTGTTTGAGTTCTGGGTTTAAAAGTCACTTTCTTGCTGCTTGGAATTTCCCGGATTCAAAAAGTAATGAAATCAGTAGGCAAACTAAATAAGTATTTGCTGCCCCGCTTTAATAAAATTGCTGCATATGTTTCGCTTTGTGCTCACCTAGATATCCTTCTATTGAATTTTTAAAGTGTCTGAAACACTGTTGTTTGAGACGTGCAATTGCCTACTTATTTGTGTAGGTAAATATGACCCTTTAATAGTTCATTTATCTAATAGTCCTATTTGTTTTATTTGTCGCTTAGATTTTCTCCTTTTAAGCATAATAGGAGAGTCAAGATCCACCTTATCTAGAAGTCCCGAAACACCTCCAGGACCATAAGTAAGCGATGGGTAATGCACGCATAGAGTATATTTAATTAGAATCGCTTATGTAACCATTAAGGATAGGATAATCGGGTAGTAAAGGATATGATGACCTGTGCACCAATGCTATGCGTAGCACCCAAACTTGGGGACGATTACCAAGTATTGCATAGAAGTGATCGTAAAGGCTAAAAGACATAGGCCCCTTTTACTCCTTGTTTTAACGTGATAACTTTTTTGTCCAAAATTGCTTTGTTTGCTTATAAAACTAATTCACCTAATTCGAGTTTGGCGGGAACCCACCGTTGTGGATCTCGAGCGGTGCCTAACAACTTCCATTCAAGGTTTTTTTAACCCCACCCAATCCATCGCAATGTAAATCAGTTCATAAGTTATTTTCTTTAGGTGCCCTAATGCACCTTTCGTTAGATAGCGAATCTTCAAGTTCAAATACACAATTTCCAAAAGGAAATGAGTTGTCCCAAAGACATGTCGAAACCCAGACTACATGATGATAAAAGAGGGTGCGACACCCATGAGGGTTGCAGAAGCGGACACGAGTGTCCCAGAAGTGGCCACGAGGGTCGCATGTGCAATCTAGGCTAGAAGAGCTGGGATCGCAGATGCGGTCATCCCGCCGTAGAAGCTGGACCGCATCTGCAAAAGGAAGGGAGCAGATGTGGAAGTTCAGGGGCTGGAGAAGGACCGCATAAGCAGATTATGGTTCGCACATGTGGAATCGTAGAAGCGGTTAAGTGACCACATGTGCGAAAATGTTGGAGGCACTGAGGTTATTTAAAATGGAGGTTTGGCTAATTTCAACACCATTTTTCCAAATGAGCCGATTTTGGAGCAACTTTGAGGTGCCATTTTCACAACCAAGCAAAGGGTAAATGGTTTATACTAGTTTGAGTTAAATACATTGATTATGTATATGTTTTAACATGGAAACTAGTAGAAAGTTGGGCTTTTCTGGAAAAGTTAGAAATTTAGTATTCTTAAATTTTGAACACGATTTTTGACATGAAATTGAGAGTAAATTATATAATTGACTTTGTGAGATTGCGGGAAAAGTTTATCTTCAAAAATTTCAGAATCCAGGCACGTGGGCATAAGGTAGATTTTGTCAAATTTTCAATGCGGAGTTGGGAATTTATATAAATTGAATTTTTATAAGTATTAGGATATATTTTCATTGGTTTGCCCATGAATTGGCTAGTTTTGGAAGTGTAGCATCAATGATTGTGATGACCCAAACCGTCGTCACGTGAGTTACCGCCCTATTTTTCCTATTTTCTGCTTCCCTATGTTTCATTATAAGAGCCTTGGGTGAATGAGTTGAATTGGATTGGTTTTAGATGGAAATGAGAAACTTAGTCTCTTTGAAGAAGGTTTGTATTGAAAAAGTCAACCGGATGTTGAATTATGAGTTAGAGGGCTTGGATAGATTTTTGGTGTTTCGGTTACCTTTGGGGGATGACTAGTGACTTAGGAGTGTGAACCAAATTGATTTCGGAGGTCCGGTGTAGAGTTGGGCTTGAATTGGCGAATTTAGTATTTTGGCAACTCCCGATTGATAGGTGAAATTTTGATCCGAGGGTCAGAATAGGATTCCGAGAGTTTTGTAGCTTTGTTAGGTGATGTGTGTGCAAAATTTCAGAGCATTCAGAGGTTTTTGGTTATGTTTTTGATCACCTGCGTGTTTCGGAAGTTTTGAAGAAACTTAGGCTTGAATCCGATGTAATTTAATGGGTTGGTGTTATTTGTGGTGTTTTGATGATTAGAGCAAGTTTGAATTATGTTTTAGGATGGGTTGGCACTTTTGGTCGAGCTCCCGGGGGCCTCGAGGTGATTTTGGACGGCCATCGTGATAATTTTGGACTTGGTGATTGTTGAAGAATTTATGGTTTCTAGTATTCCACATCTGCAAAAAAGGGGCCACAGATGCGGTAAGGATGCCAAAGGTGCAAATTTGGAATCTTGGGAGGACTTCTGTAGAAGCAGATGGGGGTCCGCATACGCGACGTCCGCAGAAGTAGATGTGGACCGCAGAAGCGGTCTTGAGTGCGAATGTGTTGTTTCGTTGAAGCGGAAGGGTTACCATAGAAGTGGTGATCACAAATGCGGCTATTGTCAGCAGAAGCGGAAGTAGATAGGCAGAGGTATTTAATTCCTTCATCGCGAATTTTTGAAGGAGTTAGACATTTCACTTCGGACTTTGGAGCATTGGGCGATCTTGAAGAGGGTTTTTGAGGGGTTTCAATAAGGTAAGGATTCTTGAACTTGAAACATGATTTTATGGTTCAAATATATGAATTAAGACTGAAAATTAAGGAGTCAAGGTTTAAAATTGAGGTCAGGGCTTGAACTCAAGAGGGTTAAGAATGGGGATTTGAGGGGTCAAATGGACTCCGATTCTGGTAATTTTGATATGTATAGACTCGTAGCGAGAGAAGGAATCCCGTGATGTTAATTTTTTGATTTTTTGAGAAGTGGGCTTGGGGCTTGCGGTTTGGTAATTTTAGGACTTGTACCCGTTATTGTTTGTTTTTGCTTGCACTTTGTTCCCTTATTGTATTGTGATGTAATCGCTTAGATATTGAAAGATTCGATGTGCGTGGAGTCCAACTTGAGGGAAAAGACATTGTGAGCTAGAGATTCCACCGGTTCAAGGTAAGTAATGATTGTAAATACTGTCCTGAGGGTTTGAAACCTTAGATTATACATCGTTGTGCTATTTTAAGGTGACTTGCATGCTGGATGACAAGCGTAGGGTAGAGCACTGCTAGGAATTGTGACCTAGTACATCCCAAAAGAGTTCATTAATGCGTATTTAATATTTAACTATTTGATATTATTGTATTTTGGGATGAATGCCTTGTTTTGGGCCTTCTGCCGACCTGCAGAACCCTTTGTACTGATAGACCTTACTTTACTTGTTAACATCATGCACTTAGTCATGTTTCTACCAGTATAATATAGTATGAACCGACTTCTTAAATTTCTAAACCAAAATAAAATGTAGGTTGGGATCCCTATCTTACCTTAGTATGCCTGAGAGGTTATGTTTAGATTGAATGAGAGGGGTTGAGAACCCAATAGTGAGGGTGTTGGATATGTCATGGATCGTGTTGCATGCTGCAACAAGGTGTATATATACATGGATTGTGCTACACGTTGCAATACTATATTTATATGGATAGGGCAGCACGCTGCAGTAGTATATTTATATCGATCGGGCTGCACGCCACAGCAATATATTTATATGGATCAGGCTACATGCCGCAGTAGTATATTTATATGGATCGGGCTGCACGCCGCAGTAGTTTAGCGCTTGGGCTATAGGAGCCCCTCCAGTCCACACACCCCCATTGAGCGAAGTAGACTATATATATATGGATCGGGCTACATGCCGTAGTGATATATGGATTGGGATGCACGCCGCAGCGATATACGAATCGGGCTATGTGCCACAATAGTTGCTACGTGATACCTATTGAGCATAAATGTTGAGTACGAGTGCTGACTGGTAAGAGTTGAGTAGTGAGTAACATAGGGACTAGCCCGAGGGGCGATAGATATATATACATGCATATGAGTGATGTTTGCCTGAGAGGCCCGATTATGACTTATTGATTTCATTCCTCTTTAAAGTGAGTTTCTATCGAATATGTTGATTTACTGACGATTTTCACTACCTTTTTTGTATCAAGCCTCTGCCGGAATGTTGAAAAATTGTTTTAAAACAACTTTTATTTTAAAATGGGGTTCGAGATGTTCAGAAATTAATCACTGAAGTTGTATTTGGTTGTTTCCACCGAGATTTTAAGTTATGAAGTGTTTATGATTATTGTTTTTGCCCGAGGGGTTGTTTTACAAATTATGCTTTGCCCGAGGGGTCAATTTTAACATTAATCTCTATTATTATTATTTTAAATGGTATTGAACCCCTACCAAAACTGCTGGAAAGTATTTCAAAAAGATTTTTTACTATAAGATGGGTCTTAAAAAGGAAGGTTGACTTGTATTATGATCTGAAATCATGTTGTGCTTATTGAGCCTGACGTGATTTTGGATTCATTGTTTCCTACTGCTCAATCTTTATATACTCTTATTTGTTACTGCTTGGAGTACTCACATTACCCCATGTACCTCATGTGCAAATTCAGGTATATCAAAACCCGGTAGCGGGTGTAGATTTGTTCAGGCGCTAAGTCATCTGAGTTAGCAGGTGGCTGCATGACGTTCGCAACACCACTCCCTTTCGGACATTGATATTACTGTAGTTAGTACATTATTTTTGACTTATTGATGCATGCTGACCAGGATAGATGCTTATGACTAGTGACACCCCGACGTCGGGCTTGTATTTTTATTCCGCATTGTTATTTTTAGAAGTTGTTATGAAACGTTCTTTAATTAAAGGCTTAAAATTATTCTTAATGCTTAAGGGGTTAATGTGAGTGTGGT
Organism: Nicotiana noctiflora; assembly: GCA_032618575.1. Taxonomy (NCBI): domain Eukaryota; kingdom Viridiplantae; phylum Streptophyta; class Magnoliopsida; order Solanales; family Solanaceae; genus Nicotiana; species Nicotiana noctiflora. The sequence goes on from JASVEL010013897.1 coordinate 30,277, forward strand.
GTTTGATGGCCTTGTCTTCACTAGAGCTGCCATCACGACCGGGCCGATTTAGCGTCGTGACAAGTTGGTCTTACATCCTAGGTTACTAGGTCTTACGAGTCATGAGCAGGTTTAGAAGAGTCTGGCGGAACGGTACGGGGATGTCTGTATTTGTCCTCGAGAGGCTGCAGAACCTTTAGGAAAACTTCACATTCTTGAATTCTTATCGTGCGTCCTTGATTCAGCTTGAAAAGAAACTCTTGAAATTCCTTCGACGTGTTTGTATGCGCATATGAGTGCTTAGTATCAGATATGCCTTGATGGTTTGTGATTCCCCAATCGAGGGGCAAGATGTAATCTCTGTGAGTATGTTGGGCACGTTTGTGGGACTTGAGGCCGATCTCTACCTATGGCTTGAGCACCGAGGTGCTGATTGTTAAAACACATTACTTTGAACTTATATGTTTGGTATTTTCCCTAGTAGTGGAAGTGAGAGTTGGCTAGCCATGCAATGAGTATGTGGGTACTGCACGATGAATATATATAACTTAGAAATAACGATGAGATTCTGATGGATGATAAAAGAACTATCAAGTGTATGATTTCCATTGTGATTAGGTGTGTAGCCCCAAGTTATGGGTGCGCAAAGAATATTTTCATGTTTCTATCTGAGGGTGGAGTAAATTTTAGTTTGAGGTATGAGTTCAGGCTCAGGAAGACTAAGTAACAATGTGATGTGTATGATGATGGAGGGTACACAGAAAGGTTATATTGAGGAAAAACATGTCGGTTGTCTCCTATGGAGCATTCTAAAGTGGTGTGATACTTATGTGTATGTTAGAAGATCTTATGTGTAATTGAGAAGTACGTGTTGAAATTTGAAATTTTGGGTCATTTAAAAGAGTGGGAATATTCTTTGCAGGGGTGAATGCGAGATTTGCGGGAGATTTACAGTACTGGATGATCTGTGTTTTCATAAACTTGTAAGTGATTTGAGTTGAATCTCACTATGGTGTTGTGGCATCAATAGAATAAAAGTATTATTAATTATTGAGTGTATCTTGATCTATGGCTTCGAGCTAAGTGGGGGAGCCTGCTATGAGTAGTTGAGTGCACGGTTAGGTGCTATGGTAGTTCTAGCTTGGAGCGTGCGAGTGAATTGGCAATGGCTAGAGTAAAGGACAGATTCGAGAAAGGTCATATTTTGATTCATAGAGTATGAGAATCATGGAATCTCTAGAGTGTTATTGGTAAAGGGTGCTCGGCATATAGAGCAGGAAGTAGCTTGGTCGTATTGGGATGAGGATTTCATTTTTGCAGTATTAGAGTGCCAATGAGGCACAGGTGTCTTAGTTCGTTAGGTAAGGTAATTTTGTAGTTTGAATAAGAGTGAATGCCTTTCGAGAATGGTTCTAGTATGTTCAAGATTATACAAAAAACAATCGGGTATCTCCAGGTTGTGTATGCGGTTAAAGACTGTGTTTTTGTTGGAAAGAGGTCAAGACTTGTGATATTTTTATGTTAATTATGGGATCCTATGTACCAGTATCTAGATGTTGAAAATAATGAATTCTGATTCGTAGGATGATCTTCAGAGTAAAGTATTCTGGAATGTGATGTTTTTGGGATATTGAGAGAGTATTCAGCAGTTTATGGGTTTTAGACAGTGTGGTCTAATTAGAAGAATTTAGTCTGGCGGTTGAATTAGTAAAGACATAGTTGGGAGAGTTCTTCTTGGTTGCTACCACTGTTGGAAAAGTGCATCTTCTACGACTATGAGAGGCATGGTAGTGTAATGATTTTCTTCTAGATTAGATCAATGGAAGTTGTAGGCTAGTTGAATCCATAGATATCTGCAACTTAGAAGGGAGATACAAGTTTTCGTGTTATCCTTATATGGTATGGTATATGTTGTTCGTTGTGGAGAATCAAGGTTTGCATGTATGAGGTTTCAGATCAGTTCTGGAAGGAAGTTCATAAACTTTTAGGCAATGGGTAGCATCAGATAATTAGGGAAATGGTACTGCCAATTAGAAGTGAATCGACGGGAGAATATGTCTTAGAAAATGGGTAATGTGATTAAACTGATGATATTTTGATAGTATTGCGGCTCTTTCTTGTTGGATCGACTATTGATATTCGAATTTACTTGATGGCACAGAAGGATTTTATAATATCTTTCATGGAATCAATGGAAACTCGAGATGTGATATGTATTCGAACGACAAAATTTAGGATCAGGTAGGGTGACCTATGTGCTACATGGAATTGGAGATCGAAAGTTCTCATATTTAAGCTATGTTGCAATTCTAGATCATGTGTATCAACATTGTTTAGTGACTGTCGAGATTTGGGGCCGGAGTGAATTTTTCTTTGCTGGGTATGTTAGATTTTAGATATGATATTGGGTGTTCCTATTTGTGTTGTTCTAGGCTACTGCGGTAAGATGGCATTATGAGCTATGTCGTGAAATACCACGGATTTAGTGGAGATGTTCGACGAATTATGTCCTATTGGGATTTTTTTATTTTGAAGACACTGTAGGCGGCTGGGAAGGATTTGTCCCCCTTCATTGGGTTGTTATGATAAGTGTTCTATCTTGAGTCAGCTTTGTTGGCTCTGAATGGCATTATTGAGGAAAGTATTGATTTGACCGTTGTTGAGCTTATCAGTGATTGGGGGAGATCTATGAGTTACCTTTCTGTATTATAATTTGTCGATTATAGGCACATATGATATGGTTCAATTTGGGTCTCTTGGTGGAATTCAAGTGGGAATAGTAATTGAGAGTTGTTTAGTATATAGTGTGTCAGTTAGGTCCTATCGGGTTGCGTGGCATATTTTATTTGTCTCTCCATGCGTGTAATGTTTTGCCTTGGTTCCAGACATCAAATTGTGCACGGCGGTCGATTTTGAGCATAGTGACTTGAGGTGTTTCATGTGTAACAGTGTTTGGATAGGATCGCGCATTATATTGAGGTTGCATGGGGATATGACCTTTTAGAGTGGATTCATGTGTTCTATTTCTACAATGCGAGCCTGGGTCTCAGCTTTGTGTTGTGATGGTACCGATGAGCTTGAGGTACAACTCTTTCGTTTGAGTCATTTTTCATAATTTGAGATATTCAGACTGTTTTTATTGGCGCGTGCATTATGCAAGTTATGCATTAGGCCTATATTGATGTGTCATATCACCAGATCGTGTGTCAGATTTGAGGTGATCGTTGGGGTCACTAATGAATATGAACATATTCGATTTTAGCTTGTTGGAAGAATAATATCGTGGTTTGTCTTGAAAACCTATTGTGGTATTAGCCAAAAAGGGAAGTGACTTCATCAATGGTTGACCTAAGAGATGGTTATGGTTTATTACATGTTTCATTTATCATTGGTAGTATATGAAAGTATTAGAATAAGCTCGTGGTTGATAAGACATTTTCTACCGATATTCGGGTGTTGTGGGCAACTGCTATGAATAGAAGTTATCATTTTGAGTGTTTGGGTTAAGTAGTATATCATATGATTTACACCTGATGTTGCAAGTATGGGTTGTTACAGCTTGTTCGGGATTATTCTAAGTGTAGATATGAGGTTGTAATCTTGTGTATAATTTTGGAGAAGTGCAATGTGGTTTTATGGTTTATGGACTAGATGGGTTGTGAAATTTCAGTCATGTTGTGTTATCAGATCTATTCGTGATATAGTGGTATGGGATCACCCTCGGGTATATGTATGGTAAGGTTATTCAGTGATTGGTGGCTTTTAGAACAACTCTGGGCACGTTCGAGGACAAACGTGTGTTTAAGTGGGGGAGGATGTGATGACCTGACCTGTCGTCACATGAGTTACCGCCCCATTTTCACAATTTTTTGATTCCTTATGTTTCATTACAAGAGTTTGGGTGAACGAGTTGAATTGGATTGGTTTTAGATGGAAATGACACACTTAGTCTCTGTAAGGAAGGTTTGCATTGAAAAAGTCAACAAGATGTTGACTTATGAGTTAGATGGATCGGATGTGATTTTCGATTATCTTCAGAGGAGAATTTGTGACATAGGAGTATGATCGGACATGATTTCGAGGTCTGGTGTAGAAATGGGTGTGAATTGGCGAAGTTAGTATTTTGGTGAATCCCGGTTGATAGGTGATATTTTGATTCGAAGGTCGGAATATGATTCCGAGAGTTTCTGTAGCTTCGTTAGGTAATTCGGGATATATATGGAACATTTTAGAGCATTTAGAGGTATTTTGCTTGGGTTTTGGATCAAATGCGTGTTTGTGAAGTTTTGAAAAAACATAGGCTTGAATCCAATGTAATTTGATGGTTGTGGTGCTATTTGTGGTGTTTTGATGATTGGAGCGAGTTTGAATGATGTTTTAGGATGGGTTGGCACTTTTGGTTAAGGTCCCGGGGGCCTCGAGGTGATATCGAATGGCCATGGGGATGATTCTTGACTTGGTGATTGCTGAAGAATATCTGGTATCTGGTATTTCCGCTTCTGTGGAAAAAGGGCCGCAGATGTGGTAGGGAAGCTGCAGGTGTGAATTTGGAATCATGGGAGGACATCCGCAGAAGTAGATGGGGGTCCGCATATGAAGCATACGCATAAGCGAATATGGACCACAGAAGTGCTCCAGAGTGCGATTGTGTAGTTTCGCAGAAGTGGAAAGGTTGCCGCAAGAGCGGTGACCATAAAACTGGTAAATGTGCTGTAGAAGCGGAAGTAGCTGAACAGAGGTATTTAATTTCGTCTTCCCGAATTTTTAAAGGAGTTAGGCATTTCACTTAGGACTTGGAGCATTATGGGCGATTTTGAAGAGGGTTTTCGATGGGTTTCAATAAGGTAAGGATTCTTGAACTTGAAACACGATTTTATGGTTCAAATACATGAATTAAGACTGAATAATTAAGGAATCAAGGGTTAAAAATGGAGGTTAGCTTGAACTCAAGATGGTTAAGAATGGGTATTTGAGGTGTCAAATGCACTCTGATTCTGGTAATCTTGATATGTATAGACACTTGGCGAGATAAGGAATCTAGTGATGTTAATTTTCTAATTTTTTGAGAAGTGAGCTCGAGGCTCGAGTTTTTGTAGTTTCGGGATATGTACCCGTTATTGTTTGCTTTCGCTTGGGCTTTGTTCCCTTATCATACTGCAATGTATTCGCTCTGATTTTGGATAGATTCAATGCGCGAAGGCCGATTTGAGTGGCAAAGGCGTCGCAAACTAGAGATTATGGCTGCTTCAAGTAAGTAATGATTGTAATAGTGTCCTGAGGGTTTGAAACCTCGAATTACACATAGTTGTGTTATTTTGAGGTGACTTACACGCTGGATGACGAGCGTGGAGTGGAGCATTACTGGGGATTGTCATCTACTACATCCCGAAAGAATTGTTTAATGCGTATTTGATAGTTAACCATTTGATATATGTTTTGGGATGTATTCCATGTTTGGGGCCTTGTGTCGACCTATAGAACCCATAGGGGAATTTATACTGATTGACCTCACTTTATTTGTTAAAATCATACCCTCAGTCATGTTTCTACCTGTATAATACAGTATGAACATGCTTCTGAAATTGCTAAACCAAAGATGAAAGTAAAATGTGGGTTAGATCCTATCTTACCTCACTATGCCCGAGAGGATATGTTTATATTGACTGAGAGGGGTTGAGAACCCAATAGTATGGATGTTGGATATGTCATGGATCGGGCTACATGGCATTGCAAGGATATATATATATATATATATATATATATATATATATATATATATATATGGATCGAGATGCATGCCACAATAGTATATTTACATGGATTGGACTGCATGTCGCAGCACTATATTTATATGGATCTGGCATTACGCTACAATAGTTTATTTATATGGATCGGGCTATATACCGCAACAATATATTTATACAGATCGGGTTGTATGGCGCAGCAGTATAGTGCTTGGGCTGTAGGAGCCCCTCCGGAGTCTGCATCCTCAGTGAGCACAGTCGACTATATATATGGATCAGGCTGCACGCCGCATCGATATACTGATTGGGTTGCACACTGTAGCGATATACGAATCTGGCTGCACGCCGCAACGGTTGCTATGTGATACCTATTGAGCGCAAATGCTGAGTACGAGTGCTGACTGGTAAGAGTTGAGTCATGAGTGACAGGAGGACTGGAGGGGCGATAGATATACATATATATATATATATATATATATATATATATATATATATATATATATATATATATATATATATATATATATATATATATATATATATATATATACATATACATATGAGTGATGTTTTCCCGAGTGGCCCGATTATGACTTATAGATTTCATTCCTTTTAAAAGTGAGTTCCTATCGAATATGCTGATTTACTGACTGTTTTCATTCACCTTTATATTGAGCCTCTGTTGGAAATTTGAACAATTGTTTTAAAATAACTTTTATTTTAAAATGGGGTTCGCGATGTTTAGAAATTAATTACTGAAATGGTATTTGGTTATTTCCATTAAGATTTTAAGTTAAAAAGTGTTTATGATTACTGTTTTTCCCCGAGGGGCTGTTTACAAACTATGCTTTGCCTAAGCGATCGATTTTGACGTTAATCTCTATTATTATTTTAAAAGGTATTGAACCCCCAATGAAACTACTGCGAAGTATCTCAAAAAGATTTTTACCAAAAGTTGTGTCTTAAAAAAGAAAGTTGACTCGTGTTATGATATGAAAGCTTGTTGTGCTTATTGAGCCTGACGTGATTGTGGATTCATTTTTTCCAACTACTCAGTCTTTATTTACTCTTATTGCTTGTTGGGTTGGAGTACTCACGTTACTCCCTGCACCTCGTGTGCAGATTCAGGTATATCAAAATCCAGTAGCGGGTGTGGATTTGTTCAGGCGTAGAGTCATCAGAGTTAGCAGGTGGCTGCATGACGTTCGCAACACCATTCCCTTTCGGACATTGCTATTACTATATTTAGTACATTATTTTAGACTTATTTTTGCATTCAGACAAGGATAGATGCTCATGACTAGTTACACCCCGATGTCGGGCTTGTCTTTTTGTTCCGTATCATTATTTTCAAATTTTTTTATGAAACGTTGTTTAATTAAAGGATTAAAAATGATTCGTAATGCTTAAGGGGTAAATGTGAGTGTGGTGTTGGCTGTCCTTGTCTTCACGAAGGTGCCATCACGACCAGGCTGATTTAGGGTAGTGACAAGTTGGTATCAGACCGTAGGTTACTAGGTCTCACGAATCTTGAGCAGGTTTAGTAGAGGCTCGTGGAGCGGTACGGGGATGCATGTATTTCTCCTCGAAAGGATGCAGAACCTTTAGGAAAACTTCACATTCTAGAATATCTTATTGTGCATCCTTGATGGCTTGTGATTCCCCGATCGAGGGGCGAGATGTAGTCTCTGTGAGTATGTTGGGCCATTCTGGAGGACTTGAGGCCAGATCTCTGCCTATGGCTTGAGCACCGAGGTGTTGATTATGTAAACACGTAGATTTGAACTTCTATGTTCGGTATTGTCCCTAGTTGTGGATGTGACGATTGGATAGCCATGCGATGAGTATGTGGGTACTGCGAGAATTATCTATGTAACTTAGAAATAATGAAAAGAGTCTGTTGGATGTGAAATGAACTATCAAGTGTATGATTTCTATTTTGATTGGACGTGTAGCCCCTAGCTATGGGTGCGCAAAGAATATTTTCATAATGCCAATGAGGCACATGTGGCTTTGTTTCTTAGGTCAAGTAATTTGCAGTTTGAATACAGGTTCAATGTCATTTATGTGTGTTGTCGGTAATGTTTGATAAGAAACGGGATCCATTTAATGTGATTCAGACCATAAATAAAAACTTTGATGTTTAAAGAATTTTTGAGAAATTTTGTTGATTTTGAGGTTTAATTCGTTATTTAGGAGGTTATTTTGGCGATATGATTGTATGGATAAGTTCATATGATGTTTTTGAGTTAGTACGTATGTTTGGTTTGGAGCCCCGACGGCTTGGGTATGTTTCTGATGTGTTTCGAAAGGTTTTGAAGCCCTGAGGGCTTGGTTGCGTTTCTGATGTGTTTCGGAAGGTTTTAAACTCCTAAAAAGTTTCAAGCTTTTCAATTTCTGGTGTTCTGGCATTTTCTTCTTCGCGTTCGCAGGAGGTCCCTCGCGAACGCGATGAGTTATTCCTGCTGAAGGAAATTTCCTTCTTGTCACGACCCTAGTTCACCAATCGTGAACCTGTCATGACGGCACCCAGTCTCCGCGAATAGGTAAGCCTAACACGGTGCGGAATATACAAGTTCATGAACATTAAATAAGAAAATAGCGGAAATACGATATAAAGGGAATGCAACAAGTGCCGCTTGGCACATACATTAATCAACCATACCATATAGCATGCTACCAAGACACGGAATCCCACGGGTAACACAGACTAAAAAGGGAAGATACAACTGTGGCTCTATCCATCAAGAGTGTCTAAAAATAACAAAATGAGGGAAAATATCTACTATCACTATGAGAATAGAAGAAGGGCCTCTGGATCCGTGGACGTAGCAGATCTTACCTCGAGTCTCCGAATGTGCTGCTAAATCACCTAAGATGAGCCTGTGGTGATGTACCTAGATTTGCACAACAAAAGTGTGCAGAAGAGTAGCATGAGTACACCCCGGCGGTACTCAGTAAATGACAAGCCTAACCTCGATGGAGTAGTGACGAGGAAGGTCAGGGCCCTACCGAGAGAACAATAACATAATAATCAAAATAGTAATAAGCAGCAATAAGTAAGAATAAATATGAAATAACAACAATAAGCTAATTACTACAACCGACTACGATTAGCTAACTACAAGTAACCAACACAACATAAACTCAAACCAGCAAGTCCAGGAGCTGTGGGAATTGAACCCACAATCCCACTCTATAATTAACAACCCATGAGCTACGGGAATTTAACCCACAGTCCCAATACCAGTATCTCTGGATCTCCGGGAATCGAACCCGCAGCCCGTCTCTCAATATCTCAGGATGTGTCTCAATATCTCAAGATCTCTGAGAATCGAACCCGCAGTCCATATCTCAAAAAATATATCAAATAACTCCGGGTCTCCGGGAATCAAACCTACAGTCCACAAACAATACCACTCCGGGTCGCTGGGAATCGAACCCACAGCCCTGGGATCTCCGGGAATCGAACCCGCAGTCCACCAACACAACAAATAAAGAAAGGCACAGAGAAAAATATAATACGATTAACTACAACTTCACCAAAAACTAGTGCCAACAATTATCAAGAAGTTCAAATAAGACAATTTGGCGATTAAACAGATAAATCCTATCTAATCATGCTTTCCTAACGAATATCGGGTAAGTGTCACAATTTAATCGACTAAGAACAGGAATATCACAAATTTGGACAATTCAAGTAAAGTGAGTTCCAACAATCTGCGCATGTACACAACCGTCACCTCGCGTACAAGGCATTTAAATTATTCCAACAATCTGCGCATGTACACAACCGTCACCTCGCGTACAAGGCATTTAAATTATCACATAACATCCTAGGGGTGAAGGTTCCCCCACACAAGGTTAGACAAGCCACTTACCTCAACTCCGGTACAAAACTGCTAAGAGATAACTCTCTTGCCGCAAATATCGGCCTCCATAGGTGTAGTATCCGATAAAAATCAATAGAATTACATCAAAATAGGCCAATTGGGCATTACCCAATCGAAACAATTCAAAATACACCAAAAACCACAAGTTGCCAAAACCCTACTTTTGGTACGCTTTTCGAAAAATTACGAAATTTCTATATTCGGGTTCCTTATCTCAACACGAGTCCATGCATATAAAATTTGTCGAAATCGGACTCCGTTTGCCCATTCAAATCAAAGATTCTCTATAATTTAGGCTTAGGGCTAAAACCCACCATTAATCCTCCATTAACAGAGTAATACTCAAGGATTTCATGATAGAATAACGAAATTAGGCCAAGAATATTACCCCCAATGATTACCCGATGATATCCCCGCGATTTCCCGTCAATATCTTCTCTTAGGACTCAAAAATGGACGTTTTGTGTAAATGGGTCGCGGATGAACTGTTCTGGTTTTAATATATCTGACTGGACGATTACCCTTAGCGTTTGCGTTCGTGTCCGTCCCCACGCATCCGCGATGCTTTGCCAAACTGACCCTTCGCGACCGCGACGCGTTTCACGCGTTCGCGTTGAAGAAATCCTCAGGCTCCAAAATTTGAACTACGCGAAGGCGACAAGACCATCGCGAATGCGATGCTTCTCAAACCTCACCTACACGAACGCGACCTGCAGTACGCGAACGCAACCTACAGTACGCGAACGCGATGACCATCTAGACCAGACCTATGTGAACGCGGCTCAAGCCTCGCGAACGCGAAGGCCAATGCCCTGCTGCACTGCTGCGGCAATTTTTTGCAGTTTTCATGATTCAAAGGTGCCCGGATGATGGTCCGGATTCATCCCGAGGCCCCCGGGACCCCAACGAAAACCACCAACATACTCCAAAACATGATACGAACTTGTTCCAATCACAAAAAGACGTCCAAAAATACAAAAATCATCGAATTATAGCGAATTCAACCCTAGGATTTCATCTAACTTCCAAAACTAACATTCAATCAAAAACTCGACCAAACGACGTCCGAATGACCTGAAAATTTGCAAACGTATCCAAAATCACATAACGGAGCTACTGCAACTGTCGGAATTCCATTCTGACTCCCGGATCAAAATCTCAGCTATCGTTCGGATTCGCCAAAATTTCAAACTTCGGTATTTCAAACCTAATTGAGCTACGGACCTCCAAAATACATTCCGAACGCGCTCCCAACCCCGAAATCACCTAACGGAGCTAATGGAACCATCGGATTTCGTTCTAGGGTCGTCTTAACACTGTTTCGAATATGGGCCATTTTCCAACTATAAAGCTCCTATTTAGGGACTAAGTGTCCCAAAATACTCCAGATTCTCGAACCGACCCTCCCTGCAAACCACAATAGCAGAAATGAACTTAGGGAAATTGTTAAATTCGGGATCGGGGCATAAATTTCAAAAACGACCATGTCGTTACATCTTTCCACACTTAAAAGATTCGTTCGTCCTCGAACGAGCATAGAGAGCATACCTGGAGTAGTGAAGAGATGAGGGTACTGGCTGCGCATATCCTGCTCGGTCTCCCAAGTCGCCTCCTCGACTGGCTGACCCCGCCACTGAACCTTTACTGAAGCGATGTTCTTTGACCTTAGCTTCCTGACTTGCCTGTCTAGAATGGCCACTGGCTCTTCAACATAAGACATATCCTTGTCTAGCTGAATAGAAGTGAAATCCAACATATGCGACGGGTCACCATGATATCTCCGGAGCATAGAGACATGAAACACGGGATGGACTCCGGCTAGGCTGGGAGGTAAGGCCAACTCATAAGCAACCTCCCCAACACGCCTCGAAATCTCAAAAGGACCAATAAATCTAGGACTCGGCTTCCCTTTCTTCCCAAACCTCATAACGCCCTTCATGGGCGGGACTCGAAGCAGAACCCGCTCGCCAACCATAAAAGCCACATCGCGGGCCTTCTTGTCCGCATAACTCTTCTGTCCAGACTGGGCTGCACGAAGTCTGTCCTGAATCACCTTGACCTTGTCCATTGCATCCTGAACCATATCAGTAACCTAGCAGTCTGGCCTCGCCCAGCTCGAACCAACCCACGGGAGACCTACACCTCCTACCATATAGAGCCTTATACGGTGCCATCTAAATAGTGGACTGGTAGCTGTTGTTATAAGCAAACTCCGCTAATGGCAAGAAATGATCCCATAAACCTCCAAACTCAATCACGCATGCACTGAGCATATCCTCCAAAATATTAATAGTGCGCTCGGACTGACCATCAGTCTGGGGGTGAAACGCTGTGCTCAGCTCCACCCGAGTGCCTAACTCCTACTGTACGGCTCTCCAGAATCGTGAAGTTAACTAAGTGCCTCTATCTGAAATTATGGAAACAGGAATACCATGCAGCCGAACTATCTCCCCGATGTAGATCTCCGCCAGTCGCTCCGATGAAAAAGTAGTGCTCACCTATATGAAATGGGCAGACTTGGTCAGCGGATCCATAATAATCCAAATCGAATCAAACTTCCTAACAGTCTGGGGAAGCCCAAATAAAAAGTCCATGGTGATGCGCTCCCATTTCCACTCCGGAATCTCAATTTGTTGCATCAACCCACCCGGACGATGATGCTCACACTTCACCTGCTAGCAGTTGAGGCACCTAGAAACATAATCAACTATATCCCTCTTCATCCGCCTCCACCAGTAATGCTGTCTCAAGTCCTGATACATCTTCGCGGCACCTGGATGGATGGAATACCGCGAGCTATGGGCCTCTACTAGAATCAGCTCTCGTAGATCATCTACATTGGGCACACAAATACGCCCCTTCATCCTCATAACTCCATCATCCCAAATGGTAACATATCTAGCATCACCACGCTGAACTATATCCTGGGGGACAAGCAAATGAGGGTCGTCGAACTGACGCTCCCTGATGCGGTCAAATAGAGAAGACCGAGAAACCACACAAGCCAGAACCCGGCTGGGCCCCCAAAGATCTAGTCTAACAAACTATCTGGCCAAGGCCTGAACATCCATCGCCATAGGCCTCTCCGAAGCTGGTAGATATGCCAAACTCCCCAAACCCTCTGCCCGGCGACTCAAGGCGTCGGCAACTACATTAGCCTTGCTCGGATGCTAGAGAATAGTAATGTCATAGTCCTTCAGCAGCTCCAACCATTTCCTCTGACGCATGTTCTGGTCCTTCTGCTTAAGCAAGTGCTGCAAGCTCCGGTGATTAGTGTAGATCTCACAAGGAACCCCATACAAGTAATGACGCCAAATTTTCAAGGCGTGAACTATGGCAGCTAGCTCCAGATCATGAACAAGGTAGTTCTTCTCATGTACCTTCAGCTGTCTGGACGCGTAGGCAATCACCCTACCGTCCTGCATTAATACGGTACCGAGTCCAACTCGTGAAGCATCACAATATATTGTATAGGACCCCAAACATGTAGGCAACATCAAGATATGGGTCGAAGTCAAAGCTGTCTTGAGCTTCTGAAAGCTCGCCTCACACACATCTATCCACTGAAAAGGGGCACCCTTTTGAGTCAATCTGGTCATAGGTGTTGCGATCGAAGAGAACCCCTCCACGAAACGACGGTAATAACCCGCCAGGCCAAAGAAACTACGAATCTCAGTAGCTGAGGAGGGCCTGGGCCAACTCTGTACAGCCTCCACCTTCCTCGGATCCACTGGAATACCATCGCTCGACACCACGTGGCCTAGAAATGCCACTGAACTCAACCAGAATTCACATTTAGAGAAGTTGGCATATAACTGCTTGTCCCTTAGAGTCTGAAGCACTATCCACAGATGTTGTTCGTGCTCTTCCCGACTCCGGGAATATACTAGAATATCATCAATGAAAACAATCACGAACGAGTCCAGATATGGCCTGAACACACTGTGCATCAAATGCATAAAAGCTGCTGGCCATTAGTCAGCCCAAAAGATATCACGAGGAACTCATAGTGATCATACCGAGTCATGAAGGCAGTCTTCGGGATATCTGGCTCCCGAATCTTCAGCTGATGATAACCAGAGCGCATATATATCTTAGAGAACACATGTGCACCCTGTAGATGGTCAAACAAATCATCAATACGTGGAAAAGGATACCGATTCTTCACTGTAACTTTGTTCAACTGACGATAGTCAATACACATACGCATAGAACCGTCCTTTTTCTTCACAAACAACACAGGAGCACCCCTAGGCGAAACACTGGGTCTTGTAATTGATCCTTCAACTCAAGAGGAGCCATACGTTACGGTGGAATAGAAATGGGCCGAGTGCCCGGCAACAAATCAATAGCAAAATCAATATCTCTGTCGGGCGGCATGCCTGGGAGATCAGCTGGCAATACATCAGCGAAATCATGTACCACCGGAACGGAATCAATAGAAGGAGTGTCAATACTGACATCCCGCACATAAGCTAGATAAGCAGCACACCCCTTCTCAACCATACGCTGAGCTTTGAGAAAGGAAATAACACGGCTGAGGGTGTGATCTAGTGTACCACTCCACTCAATACGTGGAATGCCTGGCATAGCCAGCGTCACGATCTTGGTGTGACAATCAAGAATAGCATAATTGGGTGATAACCAGTCCATGCACAGAATAATATCAAAATCAACCATCTCGAGCAATAATAGATCCGCTCTGGTCTCAAAACCACAGATAGTAACCAAGCACGACCGATACACACGGTCCACAGCTAAAGAATCTCCCACCGGAGTGGAAACGTATATGGGGGCACTCAAAGAATCCCGATGCACACCCAAATGTGAAGCAAAACAAGAGGACCCATATGAAAAAGTGGAACCAGGATCGAATAGAACTGATGCCTCTCTACGACTAACCAAAATAATACCTGTGATAACAGAATAAGATGCAACAGCTGTGGCGCGATCAGGAATAACATAAAATTTGGCCTGACCCCTCTCTCGAGGATGGCCTCTGGCACCCCCTTGGCTGGCTAGGCAGGTAAAGTGGCAGCAGGGGCTGGAATAATGGCCTGCTGACCCTGCGAACAATGCTGAGGCTACAAAGACTGTGGAGGTGCTCCTCTCCTATGCCTGGGGCACTCCCTAACCAGGTGGGAAGTATCCCGCACTCAAAACAAGCTCTGGGAGGACGTGGTGGCTGTGACTGACCGGCCTCACCCCCACTAGTCTGACCCCTGGAGATACCCCGCGCAGGAGGCGCACTGGAAACTAGGGGAGCATAATAAGGCTCCTGAGGTGCTGGAAGAGCTGGAGTACTACCGGCTACTAGCAATGCTAGATGAACTGGACGACCAGAATAACCTCTGCCAAAACGACCGGCTGCTGAAGTGCGGGCACCAGAGAAATGGCCCGACTCACGAGATCTCTTGGCCTCCCTCTCTCCCCGCTCTTTACGGAGCATACTATCAATCCTCCTGGCAATGCTTACCGCCTGCTGATAAGGTATATCCGTCTCCAACTCCATGGCCATGCTAGACTGGATTGGCGGAATAAGGCCCTCAATAAATCTCCGCACCCTCTCCCGGACCGTGGCTACCAAAGCCGGTGCATGCCTGGCTAGATGGATGAAACTAATAGCATACTCCAATACTAACATGGAGCCCTGTCGCAACCGCTCAAACTCCGATCGCCAAGAATCCCTAAGGCTCTGGGGAACAAACTCCCTCAATAACAGATCAGAAAACTGCATCCAGGTCAATAAAGCAGACCCATCTGGACTATCCAACTCATACGTGCGCCACCAATCATAAGCGGCCCCACGAAGCTGAAAAGCAATGAAGGAAACCCCGTTGGTCTCCACTATCCCCATGGTACGAAGAATACGATGACACTCCTCCAGAAAACCCAATGCATCATCTGTAGCCAAACCACTGAACACCGGAGGATCATATTTCTTGAACCTCTCCAATCTACGCTGCTCGTCCTCGGAGGCAGCTGGCCTACCCCCGGGCTGTGCTGGGGCGGCAGGAGGCATAACAATAATCTCTAGAACCCTGCCCTACGGGAACTCGCTGCTCAGGTGTAACGACTGCGGGAGTCTGGGCCTCTTCCCCGACCTGAGATGTAGCTGCAGTGAGTGGAAGCAACCCCGCCCGAGCTAAAGTAGTATACATGCTCATAAATTGGTCCAGGGTCTCCTGGAGTGTTGGGAGTAGTAGCGGCTGTAGTCGGTGTACCAGGTGCCTGCACTCCAACCTGATCCACCGGTGGCACTTCAACGGCAGCACGCGCGGGTGCTATGGTTGCACCTCGAGTGCGTCCTCGTCCTCTACCATGACCCCGGCCACTGACGGCGGCAGCAGGGGGCGCGTGTGCCTGATCCTCGCGCGTAGCACGTGTCCTCACCATCTGCGAGACAATAGAAAGCAGAAGTTTAGATTTGGTGCCGAAAATGTCGCACGACAAGGAATCCAAAAGAAATGAAGAGTTTCCTAAACAGTAACATAGCCTCTCATAGATAAATACAAACATCTCCGTATTGATCAGCGAGACTCTACGTAACCAGTCTGTGTCCCATGACTCCTATGAACCTAGAGCTCTGATACCAACTTGTCACGACCCTGGTTCACCAATCGTGAACCTGCCATGACGGCACCCAGTCTCCGCGACTAGGTAAGCCTAACATGGTACGGAATATACAAGTTCATGAACATTAAATAAGAAAATAGCGGAAAAAAATATAAAGGGAATGTAACAAGTGCCGCTTGGCACATACATTCATCAACCATACCATATAGCATGCTTCCAATACCCGGAATCCCACGGGTAACACAAACTAAAAAAGGAAGATACAACTATGGCTCTATACATCAAGAGTGTCTAAAAACAACGAAATGAGGGAAAATATCTACTATCACTATGAGAATAGAAGGAGGGCCTCTGGATCCGCGGACGTAGCAGATCTTACCTCGAGGTCTCCGAATGTGCTGGTGAATCACCTAAGATGAGCCTATCCCGATGTACCTGGATCTGCACAACAAAAGTGTGCAGAAGAGTATCATGAGTACACCACGGCGGTACTCAGTAAGTGCCAAGCCTAACCTCGATGGAGTAGTGACGAGGAAGGTCGGCGCCCTACTGATAGAACAATAACATAATGATAATAACAATAATAAATAGTTTAAATAATAATGAATCTGAAATAACAATAATGAAGTAATTACTACAACCGACTACGATTAACTAACTACAAGTAACCAACACAACATAAACTCAAACCAGCAAGTCCGGGACCTGTGGGAATTGAACCCACAGTCCCTCTCTATATCCAACAACTCAGGAGCTACGGGAATTTAACCCACAGTACCAATACCTGTATATCTGGGTCTCCGGGAATCGAACCCGCAGCCCTGGGATCTCCGGAAATCGAACCCGCAGTCCACCAACTAACAAATAAAGAAATGCACAGAGAAAATATAATATGCTTAACTACACTTCACCAAAAAACTAGTGCCAACAATTATCAAGAAGTTCAAATAAGACAATTAGGCAATTAGACAGATAAATCCTATCTAATCATGATTTCCTAATGAATATCAGGTAAATGTCACAATTTAATCGACTAAGAATAGGAATATCACAAATTTGGACAATTCAAGTAAAGTGAGTTCCAACAATCTGCGCATGTACACGCCCGTCACCTCGCGTACAAGGCATTTAAATTATCACATAACATCCTAGGGGTGAAGGTTCCCCCACACGAGGTTAGACAAGCCACTTACCTTGACTCTGGTACAAAACTGCTAAGAGACAACTCTCTTTTCGTGAATATCAGCCTCCACATGTGTAGTATCTGATAAAAATCAATAGAATTACATCAAAATAGGCCAATTGGGCATTACCCAATCGAAACAATTCAAAATACACCAAAAACCACAAGTTGTCAAAACCAGACTTTCGGTATTCTTCTCTAAAAATTATGAAAGTTATATATTCGGGTTCCTTATCTCATCACGAGTCCATGCATATAAAATTTATCGAAATCGGACTCCGTTTGCCCATTCAAATCAATGATTCTCTATAATTTTTGCCTAGGGCTAAAACCCCCCATTAATCCTCCATTAACAGTGAAATACTCAAGGATTTCATGATAAAATAACGAAATTAGGCCAAGAATCTTACCCCCGATGATTACCCGATGATATCCCAGCGATTTCCCGTCAATATCTTCTCTTAGGACTCAAAAATGGAAGTTTGTGTAAATGGGTCGCGGATGAACTGTTCTGGTTTTAATATATCTGACTGGACAATTACCCTTCGCGTTCGCGTCCGTCCCCACACGTCCGCGATGCTTTGCCAAACTGACCCTTCGCGAACGCAACGCGTTTCACGCATTTGCGTTGAAGAAATCCTCAGCCTCCAAAATTTGAACTACGCGAACATGACAAGCCCATCGCGAACGCGATGCTTCTCAAACCTCACCTACGTGAACATGACCTGCAGTACGCGAACGCGATGACCATCTAGACCAGACCTACGCGAATGCGGCTCAGGCCTCGCGAACGTGAAGGCCAATGCCTTGCTGCACTGCTGCTGGAATTTTCTGCAGTTTTCATGATTCAAAAGTGCCCGGATAATGGTCCGGATTCATCCTGAGGCCCCCGGGACCCCAACGAAAACCACCAACATACTCCAAAAAATGATACGAACTTTTTCCAATCACAAAAAACACGTCCTTAAACACAAAAATCATCGAATTATAGCGGATTCAAGCCTAGGATTTCATCGAACTTCCGCAACTAACATTCAATCAAAAACCCGAACAAACGATGTCCGAATGACCTAAACATTTGCAGACATATCCAAAATCACATAACGGAGCTACTGCAACTGTCGGAATTCCATTCTGACTCCCGGATCAAAATCTCACCTATCGTTCGGATTCGTCAAAATTTCAAACTTTGGCATTTCAAGCCTAATTGAACTACAGACCTCCAAAATACATTCCGAACGCGCTCCCAACCCCGAAATCACCTAACGGAGCTAATGGAACCATCGGATTTCCGTTCCGAGGTCGTCTTAACACTGTTCTGAATACGTGCCATTTTCCAACTATAAAGCTCCTATTTAGGGACTAAGTGTCCCAAAACACTCCAGATTCCAGAACCGACCCTCCCGGCAAACCACAATAGCAGAAATGATCTTAGGAAAATAGTTAAATTAGGGATCGGGGCATAAATTTCAAAAATGACCGGCCGGGTCGTTACACTTCTACACGAATGCGAGACCCAGGTTGCAAATACGAAGCTTTGGGGTGTCTTCCCTTCACGAATACGGGCCTGGTATCGCAAACTCGAAGGCTTATGACCCTGGGCAGGGGGTGTTGTATTATACCTTACGTAAACACGAACATATAGATGTGAACGTGAAGGCTCGAAGGGTTAGTGCTCCGCAAATGCGAGCCCATTTTAACGAACGTGAAGGTCCATCAGGCTCAATTCATCACGAACGCGTTGACAAAAAATTCACCAGTTATTTTAAGTTAAAAATAGAATGTATTACGGTAATTCCACAAATTTTCACGAACTCCATCTTCTCCACACCTATTGGGTGATTTTTGAAGAGGAACTTCACCATAGATTCATAGGTAAATAATCGTAAGCTCGTTTTCTTCCATTTTTTATCAACACCCACAAGTTTTCTAGGCCTAAAACATGAAATTAAAGGTAGAAAATAAGAATTTGGGTAGAGTTAGGGCTTTTTTTATTTTGGAATTTAACCTCGTTTTGGAGTCAGATTTTAAAATAAATTATATATTCGGGCTCGTAAGTAAATGGATGATCGGGTTTTGGTCCGAACCTTGTGTTTTGACCAAGCCGATCTGGAGTCAATTTTTGACTTATAGGGATGAATGATGGGAAAACTATAATTAAGCATTGGAATCGGATTTTTTAGAGTTTGATGTCATAAAGGTTATTATGTCTAGATACAATTGATTTGGAGCCAAATTCAAAAGGAAAAGTAGTGTTTGAGGCTTGAGTTGGCCGTGGAAGTTCGAGGTAAGTGTTTGGTCTAACCTTAGCTTGACGGATTAAGAGTTGTGTCATATTTTCTATCTGCTTCTTTTTGATTGTGATATATAGGCATGGTTACGAGTATCTATACGTTAGTGTCGAGCATGACTATCAGTCTTAAGTGCCAATTTATTGTGTACTTAAATAATACTACGTATGCTAAATTGATGATTATCGGTATTGAGTAAGGATTAAGGTTGTTCTCATGGAAATTACTTATGATTTAGAATTGGTATTAGCTGAGGTATTAACATGTTTGAACAAGATTGGTTATAGATGTTTCTCACTTACCTGGACGTATTTACTTATACCGTTGATTCCCTTGCTAGGATATTGTAGTTCCTTATTGATCCCTTGTCGGGACTCTTGTTATGATTGTTGTTGATTGTATATGTGGATCTGGTTGTACGTCATAACTATGTTGTATTTGGATCGGGTTGCGTGCCGTAACAATGTTATATTTGGATCGGGTTGCATGTCGCGACAATAATATAAATGAATCAGATTGCATGTTGCAACAATGATATAAATGGATCAGGTTTCATGTCGTAACATTGATATAACAGATTGGGTTGGATGCCACAACAATGATACAGTTGGATCGGGTTGTACGTCATAAATGTGATATATGATAGGGATTGGGTTACGCACCGCAACAAAGTTATTATTATTTTGATATAGATCTTAAATGGTTCTCTTATATTTCTCTTAAATTACTGTTGGATGTGATATTTATATGCAGCATGTACCCCCTCCCATCTATATTTGTTTATTCCTGTTTTGTTTTCCATTGTATAATATATAGCTATATAGGTTTATTTAGACTCTGGCCTTAGCCTCGTCACTACTTCGTCAGGATAAGGACATGCACCTACTAGCACATGGGGTCGGTTGTGTTGCTGCTACACTCTATACTATGTGAAGATCCCGGTGTAACTTTTGGAGAGTAGCATTTGGGGTGGCTGCCTTCATCCAGCTAGAGATCCCGAGGTAGTCCTGCAAGCGTTCGCATTCCCCACGTTCTCTTTTGTCTTATTGTGTGTTATGTTTTCTCTTATTTCCGGGGCAGACTGTATTTTATTCTTCAAACACTTGTATGGAGTACTCATAGACAGTCTGTGATATTGTGACACCAGATTCCGGGTAGAGGCGTATATTGGTATTGTAGTACTGACTTTGGTTATTTTTATATTTTTAAGTCTTCCGCTTGTTAAATTAATCGTTAATACTTAGTGTTGATTACCTATTTATTCAAATTTTTAAAAAGGGCTAAAAATGAGATAGTTAGAGATTCTGTATTTTGCGGCCTGCCTAGCATATACGAGTATGCGCCATCACGACCCCTGAGGGTGGAAAATAAAGGTCGTGATAAATTGGTATCAGAGCTCTAGGTTACATAGGTCTTACAATTCACGTACAAGCTTAGTAGAGTTTGAGGGATCAGTACAGAGACGTCTGTATTTATCCCAGATGCTACACAGTTAGGAAAAACTTCACATTTATTCTTTCTTGTCGTGCGGTGTTGTTTCTCAATACTAATGGAATATCTACTCTATTTTTAGCAGATGATGAGAACGCATGCTTCCTGATCCATCGATTAGTAGCCCAAGCCACCAGCAATAGCTCCCACGAGGGGTAGAGGGCAAAGGCGAGGCTGTGCTAGAGGCCGAGGCAAGGGTAGAGCTCAGCCCAAAGCAGCAGCACCAGCGGCAGAGCCTTAAGTTGAATTTGTTGAAGAGGTTCCAGCCCAGACAGTTCCAATGGGCACACCTCAGGTCCTGAAGCGGTTTATTGCTACCTCGTTACTCTAGGATGCTCTGGTCAATCTAGTGGGCCTTATGGAGAGTGTCACCCTGGCAGGCTTACTTCTTGTAGCACCCGCTGTCTCTCAGGCCAGAGAAGGAGCTCAAACTCTTACTACTCGCACTCCGGAGCATATGGCTCCCTATTTCAAACTCACGTAGCTCAGCCAGTTAGGGTATTTAATCTGGGTATGGTAGCTCATACTAGTGATGGAGCAGCTATGTTTGTCGATGCTTTGTGGAGACTAGACAGGTTCACAAAGCTCTTCACTACTACTTTCAACGGTACATCTTCTGAGGATCCCCACGATTATCTAGAGAACTGTCACGAGGTTCTCAAGAACTTGGGGATAGTGGAGACCAATCGGATTGATTTTTCTACTTTTTGCTTATCTAGATCCGCCAAGACTTGGTGGAGAGATTACTACTTGGCTAGACCAGTTGGACCACCAGCTTTGACTTGGGAGTAGTTCACTCAGCTATTTCGGGAGTGGTTTCTCCCCATCACTTAGAGAGAGGCATATGAAAGGTAGTTTGAGCATCTCTAGTGCGGTTCTATGACTATTACTCAGTATGATACTAGATTTATTGACTTGGCTCATCAACCTCTTGTCATACTTCCCACCAAGAGAGAGAGAGTGGGCAGGTTCATTGAGGTGATTATTCAGCCGATTCAACTTTAGATGGCTAGGGAGACTGGGAGTGAGAATACTTTGTAGGAGGCGGCTAATGTGGCCAGGAGAGTGGAGATGGTTCTGTCGTAGGGAGGTAGTCATGGGTCGGACAAGAGGGCCAATTTTTTAGGTAGATTTAGTGGTTCCTCGTCTAGAGGCACGAATTCGAATGGTAGAGGCCATCATCCTAGGCCCTTTTAGTCAACAGTTCAGGTATTCACAGTTCTTCAGGTGGTCGTGGTTCTTATATTCAGTATTGTTATCAGCAGCCCTACAGTGCACAACCACCTCCTATTAGTGCACCGCAGCTCTAGAGTTTTTGTGGTGGTCATTTAGGTCGCCAGGGTCAGTCTTACTTTTCTCAGCCGCAACACTCAGGTATATGCTATGAGTGTGGTACATATGGTCTTATACGGAGATCTTGTCCGAGATTCGTGGGTACTCAGTCACAGTAGTAGGGTTCCTGTGTTATGGGTCAGGCACCAGGTGTTCCACATGCCGCCCAGCTAGCTAGAGAGGGTAGTGGTGCTAGATATAGATGTAGATGTGGAGCTCAGATCACTAGAGGTGGAGGCCAGCCAGCTACAAGCCGTCCAAGAGATGTAGTCCAGAGTGGTAGGGCCCAACCTCGATGTTATGCTCTTCTTTGCAGGCTTGAGGTTGACGCTTCTAATATAATGTATTTTTTACAGGTACTGTTCTGGTTTGTGGCAGAGATGCTTCCATTTTATTTTATCCAGGGTCTATCTACTCCTATGTGTCATGTTATTTTGCGCTTTATCTGGTCATGCCTAGTGATTCCGTGAGTGCCCATGTATATGTGTCAACACCGGTGGGTAATTCTATTATGGTAGATCGAGTCCATCGTTCTTGTATTATGGTGATTGGGGGTATTGAGACTCGTGTATATTTGTTGCTTCTGGACATGGTTGATTTCGATGTTATATTGGGATAGACTGGTTATCACCTTACCATGCTATCTTGCACTGTCATTCCATGACTGTGACCCTAGCCTTGCCCGGTTTACCTCGTTTGAAGTTGAGAGGGACTCTTGGTCATTCTACCAAAGTGTTATCTCTTATATGAAGGCTCGACGTATGGTCGAGAAGGGGGTTTTGGCCTATTTGGCTTATGTTCGTTATTCTAGTGATGAGGTCCCTTCTATTGATTATGTGCCCATTGTTCGGTAGTTTCCTAAGGTATTTCGTTCAGATCTGCTAGGTATGCCACCCAATATGGATATTGATTTCTATATTATTTTGACTCCGGGCACTCAACCTATTTTAATTCCATCGTATCGTACGGCCCCACCTCAGTTGAAAGAGTTGAAGGAGCAATTGACTTGCTTAATAATGGTTTTTATTAGACCTTATGTTTCGCCGATATTGTTTGATAAGAAAAAGGATGGGTCAATGAGAGTATGTATTTATTACCAGCAATTGAACAAGATTACAATCAAGAATAAGTATCCGTTGCCGAGGATTGATGATTTGTGTGACTAGCTTCAGGGTGCCAAGGTATTGTCAAAGATTTACTTGAGATCTGGCTACTATTAGTTAAGGATTAGGGCATTCGATGTCCTTAAGACAACTTTCCACACTCGGTACATGCATTATGAGTTCTTGGTGATGTCATTCGGGTTGACAAATTTCCCAATAGTTTTTATGGATTTGATGAACTAAGTGATTAGGCCTTATCTAGATTCGCTCGTGATAGTCTTCATTGATGATACTTTGATATATTCCCGTAGCCAGGAGGAGCACGAGCATCACATTTGAGTGATTCTTCAGACCGTGAGCGATAGTTAGTTGTATGCTAAGTTTTTGAAGTATGAGTTCTAGTTGAGTTCAGTTGCATTCCTAGGTTATGTTGTATCAGAATAAGGTATTTATGTTTATCCGAAGAATATTGAGGTAGTCAAGGACTGGCCTAGACCAGCTACTTAGATTTAGAGGTTTTTGGGGTTGGAGGCTACTATCGTCGATTCGTAGAGGAGTTTTCATCTATTGCATCCCCAATAACCAGGTTTACCAAGAAGCGTGCCCAGCTTAAGTGGTCAGACGAGTGTAATGCAAGTTTTTAGAATCTCAAGACAACTTGACTACGACACTGGTGATGGTTTTGCCCACAAGTTCAAGGCCATATACCATATATTGTGATGCATCGCGTATTAGACTTGGTGCGGTATTGATGCATGATGGGAAGGTCATTTCCTATGCTTCAGAGCAGTTGAACATCATGAGAAGAACTATCCTATTCATAATTTTGAGTTAGCCGCCATTGATCACGCATTTAATATTTGGAGGAATTATCTGTATGGTGTTGCATGTGAGGTGTTCGCGGATCAAAAGAGTTTGCAATATTTATTCAAGTAGAAGGAGTTGAATTTGAGGCAGAAGAAGTGGTTGGAGTTGTTGAAAGACTATGATATCTCCATCTTATACCATTCGGGAAAGGCCAATGTGGTGGCTGTTACTTTGAGTTGGAAGTCAGCTAGTATCAGCAGTGTTTCTTATATTCTGGTCGGTGAGAGACCACTTGCTTTGGATGTTCAATCTTTAGCCAATCAGTTTGTGAGGCTGGATGTTTCTGAGTTCAGTCGTGTGTTAACTTGCACGGTCGCTTGTTCTTCTTTATTGGAGCGTATCCGTGATCAGCAGTATGATGATACCCATTTGTGTGTCCTTAGAGACACGGTGCAGCACGGATGTGCTAAGCATATTACCTTAGGTAATAATGGAGTTTTTAGATTGTAGGGTCGAGTTTGTATACTTAATATGGATGGACTTCGTGATTTTAGAGGAAGCCCATAGCTCTGGGTACTCTATTCATCCAGGCGTTGCAAAGATGTATCAAGATTTGCGATAGCATTATTAGTAGCGGAGAATGAAGAAGGATATCGTGGCTTATGTACCTCTGTGTTTGAATTGCCAGCAAGTTAATTATGAGCATCAGAGACCTGGTGGTTTCTTCCAGATAGTTGGGTTTCCTAAGTGAAAGTGGGAGCATATCACTATGGACTTCGTTGTTGGACTCCCAAGGACTTAGAGGAAGTTCGATGTAGTGTGGGCTATTGTTGATAGGCTAACCAAGTGAGCAGATTTCATTCATGTGGTAGTCTTGTATTCCGTTGAGAGGTTACCTGAGATCTATATCCGGGAGATTGTTCATCTTCATGGTGTGCCCGTGTCTATTATTTCGGACCGAGGTACGTAGTTACCTCACATTTATGGAGAGCAGTTCAGTGAGAGTTGGGCACACATGTTGAGTTGAGCACAACATTTCATCCTAAGACGGACGGGAAGTCCGAGCTGACTATTTAGATTTTACAGGATATGCTTTAAGCTTTTTTCGTTGACTTTGGAGGCTCGTGGGATCACTTTTTCCCTTTAGCATAGTTTGCCTACAACAACAGCTACCAATGGAGTATCCAGATCGCTCATTATGAAGCTTTGTATGGTAGGTGGTGTCGGTCTCTGGTTGGATGAGCTGGGAGAGGCTCCGTTGTTGGGTACAGATCTGGTTCAGGATACCTTGGACAAGCTCAGGATTATTCAAGATAGGAAAAAGAGTTATGCAAACCGCAAGGTTCGAGATTTGGCTTTCATGGTCGGTGACCGGGTTTTGCTTCGAGTGTCGCCTATGGAGGGCGTGATGATATTTCTAAAAAAGGAAAAACTTAGCCCTAGGTTCATCGGCCTATTTGAGATTCTTGATCGAGTAGGAGACAAGGCTTATACATTTGCATTGCCGTCGAGCATGTTAGCCATGCATCCAATGTTTCATGTGTCCATACTTCAAAAATATCACGACAATCTGCCCCCTTTAGATTTCCGCAGTGTCCAATTGGACAAGGACTCGTCTTACGAGGAGGAGCCAGTAGCTATTCTATACCGGAATGTTCGTCAGTAAAGGTCGAAGATTTTTCCTTCTATTTTTGTTTAGTGGAGAGGACAGCCTGCTGAGGCATCGCGCTGGGAGTTCGAGTCTAATATGCGGAGCCGTAATCCCCATCTTTTTCCTGACTCGAGTACTTCCTTTTTATGTCTGTTTGAGCACGAATAATTGTTTTAGAGGTGGAGAATGTGATGAACCTAAAGGTAATCTCTTGTTTTTAAAATGAATTTTGTGTGTGGAGGTCATCAACTTGATTTGCGTGTACAGTTCGGACGCGTAGCTAGAAAGCTATTATGTAACAAATCTGTGAAAATGCTGAAATTTTGACTTAAAATGCATTTAAGTTGACTTTGGTTAATATTTAGGATAAATAGACCCAAACCTGTGATTTGACGGTCACGGAGGGTCCGTGGAAAAATATAGGGCTTCAGCGTATGCCCGAAATCAAATTCCAAGGTCCCACGTCCGAGATATGAATTGTTTTTAAAAAAATTATTTTTTGAAAAATATAAAGGTTTTTGATAGTGAAATGTTATGTGAAATCTATGGCATCGAGCCCGTATTATGGTTTCAGAGCCAGGTATAGGTTTAATGTGATTTATATGCGTTGTCGGTAAAGTTTGGTAAGAAACGTGATCAATTTGACGTGATTCAGACTTTAAATGAAAATTTTGTTATTTAAAGAAGTTTTGAGAAATTTCATTGATTTTGAGGTTTAATTTGTTATTTAAGAGGTTATTTTGGCAATTTGATCGCACAGATAAGTTCATATGATGTTTTTGAGTTAGTAAGTATGTTTGGTTTGGAGCCCTTAGGGCTCGGGTGAGTTTCAGATGTGTTTCAGAAAGTTTTGAACTCATAAAAAGTTGCAGCTTTTTTGGTTTATGATATTCTGGCATTTTCTTCTTCACATTCGTGGGAGGACCCTCGCGATTGCGATGAGTTATTCATGTTGAATGAAATTTCCTTCTAACGCGAGACCCAGTTCGTGAACGCAAAGCTTTGGGGGGTCTTACCTTCGCGAACGCCGGCCTGGTATCGCAAATGTGAAGGCTTATGAGCCTGGGAAGGGGGGGTATCATACTGTACGTGAATGGGACCAGCTAGACGCGAAAACGAAGGCTCGAAGGGTTAGTACTTCGCGAACGCGAGCCTATGGTCGCTAACGCAATGTTGACTCAGGCTCAGTTAATCGCGAACACAATGAGCATGTCATGAATGCGTAGACCAAAAGTCTGCCTAGTTATTTTAAGTTCCAAAACAGAATGTATTACGGCAATTCAACCATGTTTCATAAACATCATCATCTCCACACCTCTTGGGCAATTTTTGAAGAGGAACTTCACCCTATCTTCATAGGTATGTAATCTTAAGCTGGTTTTCTTCCATTATCAACACCCACTAGATTTCTAGGCCTAAAACATGAAATTAATGGTAGAAAATTAGGTATTTGGGTAGAGTTAGGGCTTCTGATTATTTGGGAATTTTACCTTATTGTGGCGTCCTATTTAAAAAAATATTAAGTACTCGAGCTTAGAGGTGAATGGGTGATCGGGTTTTTGATCCGAACCTCGCATTTTGACAAAGAGGGCCCGCGGTCTGTCACACCTCCTTTTTTCTTACAGAAGACCTACTAGTTTTACTACACCCAGGGAAGGGATATAATAAAAAGGGAAGGAGTTTTTCCAATATAAGGACAGTCGGAACGGGATTAGTTATTTAAATTTTCAGAGTCGCCACTTGAGAATATAATGGTGTCCCAAGTCACCAGTTTAATCCCAAACCGAGGAAAGTTTGACTCTGTTACAGTCTGCTAACTAGAAATTCGGATAAGGAATTCTGTTAATCCGGGAGAAGGTATTAGGCATTACCGAATTCCGTGGTTCTAGCACGGTCGCTCAACTGTTGTATTTCCTTTTATCTGATTTCTTTATATATTCCAATTATGTGCATTATTAATATTCCGCTTTATCAATTTTAAGAAATTGCAACATCATGAAAATGTATTTTTTGAACCACACCATACCAGTATACTTGTGGCTTTAAATACATTTCGACTTCGTTGAGAGTAAGATTTGGGTCACATAAATGTGCACCCATACTTGAAAATGTATATTAAAATCGTGCCTAAAATATCTACGTCTTTATTAACTTTTGGGAAAGACCGTAAAATTCGCTAAACGGTCATTCCAAATCTCAGTATTTTATAACAATTAATTGAGGGCCCCGTGCATTTTTGTCCTCTAACGAGGCTTATCTCATATTTTTTTTAAAGGTCAAGCTTATAGTGCTACATTTTCTACTATTTTTTTTACCAAAGTAACAAATAAAGATGCCTAGTTGTGATTTTTATTCTTATTCCATTTAGGTTCAGGCCATCGTGTGTTTGGGCCTTGAGGCCAAGCCAATGAAGAATATAGCGTAACCATGCTCAGGGCTTATTCGAGCCCAGTTCGTATATATGTGTTCAAATCTCATAGGCACAGAAGCCATCGCGATTGGATCTGGGCCTCTTTGCCTGATCATGCCCAAGTTATTAGCAAATCCAAAACAGAAACAAATGTTATCATTGAACTAATAATGTATTTAAACGGACATTATAACTGCAGTATCAGAAATTAACTAAGGCATTAACACTGATTTCTATATGGATATTACTATTTTATTCACCCAGATTAACTAAGTCTGATTTGTGTATTACTAACATTATAAAGTGATTTCTACTATATTTATCAATTGGAATGCTGCATATGTTCAAAGGCAAAGTTGAATTACTACTTTAACCCATTGGAAATATTAAACTAAAGTGTAGAAAACCTATTTTAATTGAAATACAAAGTTATTCATATTGAAGCAGTTAGTTTATACTCATTATTGAAAACTTAATTTGAACATATCGTATTAACTAACAAAAAAAATTGAATCTGAACTCATATTTTTATATTCTTAAACTGCTTAATACAAACTCAAGATAAAAAATGAATTTCTTAAAATTTAGTTGCATTTACGATTTGTTACAAACTTAAGATCCAGGATCACAACCAAAACAGACTTTTATACTTATTTGTTTTCAAAATATTTTAATCTCTACTCTAATGAAACTGTTTTCTACTAATCTCATTCATATGTGATTTTTGTGTAGTAATTAGACTAAATTACTAAAAAAATTCAGTAACATGAATCCACATTCCAACAGTCCCAGTTCAATTATACATACAACTTCTCCTAATGAATACAAATGAATGTACTAGTTATATATCTATAAAAACAAACAGAATCAAAAAGAAAACTCATAAAGTAGTCAAACAGTTTCTATAGCTTCAAATTTGCAACTACATCTTCAAATTTCATAGGTGTACCTGAAAATATGAAATGAAGTCGATAAGTCTAATGCAAAGACGAAGAAGATCAGCAATATTAGGACTTCATCAAACAATAACCAGCAGATTCATAGCAGTACACAGTAACCTGATTTGATATCAATACCTCAAAATAACCAAACAGCTTCTCAAGGAATAACCACAGAACAAAACAGCTTCAGTAACCAATATCCAGATCAGATAAGCATGGAACAATGGACGAAACATCAGAACTCAAGACATTTTCACTTGAACTCGAACCAAAACCAATAGAACAATAGTAGTATTAGGGAATTTCCTAAGGATGAATTATGAAATTTGAATTTGGCAGAGATTAGAATAGTTTTCAGAGTATTGGACTTTTCAAACTTCAAAAATTTTTCAGAACCCTTTCCTCTAACCTCTAGAATTTCAAAACATTTTTAGAACCCTTTTCCTCTAACCTCCATAATTTTTCAATAACCTTTTTTATGTGGCATAATGAGGACTATTTATAGAACAAAATGGGAGGGAATTTTAAAATTAATATTCGGATTTCCCACCCCTTATCTTATGAGTTATTTTCAGATTAATATACCTATTTTAATCGTAAATGCACTCAGAACCCCTTCTAGAATGTTCTAATGGCATGTACATTATTCTAATACCCCTAATTGTCCATGTTACCCTCACTTGCTTGAAATACTTATCTACCCTTTTATTATGCCCAGAATACCCCTTATTCTTTAGCTATTTACCCACAAACCAGGCAGCATTGCCACTTATACCCTTAACCCCTTAGGTAATTTACAGTATACCAATTCACCTTCCCATTTTAGCCCTGTATTTTCATTTTATTAACCCTTTTAACCCCTTTATCAATTAGAAACAAAAAGTCACAGTCAAAATCAACTTACAAAAATAGCCAGCAATATGCAGTTCCACAGAAAAATCCAATTAGCTTAAAGTATTCAATTGACGAGATTCAAGGGAACAAATTAATCTGAGGTAGAATTTAATCAACAGAATACTTAATTACTAATTTCGATTTTAATCCAGTAAAACCATAGAAATCTAAGTATGGCTATGAACAACAAACATGCGATTTTTTTGACTGAGAACTTTATTAGAGAAGAAAGACTATAGCCATGTGATTCACAAGTAGTAAAGATCAGAAAGCCACGAGGTTACAAGCATGCTATTTATAATTAAGAAAAAGAATCAGGAAGGCAAAGAGGCATGTGATAGAAAAATAAAGAAAGCAAAGAGACATGTGATTCACAACAATAGAAAAATCAAGAAAGAAAAGAGAATGCAATTCACAAAAAATAGAAAAATCAGGAAGCTAAAACTCAGAACACTTAGCTTTCGATTTTTGTTCTTCTTTTCGTTCTTTGTTTCTTCTATTTTATATTTCTTCATTTTTATTTACTCTTCTTTATTATCCAGAACATCGGAATTCCAGGAGTCTATTTCTTTGATTTTAATCCTCAGGCAGACTCATCGAGTCTCTTTTGTGAAAAAAAACTCTTGGGAATAATGAAGCTGGGGTTATGGGATTAAACAGAGTGGTTTATGGACTAGGGGTGTTCGCCGCAGTAGGGTTCTAGCGAGACATTTTTCAATATTCAAGGGCTTTTAAGCTTATTCGAGGGAAACCACCTAGGCAGGGTTAAAGAGGAGGCTGGGGTGTTAAGGGCGGACCCTGGTTCATAAGTGGTGGTCGCTGGAGTAGGGTTCCGGCGACACCTTTTAGGTTATTTGAGGGTTTCTATGGGTTTTATGGAAGTCGATGGGGTAGGGTGAAAGAGGGTAAGAAGGAGGCCAAGATGTGTTCATGGCGGCCTAAATAGTGGTGGTGGTGAACCACCGCCGGTGAGTTTCTGGCAGTGGTTGAGAGCATATCAGGGCGGCTAGGGTTTCCAATCTTAGAGACGGGTGTACAATGAACTGATATGTTATGTTTTATGTATCTAAAAAACTTGGATGATTTGGAACCATTGGATTGAATGAACCAACGATTCAAATTTAATTAGCTCAAGTACGACGTCGTTCCAATTAAGTGGTCATTTAATCATGACCTTTGGATTGATGTTATTAACGTATCAGATTAAGTCAAATAGGCGACATCATTTTGTTTATTAAAAAACCATTACTCTTTGACCGTTTGATCAAAATAATCGACGGTCCTGATTCAATCACCCCCTGGACGGTGTCGTTTTTGGGGTCTGTGACCGGGTTTGTTTTCTTTTGGGCATGGCCAGTGTATTTAATCACTTGGGCTACTGGATTTGTATTTGACCCAGTTCGTATTGTATTATTTTTAATATACATTGTATTTTTTTGTATTTTCATATTTTTCTGTATTTATTTTCTTTTCTATATTTCTGTATTTTACTCTTGTATTTATTTTCTATTTATTTTCCTTGTATTTTCTTTTTTTCCGCTATTTTTTTATTTTTCTAACATTAAAGAGTAATTAATTTCTATTTTTTTGGTATTTCCTAATTAAAACAAATAGGTGATATTTTGATTTTCTTTGTTTTATTTGCAAAAAATAGAAAAAATCCTGGTATTTCCACCTATTTTATGAGTTGTTATTCAAGCACACAATTATCAACAAATTGCCACAAAACTTTCAAAAAATCATTTTGTATATATTTTGGAATAATTTGCTTAGGGCATAAATCACGTGCTCACAGCTGGCCCTCTTTACTCGGGAACACGCAGAGTTTCAGTGCAAAGGTAAGTGAGCAATAATGAGGGAATTTTACCCATTCGCATGTCCCATGTGAAGCATTTTTTTTAAAAGTTTTGACCCTATCCTGCTTCAAGGATTAGCTACATATCCTGGGTTAAACAAAAATCAGGTCAGTGTACTTCAGGAATCTCTGGTAGTTAGGACTACCATGGAGCTGTGATCTTATTGCTGTTGCTATTGACGCTGAAGGCTGATCCCCTTATTACACCATGGTAAAGATAAAAGAAAGCTAGCCTAAGTTATGCTCTATGATTTACAAAAATTCTAACGATGTCTTCCAACTTGTTCTTGTGTTGAACTTATATCTTGCAGAACTTTTGATTGTGTCGATTCTTCAGGTGGACTCCTGCTTACCATTGCTTGAAAAATTATTCCCTTGTTCTTCAAGTGGGTGCCTACTTACAGCTTGCTTGAAATGTTTTCCTTTATTTTTCAGGTGGGCGCCTGCTTATTGAAATTGAAAATGTATTTCCTTGTTCTTCATGTGGATGCCTGCTTACAGCTTGCTTGAAATGTATTCCCTTATTTTTCAGGTGGGCTCCTTCTTGTTGAAATTGAAAATGTATTCCCTTGTTCTTCTGGTGGGTGCCTGCTTTCAACTTAAAAACAAAGAAAAAATTTCTGCCCCAGTATGGTGCTTGGGTATACCATGCTATTAAATATCATGATTTAAAGCTGAATTTCAAATGATACTTCCCTTATTCTTCAGGTGGGTTCCTGCTTGCATCATGCTTTGAAATATATTCCCTAGTTTTTCAGGTGGGCGCCTAGTTGTGATTACTATGCTTGCAAGATATTCCCTTATTTTTCAGGTGGTCACCTGCTTGTTGTACTTGAAGAAGTATTCCCTTGTTTTTCAGGTGGGCGCCTGCTTGCGAATTTTGAAAAGATATTCCCTTATTTTTCAGGTGGGCGCCTGCTTGCTAAACTTTGAAAAAATATTCCCGCGCCTGTTTGCGAATTTGAAAAATATTCCCTTATTCTTCAGGTGGGCGCCTGCTTGCGAACTTGAAAAATATTCTCTTATTCTTCAGGTGGGCGCCTGCTTACAACTTGAAAAGACATTCCCTTATTTTTCAGGTGGGCGCCTATTTGCTTTTTTTTTAAAACAATGAAATTTTTTGTCCCAGTTTGATAACTGGGTGCATGATGTTACTAAATATTAACTTATGAAGAAATTGTACTATACTTCCCTTATTTTCCAGGTGGGTACCTGACTGCTAATCTTGAAAAATATTACCTTGTTCTTCAGGTGGGCGCCTGACTACTAAACTTGGAAAAGATATTCCCTTATATTTCAGGTGGGCGCCTACTTGCTAATCTTTGAAAAAATATTCCATTGATCTTCAGGTGGGCGCCTGCTTGCTGTGCTTGAAAAAGTATTCCCTTATTTTTCAGGTGGGCGCCTGCTTGCTGTGTTTTTCAAAACAATGAAATTTTTTGTCCCAGTTTGTTAACTGGGTGCATGATGTTACTGAATACTAACTTGTGATGAAATTGTGCTATACTTCCCTTATTTTCCAGGTGGGTGCCTGACTGCTAATCTTGAAAAATATTCCCTTGTTCTTCAGGTGGGCGCCTGACTACTAAACTTGGAAAACATATTTCCTTATTCTTCAGGTGGGCGCCTATATGCTAATCTTTGAAAAATATTTCCTTGTTCTTCAGGTGGGCGCATGCTTGCTGTGCTTGAAAAAGTATTCCCTTATTTTTCAGGTGGACGCCTGCTTGCTGTATTTTTCTAAACAATGAAATTTTTTGTCCCAGTTTGATTACTGGGTGCATGATGTTACTGAATATTAACTTGTGATGAAATTGTGCTATACTTCCCTTATTTTCCAGGTGGGTACCTAACTGCTAATCTTGAAAAATATTCCCTTGTTCTTCAGGTGGGCGCCTGACTACTAAACTTGGAAAAGATATTCCCTTATTCTTCAGGTGGGCGCCTACTTGCTAATCTTTGAAAAAATATTCCCTTGTTCTTCAGGTGGGCGCCTGCTTGCTGTCCTTCAAAAAGTATTCCCTTATTTTTCAGGTGGGCGCCTGCTTGCGAACTAAAAAAACTATTTCCTTATTCTTCAGGTGGGTGCCTGCTTGCGAACTTGAAAATATTACCTTATTATTCAAGTGGGCGCCTGCTTGCGAACTTGAAAAATATTCCCTTATTCTTCAGGTGGGCCTGCTTGCGAACTTGAAAAATATTCCCTGATTCTTCGGGTGGACGCCTGCTTGCGAACTTTGAAAAGATATTCCCTTATTCTTTAGGTGGGCGCCTGCTTGCGACATATAAAATAAAGAACATTTCTGCCCCAGTATGATAACTAAGTGTAACATGTCATCATACATAAGATTTTTAAAAATTAAGAATTCCCTTATTCTATAGCTGGGTGCCTGATTACTGGAGTTGAAATGGATTCCTTCACACATTGTTGCTTTCTTTTGAACTATATTCCCTTATTTTTCAGGTGGGTGCCTAATTACCAAAATTTGTGCTCCCTTGTTATCCATATTGGTCACATTCACTTTAATATGATTAGTAAGAATTTGAACCTTTTGTCCCTATTCTAATCAAAGAACAATTTGTTAGTATAAAACGGTGGTTAGCTACTGGCATTCTTGTTGGGTTTTCTTCCACATTTTGAATATGCTCTGCCTTGCTTCTGTTGTTGCCTTGCCGTAACTTCTGGCTGTCTTTCTAAAATTTCTAATCTCGATAACCCAACTGTTTTCCTTGTGTCTTTCTCTTGTTGTTTCCTTTTCTTTCTTTTGCTTTTCCTTTCAAATATCTCATTGACATATGTCCTTTGGTTTCAATTGTCCTTTGATGAACCCTAATCTTGTTGTGCCATATAACTGAGTAGCTGGTAGTTAGCTTCGACTGACAATGTCTTATAGATAGATTCCAAGAAAAATGAAATGCAATGACCTCGAAGTTTTGGGGGTAGAAATACTTTCTAAAAATAAAAGGACGATACTTATGTGAGTTGGGAAGCTGATTCATTTGATCATGCCATGTATTTGAATTAACCGACCCAGTCTGTCCAACCAATCCATATTTGCCAACATTATTTCACCACCCGATTTTTAACAAAACCCAAACTTTGCTTGTTTTGCCGCTTTTCCCCCACAAACATCTTTCTTACTTTCGCCTTATGGTGGCCGTGAGGGTTTTCACCATTAATACTCTCTCATTTCATTTTTCTTAGCTCACATCTCCTTACGGTGCCTATGAGGGTTTTCACCAATAAGACTCTTTCATTTTATCTCTCTCACCTCACATCGCCTTACGGTGCCCGCAAAGGTTTTCACCAATAAGACTCTCTCATTTTTCGTATTATTATTTTTTCCATCTTCGCGTATTTGAGTGTTGTCCATAGCATATTTTCGCCACTTACTTGTACTGTCATTCCTTGAAATTGATCAGAAGGTTTTTCTTTGGACCGTAATGTGGATTTGGGATGGGTTTATAAAGAAAGGTATAAAGGCTCAAAATTTCCAATTTGGGTTTAAAAATTACAACTTCCGGAACCATATCTTCCATAATAATCATAACTTCTGCCCAGTTTCAATCTTTGGTGATTCTTGGATTTTCTTTCTGTTATGATTGAACCTCAGTGAGGCTGCCTACGTACCCTTTCGAGATCAAGTCAAAACATAGTTCGGATCATAAGATCGGTTCGTTGTTGCGATGTTTACTTCTTCCAATTCTTTCTTCTTTGGATTTTTCTTTCTTTTTTTTTCTTTACTTTTCCTTTTCTTTTCCATTTTCTCATCTTCTTCTTTTTCTTCTTCTTCTTCTTTCCTTTTTTTTTCTTTTTCTTATTCTTCTCTTTTTTTCTCTTTTCCACCCTTTTCCTCTTTTTTCATCTTTTCTCTTTTCTTCTTTTCTTTGACGTCTCATCATTCAGTTTTTGACTTTGTTGTTGATTCCGAAAGAGGGATATGAAAGAATAACGTAATAAGGCTTAAAGGGATAGCAATGGATAAAGTGTTTAGATAGCGAAACAAAATGCCTTCATCATTTCAATTTCAAAATATGACAAATACAATTTATATATGAAGATAAAGAAATCATACATAATATCTTTTGACTGCGTTAGAATTGATGGCCATTTCTACACATTTCCCTTCCACATTTGTTAGATATAATTTTCCATTAGACAACACTCGTGTTACAACAAATGGCCGTTTCCAATTAGGAGCGAACTTTCCTTTGGCTTCTGCCCAATGGGGTAAGATGCTCCTCAATACCAATTGTCCGACTTCAAATTTCTGCGGACGTACTTTCTTGTTATAAGCTCTGGCCATTATCTGTTGATACAATTGCCCATGACATACTGCTGCCACTCTTTTCTCGTTAATCAAACTCAATTGTTCCAGTCGGGCTTTAACCCATTCATCATCAACAATTTCTTCCTCCACAATGATTCGAAGGGAGGGTATTTCAACTTCTGCGGGTGTTACTGCTTTCGTACTGTATACCAATGAATAAGGGGTTGCATCTACCGAAGTACAAACATTAGTGCGATATCCCAACAGAACAAATGGTAATTTTGCGTGCCATTGTCTCAATCCCTCCACCATTTTCCGAAGAATTTTCTTAAAGTTCTTATTGGCTGCTTCAATTGCTCCATTTGCCTTAGGACGATATGGTGTGGAATTTCGGTGTACAATCTTAAATTTCTTACATGTTTTTACCATCAAATGACTATTAAGGTTGGCACCATTATCCGTAATAATCACTTTTGGAATTTCGAACCAGCAAATGATGTGTGCATGTACAAAATCAACCACTGCCTTCTTGGTTACTGCCTTGAGTGTCTTTGCCTCAACCCATATTGTAA
Source organism: Nicotiana noctiflora (assembly GCA_032618575.1). Classification (NCBI taxonomy): domain Eukaryota; kingdom Viridiplantae; phylum Streptophyta; class Magnoliopsida; order Solanales; family Solanaceae; genus Nicotiana; species Nicotiana noctiflora. The sequence goes on from JASVEL010013897.1 coordinate 67,270, forward strand.
AATAATCAATTGCAACCATAATAAATTTGTGCCCATTAGATGCTGCTGGCTCGATTGGCCCAATGACATCCATACCCCAAGAAACAAAAGGCCATGGTGCCGACATCGTATGTAACTCATATGGTGGAGAATGAATCAAATCTCCATGTATCTAGGATTGATAACATTTGTGCACAAAGTTGATACAGTCCCGCTCCATAGTAAGCCAGTAATATCCTGGTATGAGTATTTTCTTTGCTAGAACATACCCACTCGTGTGTGGTCCATAGACTCATGTGTGTACTTCTGCCATAATTGTTGTAGCATGCTTTGTGTCTATACATCTCAACAAACCAAGATCTGGGGTTCTTTTGTACAAAACCCATCCACTAAAGAAAAATCCACTTGCCAATCGTCTTATGGCACTCTTTTGATCTCCCATGGCTTGTGCCGAATACACCCTCATTCTGAGATACTCTTTAATATCATGGAATCATGGTTCACCATCGAGTTTCTTTTTTACTGTATTACAATAAGCATTCTGATTACAAACCTAGATTTGTAACGGGTCCACAAAAGCTTTATCCAGGTGATGTAACATAGATGCCAGAGTGGCCAGAGCATCGGCAACTTCATTATGGATTCTCGGGATATGCTTGAGTTCTATGGACTGAAACCGTTGATATAGTTCATATAGACACTACTAGTATGGTATGAGTTTTAAATCCCATGTTTCCCATTCTCTTTGAATCTGTTGTACCAAGAGATCTGAGTCACCCATGACCAAAATCTCTTGAACACCTATATCTATAGCCATTCTCAATCCCAATATACATGTTTCGTATTATGCCATTTTGTTGGTACAAAAGAAACGATGTTGAGCGGTGACAGGATAATGCTGACCTGTTTTTGAAAAAAGGACGGCTCCAATCCCAACACCTTTGTTATCAGCAGCCCCATCAAAATATAACTTCCGGCCTAGCTTTTTATCTTGTTAAAATTCATCAATACTCATTGCTTCTTCATCAAGAAAATATGTTTTAAGTGGTTCATATTCGTCATCAACTGGATTCTCTACTAAGTGATCGGCAACTGCTTGTGCTTTCATCGCAGTGTGGGTTACATAAACAATATCAAACACTGTGAGTAGGATTTGCCATTTAGCAAGCCTCCATGTGGGCATGGGCTTCTGAAAGATGTACTTCAATGGGTCCAGCCGGGAAATGAGATAAGTGGTATAAGCTGACAAATAGTGCTTCAATTTCTATGCCACCCATGTCAAAGCACACCACATTCTTTCCAATTGAGTATACTTTACCTCGTAAGACGTGAATTTCTTGCTAAGATAATAAATTGCATGCTCCTTATTTCCTTTTTCATCATGTTGCCCCAATACACAGCCGAAGGAATTATCCAATATTGTCAAATAAAGGATTAAAGGTCTTCCTGGCTCTGGAGAAACTAATACAGGTGGCTTGGCCAGGTATTCCTTTATTTTATCAAATGCCGCTTGACATTTATCATTTCATTTCACTGCAACATCTTTCTTCAGCAATCCAAAAATAGGCTCACAAGTTGATGTAAGCTGAGCGATAAATCTACTGATGTAATTCAACCTGCCGAGCAAAATCATCACATCTTTCTGGCTCTTCGGTGGAGGCAATTCCTGGATGGCTTTTATTTTAGACTGGTCAAATTCAATACTACGTCGACTTACTACAAATCCCAACAATTTTCCTAATTATACCCCAAAAGCACATTTTGCTGGATTGAGCTTGAGATTGTACCTACGAAGCCTCTGGAAAAACTTCCTCTGGTCTTTAACATGATCATATTGCTTCCTGGACTTGATAATGACATTGTCCACAAAAACCTCAATTTTCCGATGTATCATGTCAGGGAACATAGTACTCATTGCCCTCATATATGTTGATGCGGCACTTTTCAGTCCAACTGGCATCACTCTATAACAGTATGATCCCCAGGACGTAATGAATGCCGTCTTTTCAGCATCTTCCTCATCCATAGGAATCTGGTGATAACCCGCATAACAATCCACAAAAGAGCCAATCTCATGTTTGGCACAATTGTGTATTAATATGTTGATGTTCTACAATAGAAAATTATCCTTTGGACTTGCTTTGTTGAGGTTTCGATAATCAACACACACCCTGGTTTTTCCCTCTTTCTTCGGAACTGGCACAACATTGGCTAACCATGTGGAATATTTGGTAACCCGTATAACCATTCTTTCGAACTGCTTATTGACTTCTTCTTTTATTTTCACACTGATATCTATCTTGAATTTCCTCAACTTCTGCTTGATGGGCGGGCATTCTGAGTAAGTGGGCAATTTATAGACTACCAAATCGGTGCTTAGCCCCGGCATGTCATCGTATGACCACGCAAATATATCTTTGTATTCATGCAGTAATTTTATTAGTTCTTCCCTAAGTGAGGGTTCCAAATGAACGCTTATCTTTGTTTCCCGAGTATTTTCCTAGTCACCCAGATTAATGGCCTCCGTCTCATTTAAGTTTGGTTTAGGTTTTTCCTCATATTGCTCAAATCCTTACTAATTTCATCCAAAACTTCCTTGTCATCATACTCCGCCTCATTATCACATTCAATTTCTTGTATTACTATTTGATTATCAAGACTGGGTCGGGAATTCCTTACGCATGACACATTATTGAAATCAGCATAAAATGGACTGTACAAGAAAAGAAGAAAAATAAAATAAGGCTATCAAGAATGCAGGAAAAATGAAATTGCATTTCATTAAAATTTCGAAAGATAACAACGTTTGAAACATCCAATCATAAAATCTGTATTATAACCTTAAAATAAAACAGATTTAAAATGAAACAACAAAAGCTAACTACCACAACTCCCTTCTAGCCGGAAGAGTTGTAGCTTCCCAGTTATTCAGCTTGGTTTGGGATCCAACAAATTGGACATCCATTTTACTTGTGCCCTCAACAGCTTCTACCATATTCACTTCTTCAAATAGATTTTCAAATCATTCAAGCAGTTCCATTTCTAGCTTTATTTCTGCTAAGTTGGGCATTACCGTCGCTGTACGCCTCTTTGTACCAGGCCTGGCGAATGAATGAGAGAGGCGAGGAATAGGTTAGGGAGGGTCCAACCTTTCTTTTTTAGTTTTCGGGGTCTTTTTATATTAGCAATGGTTTTTTTAAAACCCAATCCAAAAGTGTCAATGATACTGGGAAGAGATACCGGTTGTGTGATTCCCTATAATGCAGCTCCTAACCTTTCCCTGGGAGAAACCCATTTTTCAACATCTCCATAGCGACCATAACTGATGCGGAAGCTATCTTGGGCACTGGAACATGCTCAACCTTCAGGAGTTTTATCAAATAATATAGTATCCACCACTTGGTACACCCAGGGGCCTTTATCACCCTCAATCTCTTCACAAGGAGTGATGGTATTGCAAGAATTATCTTCGCCATGAACCACTATTTCTTGACGGTCCCATTCGAACTTTACCATCTGATGGAGTGAGGATGGTACAACCTTCGCCGCATGAATCCATGGTCAACCAAGTAGGATATTATAGGATACATCAACATCCAAGACTAGAAATTTCATTGTGAAATCTACCGGTCCGATGGTAAGCTTCAACACGATGTCTCCAATAGTATTCTTTCCACCTCCGTCGAATCCACACACCCAAATGTTGTTCTTATGGATTCTTTCATTATCAATCTTAAGCTTTCCCAAAGTAGACAAAGGGCATATGTTGGCACTCGACCCGTTATCAATCAACACGTGGGTCACTAACGAATCATCACATTTCACAGTAAGATACAAAGCCCCATTATACTTCGTTCCTTCTAATGACAGTTAATCATCCTAGAATGTCACCCTGTTCACCTTAAACATTTTATTTGCGATCTTTTCAAGATGACTCACTGTAATCTTCTTAGGCACATGAGCCTTATTCAAGATTTTCATTACTGCACTGCGATGTTCATCTAAGTAAATCGGCAGGGACAGCAGAGATATTTGCACTGGCGTCTTTCTCAATTGTTCTACTATCGAATAGTCCTGCGCTTTCATTTTTTCAAAAATTTCTCGGCCTCCTCCTCGGTAACATCTTTCATTATAGTAGCTGAATTATCTTTGGTGAGTTTTGCTTTTCGTACTTTGTCGGGAGCAAAGCGCCTCCCTGACCTCCTCAACCCATGGGTCTCACAGATTTTATCTTGAATCTCCTTCCCTCGATACATGATGGTCACTTTGTTGTAATTCCATGGCACATCTTTGACATTCACAACAGTCATTTGATTAACTGGTTTGATAATGACCGGCTCTATTTGTGCCCCTTTCACGGTCAACACAAATTTTACACTTGCTCCTGGGACTATCACCTTCACTGGCTCGGGCTCTGTTATCACCACTGTATCATTCATCATTTACTTGACCCTAATCACCATTTTCTCACCCAATGCTTTCTCTTCTACCTTGATTTTGCTTTCCTAAGTCATCTTTACAATTTGAGAAGGCTTCTTGCAACCTCCCCTTTGTATCAATACTATAATATGAGCTTCATGATGAACAAGTAGGGGTTTTGTGTAATATTTGGAGCCTTGAGAGCCTAGACTTCAATTCTTCTTGCATCAAAATGCTCCTGTATTGCGGTTTTCAGATGCCAACACTTTTCAGTGTCGTGTCTTGGAGCTCCTGAATAGTACTCACAACTAACAAACTGGTCTAGGTTAATTGGTGATGGGTTAGGGATTTTGGATTCAATATGGTTCAGGATTCCGAGCTACCTCAGTCTATGAAACAGACTGGTGTATGATTCACCCAATGGAGTGAAAGTTTACTTCTTTTGCATCCTATCATTCCTGATACTGGGATTAGGATGGAAACCTGCTCCACCTAGATTTTTATATGTTTTGGGTGGTGGGTATGTGTTTTTGGTGTGGTAGGTATTATGAGGTGCTGGTAATCGCCATGGTGTAGGCGATTGTGGGTATGTTTGAGCATGGTGTACAGAAAATTGTGGAACAGGAGGAGGGAAGTAGTGTTGTGGTGGGCCATAGGGTGCTTGAGTAGGGCATATGATGTGGGCAAGGTTGATGGTAATATGGATTAGGATTCCTGGACCATGATCTCCATTCCACAACGGTCACTTCTTCATTCTTCTTTTTCCCGAGAGCTCCTCTGGTGCCTGTTTGAATTGCCTGGGTTGTAGCTTTTGTGGATGAATAGCTCATAATCTTGTTTGATTTTAAACCTTCCTCAACCATGCTCCCTATCTTGACGACTTCGTTGAATGTTTTCCCAACAACTGATACTAAATGCCTATAGTATGTCGGCTCTAGAGCTTGTAGGAAGTAGTCCACCATCTCTCTTTCTTTAATAGGTGGGTCTACCTGAGAAGCTTGTTCTCTCCACCTGAAGCCATATTCTCGGAAGATCTCTCCTGACTTCTTCTCTATCTTCGTTAATGAAAGCTTATCAGGAACAATCTCCAAGTTGTACTGAAAAAGTTTGGTGAATGCTTCGGCAAGATCATCCCAACTAAACTATCTTGCGTGGTCTTACCTGGTGTACCACTCTAGGGCCGATCTGCTAAGACTTTGGCTAAAATAAGCTATGAGCAACTCATCTTTACCGACGACACCTTGTATTTTGCTACAAAAGCCTCTCAGATATGCTACTGGGTCACCGTGGCCGTCATATAGATCAAATTTCGGTAGCTTGAAACCAGCCGGTAGTTGCACCTCCTGCTGTCTCATTTCACAATTTCACATCAATGATTTCACAATTGTATTCATATCAATTTCAATGGCGATTTCGATCGCTTTCCACCCTTATTACCTCGGCCACCCTTATTACCTCGGCCACCCTTATCACCCCAACCCACACCTTATTACTTCGTGTTGCGGCGCGCAACCCGATCCCACCGTATTGTTTCAAATCATAACAATCACAACAACAAACAAAAGCACTACACAAAGATCACAAATAAGGGCAATAAGTAACTTACAAATTGGTTCATGTTTTCCAAATACTTTTCAAGACGGTACCACAACAAGGTTACAATGTTTCCATATCCGAGAGTATCAATACCGTTATGTTCAACAGTTCATCACAAATTCGAGTTTTTTAATTAGTTTCCCACAAGAAGCCAAGTATGACATCACTACTATTGTTCTCAATTTCTTTACCAATTATGATTTCCTTTTTCACCATTCGGTTCACATCTCAAACCACACAACACATAGTTAAACCAATTGAACACCCAACAACTAAATCAAAAGAATTACACAACAATTCTTATAATTGTCACATACCAAACGAATTGTACACATAAGGGCGATTTCAGAAGGAGCAAAGTTAGCCATACATACATGGAGTCGAATTTACTTTCTTCAATCTCCTACTTTAAGTTCACCCAAGTTATCCTATGTTGCCAACTCCGTTTTTGCAAACTCTTACTCCTACCCACTCCTTTTTACAAAATTTCAAGTTCAAAGACATGCATGAGTGTTAAATTCTATTTTCAAAATCTAATGCATGAAAATCTTTCTTTCCTTTGACAACTAAAAATTAAAGAGAAATGGCTAGCGTTTTTACCTTTAGAAATTTGGGGAAGATGACACTTTCCCTAGGATATTCTGCACCAAGCTATTAGAAACGATCCTTGAAGGTTGTTAGGCTTCTCTCTCAAGAATCTCTCTTTCCTCTCTCTTGTTTTGCTAAGAAAATATGAGAAAACGAAGTTTTAAGGTGTTTTATTAAAGAAGGAATCGGGTTAAAATTTTAGAAAAATCTGGGCCGAGTCAAATATGCGGTCGCATCTGCGATCGCAGAATCAACATTCGGTCCGCTTAATGGACCGCAGAATTGCTCCCAAAATCACCTGTTTTGTTACGATATGCAACCAGAATGCGGTCCGTATTCGTGTTCTGCGGTCGTAGAATGCACCGTAGAATTGACACTAAAAAATCCCTAAGGAATTATGCGTTGGATTTGCGGTCCGCATTTTCGTTATGAGATCGCATATTGGACCGCATTTTTAACACCAATTTTGGAAAATATTCTGTTACATTCTGCGGTAGGAATGCGGTCCGCATAGCAGATCTGCGACGGCATTCTTGACCGCAGAATTGACATTTTATGGAAAATTTTATTCTTTCAATTTCTAAAGCTTAGATCACTACCAAGGGTCCGAACCGCGGAGAGCAAGCTCGCCGCAAAGAATTCTACACATTCCTAACACATTATTCGGACCATGACACCATGGGCTATTAGGTTTTAAGCACAAAAACTTTACGGGGCCTTACATCATCCACCCTTAAAATCATTCATCCTCGAATGAGTATTTTGAAAATCAGTTGGTTTTGAAAGACATGATACGTAAACTTTCAAAATTTTCATTAATTCCCATATTTTAGAAAAATTTTGCCAGAGTTTCCTTTGTATTATGGACATATCCACCCGTCAGAGAGCCCCCAAAACACATTCCCAAGAAACAATTCACATTTACAACATTCTTTACAGCTTGTACACGATTCATTACCTCAACAATTGCACATATTCTATCACATTGTTACATTTGCACATAAACTAGCCACTTCAATGGGTCCCTACCTTATTTAACCATCTCAACACACTATATACACATAAACAAACAATTATCAACCCATATTTACCATTAGTTGTTTATTTAACACACGAGTCTCTATACGACTTTCATTTATCAGGGAAGGTTCAAGTGACCTAAAGTAACAACAACACATATAACTCTTTGCAAAATTAAAGAAACTTTACTAACACTAAGAAGGAAGCAATTTGGACTAAATGATATTTGTTTCAAAGATAGAAGGGTCGCCTAATTTCTTCTAAGCTTGATCAAACAAATGGGGATATTTTTCCTTCATCTCTTTTTCTGCTTCCCACGTGGCCTCCGCAACTTCTTGACTCCACCACAACACTTTAACAGAGGCAACTTCCTTATTTCTCAACTTATGAACTTGCCTATCAAGGATGGCAATCGGAACTTCTTCATATGACAAATCTTCATTAACCTCGATAGCCTCAACTTGCACGATGGTGGATGGATCTCCAATCGCTTTCTTCAACATGGACACATGGAATACCAGATGCACTGATGATATTTCAGGAGGCAACTCCAGCCTATAAGCAACATGCCCTATCTTTTGAACAATCCGATACAGCCCAACATACCTAGGACTCAACTTCCGTTTCTTCCCGAATCGCATGACTCCCTTTATACGAGATACCCTTAAGAACACCCAATCACCGACTTGAAACTCTAAATCTCTTCGACGAACGTCTACATAGGATTTTGCGAGACTCTGTGCAGTTTTCATCCTCTCCTGAAAGAACTTAACTTTTTCCATAGCTTGGTACACAAGATCTGGCCCTAGGAATTACACTTCACCCACTTCAAACCACCCAATTGGTGACCTACACCTTCTTCCGTACAATGCCTCAAACGGCGCCATCTGAACTCTAGCATGGAAGCTGTTATTATAAGAAAATTCTATCAGTGGTAAGTGTTCATCCCAATTACCTTTAAAATCCAAGACACAAGCCCGCATCATATCTTCAAGCGTCTGAATAGTCCGCTCGGCCTGACCGTCGGTCTGCGGATGGAAAGCTGTGCTGAGATTGACATGAGTTCCCAAACCTTGCTGAAATTTCTTCCAAAAATTAGCTGTTAATTGAGCCCCACAATCTGAGATATTAGAAAATGGAGTGCCATGAAGCCTTACTATCTCCTTGATATACAACTTAGCATATTGCTCCGCAGTATCAGTGGACTTGACTAGCAGGAAGTGAGCTGATTTGGTGAGTCGATCCACTATCACTTATATTGAATCGAACTCGCTGATCCTACCACAAAATCTATATTGAATATCTCCCATTTCCACCTTGGTATTTCTATAAGCTGAGTTAGTCTACCAGGCCGCTGATGCTCGGCTTTCACTTGCTGATAGTTCGGGCATTTGGATACAAAGCTCGCCACCTCCCTTTTCATACCACTCCACTAGTAAATCTCCTTGAGATCATGATACATTTTCGTAGAACCTGGGTGCACGAAATACTTGGAAATATAAGCTTCTGCCATCAATCTTTCCTAAAGCTCGTCCACGTCCGGGACACATAGCCTACCTTGACACCGCAATACACCATCCTCGTCGCTGAGCAAAAATGTCGAAGTCTTATTATTCACAACTGCTTCCTTCATCCGAGCCAATACTGGATGCATAAACTGCGTTTCCTTGATTTCTACCACCAATGATGATTCTGCTCCATTATGCACCATAACATTACCCTCGTCTGACGCCGAGATGCGAACCCCAAACTGGCCAATTGGTAAACCTCCCGAGCCAGGGGTCTCTGATCCAACCCCATATGAGCTAAACTACCCATGGATTTTCGACTAAGAGCGTCAACCACCACATTTGCATTCCATGAATGGTACAATATATTCATATCATAATCCTTAATCAATTCTAACCTCCGCCGCAGCCTCAGATTCAGTTCCTTCTGTTTGAAAAAATACTGAAGGCTCTTATGGTCTGAAAAACACATCTACATGAACCCTATAAAGATAGTGACGCCATATTTTCAAAGAAAACACAACTGCTGCAAGCTCTAAATCATGCATCGGATAGTTCTTCTCATGATTCTTGAGTTGCCTGGAAGTATAAGCTATGACCTTCCCGCGCTACATCAATACACACCCCAAACTGACCCTGGAGGCAACACAATAAACCACAAACCCCTCTGTGCCTTCTGGCAAGGCCAATACTAGTGCTGAGGTCAACCTTGACTTTAATTCCTGAAAACGTTTCTCACATATGTCGGACCACTGGAACTTAACTGCCTTCTGCGTCAATTTAGTCAATGGGGAGGCGAGGGTTGAGAATCACTCCAAAAACCTCCCATAGTACACTACCAAACCCAAGAAGCTACGAATCTCTGTCGGGGTCGTGGGTCTAGGCCAATCCTTCACTGTTGCAATCTTCTGAGGATCCACCTAAATCCCTTCATTGGAAACAACATGACCCAGGAATGCTACGGACTCCAACCAAAATTCACATTTTGAAAACTTGGCGTACAATTGGTGCGGATGAAGGGTCTGCAATGCTGCTCTGAGGTGAATTTGCATGATCCTCATTGCTTCGTGAGTAAATGAGGATGTCGTCAATGAATACAATCACAAAGGAATCAAGGAATGGCTTGAAAACCCGATTCATAAGGTCTATGAAAGCTGCGGGGGCATTGGTTAGCCCATATGACATGACCAAAAATTCAAAGTGACTGTCACACCTCCCTTTTTACTACCTCTTTTTCCTGAAAGGAATAAGGTATACCTCATTAATTACTACTACACCCGGGAAAGGACATAATAATACCAACGAGGATAGAGTTTTTCCATTTTAAGGACAATCAGAACGGGATTTTATTTAGAGTTTCAGAGTCGCCACTTGGGAAGATAATGGTGTCCCTAGTCACCGGTTAATCCTGAATCTGAGGAAATTGACTCTATTTTAAATAGTCTACGAAACTAGAAATCCGGATAAGGAATTCTGTTAACCCGGGAGAAGGTGTTAGGCACTCCCGAATTCCGTGGTTTTAGCATGGTCACTCAACTGTCGTTTTTGACTTTATTTGATTTCGTTATATGCTTTTATAAAAGTGTGAATGTTTTGTTTTGATATTTTAATGACTTGCGACGTCGCAAAAACGCATTTCGAGTTACCACAACCAGTACGCCTATGACTTTCAATACGTTTCAGCTTCGCCGGGATATAAGATTTGAGTCACATAAATGTGCACTCGTATCAAGGAATGTATATTTCAAATCGTGCCTATAATGACTACAGCTTATCATCCTTTAGGAAAGACTGTGAAATTCGCTAAATGGTCTCCCCGAGTCTATCATTTATTGGCGTTCATATGGGGGCCCCGCGTATTTTGTTCTTATACGAGGCTCGTCCCGTTATTTTAGAAGTCTAATCCTATTGAGTACTATATTGTCTATTTTTGCTTTTTCTCCTAATTATATCACTATTTTTTTGTATTTTCAGAATTATGTCCAGGCCCAATATTCCATTTCCAGGCCTGGACATTGTGGACTGAATTTAACAGTCCAGTTCACACAACTAGGTTTAAGAAACCCAGTATATGTAAAAATCGTTATTCAGAGGACCAATGATAAATCGAGTCGGATCTGGGCCTATACAATCGAGTAAGCCCAAATCAGACGAGAAGAGTACAAAACAAAATCGAGATTTCATAACTAACATACAAACATTCATTAAACGATAGAATAAATCAACCAATGGCATTTTTATTTAATAAGGAACTGGAGTACATGTTTATCAATATTAATTCTGAATTCTAATTACCAATTACTAATAGAACTTAAACAATAAACTACTATCTCAGCTACTTTAAACAGTGATACAATACTTAATAGTGCAAATTTGAATTGTTATTAATTACTGATTCTAACTTATACTATTCTAAATTGTTATTAAGCTAATTGAAGTGATGAAACAGGCTTTAACTAAGTTAATCATTTCTAATTATCACGCTCTACTTAATGAAGTTAATATGATTACCATTCAGATTATGAAGCTAGTTTTAGCTAGATGAGTTAAAGTTACGAATTAACCTGTTTTTAAACTATATTTAAGGATGGTTATATCTATGTGTACTCTACTCTACTATATCTATTACATTGTTTCACTTTCTTGCATATTTAGCTATTACAAATATTCCTATCAAATTACAGAAAGTCTAATTCACGATAACCATAAAATCTATAAAATGCAGTAGAAGACTTCATCCGGGCAACTCATAAAATTTTCGTTTCTTCAATTAACTCGCAATTACATTTCTGGATAGAAAGTGTACGTGGTTCAACAAAGAAAACTTATGAGTCTAGGTAATAGATGAAGAACAGTTAGTGATTGCAGCAAGAAAGCAGTAGAAGAACAATCACAGCAAAGCAGCAATATAACAACCAAGTATAATCTTCAAACCTAACAATTAAGTAAGCCAACAAATAGAATTGAAGAAATCCAATAGAAATCCAGCAGTATTGACTAGCAGAAGACTCTAATTGAACTCCAGAATTTGTAACACTCGACTTATAACTCAGAATTTTTAAACCCATAATTTTCTAACTCCAATCTCTAATGTCTAACTTCTTATTTTGTCACCCTTTATTCAGGCTCAAGTGGAGCCTATTTATAGATGATTTGTGTAAAAAATTTAGGGTAAAATTCAAAATTCTTATTCTTAGTTCCCTCCCCTTCATTCACTTATTAATTACAGTTTAGTACCTTCATTTTAAGCTCGAAATGACTTCCAGCCCCTGCTGGAAGGTTCTAGGTAATTCTTTTTGGTTCTACTAATGGCATATTACCAGGCTGCCCTCACTTCACAATTATACCATTTATGGTTCCTATTATGCCCTTATTGTTACCTATTATTTACCAGACCTACTAATAGCCAGGGTATCTTAGGTTTAATACCTATTTAACTATTAGACAATATCTTTTAACCTATTTTAAGATTCAACCAGATTTTAACCCTAGTCCCTTTTCAATTTTAACCTATTTTTAACAGACTTTGACTAATTTAAAATGTAACCCCTTTTATTAACATTAACTAACCAGGATTAGATTGCAAAACTAGCCTACTTAATGTTTCGGAAATGGCCAGACTAATCACACAGTCGAAGTTATTTCAATACTAGCGAGACTAAGTCATTTTTCAATAATAGCATATTACTAAACTAAAGAAGCTATACTTATCTTTACAGCTATGACAAAACCAAAGCACAATAGAATTAAAAATAGTCTAACATATGAATCAAATTACAAATATAGCCAATTCATGTCGTATTGCACACATAGCCTTAATCATAAATCATTTTTCAATTAACCAGAACTCAGAGAGAAGTTTGGTAATGGTGGAATCCCAATCAATCAAATCGTAATTTCAGACTAGGCACAGCGAACAAATCACATAAAGAAACATATTTGAACAAGATGCATGTGTTGAACTCATAAAAAATCCTAAATAGATAAAACATATTAGTTATGAATAAAGAACAAGATAGATCTTACGCATGAGATTTCCATAGGCTAATAATAGAATCTTCAGCAGACTAACAATGAAGAACATGCAAAGGATTATATACAGAAAATTTGGAAGACGAATAGTCAAAAGCATGCAAAGAATCATATAAAGAAGTCTTAGAAGACAAATAAGCAAAAAACATGCAAGAAATCATATACAAAAGTTTTAGAAGACAAAAGCAAAGAAGACAAAGAGCACTTAGCTTGCAGGATTTGTCTCCTGTTCTTTTCTTACTTCTTTATTTTCTTTCTTTTCTTTTTCCAGGCTTCAAGATTTTGAAAGACTTGAAGTCTGATTTTCCAAATCTCCTCGAATGGGTTTATTTTTGGGTTTTTTGGTGGTAGAGGGGTGTTCCAGGTGTTATTGGGATGTATTTGGGGGTGGGTTATATTTGGGTGTTCGCCGGAGGTAGGGTTCCGGCGAACCTATTTTCAATATTTGAACGATTATGGGGTTATTTGAAACAGAACACCAATAGGAGGTGAAAGATCTCCTTATAGTGGTCATAGGGTATAAATTTGGGAGGCTGATTCATAGGTTGAGGTCACCGGCGAAAGTTCCGGTGACCGGACTTTCAAGAAGTTGGGGCTTTTCTGGTTTTCTTAGGTTTTCAGGGTGGTCTTGGTGTGTGAGAGTGAAGGAAAGGATGATTGAGGTCGTATTTGGCCGGAAAAGCCATAGTTTTTGGCCAGTCTCCATTGGAGACGGTTGAAGAAGATGAAGAAGAGGAGACAGACGACTAGGGTTTGGGAGGTTGTGTGTATAGGCGTGTATGTATGGGTCTCGAAATGAGAGATATGGCTTGTATACCCCTTTGGACATGGGAGATCCTGGCCTTTGGATCAGTTATGATCAATGGCCAGGATTAATTATCCTCAAACTCCGTCGTTTCAATTAATGAGAGACGACCCGCCCTCCGTTAGATCTCCAAATATGGACGGCCATGACTTGTTCAATATACTACGTCATTTAATTATTTTAAGAGACTTAACACCATCCGTTTGATCAACTCCTTGGACGGCTAGGATTAAATCCTTCAATGACGTCATTTCTTTTTTATTCAAACCTCCTCATATGGTCCATTAGATAAATATCTTTAACGGCTAAGATTTAATGTCTTCACACGACGTCGTTTTGACTCAACTTAGGACTGGACGACCAATTTCTTTGGGTTATTAGACTTTAGGCATGTATTTTTGAATTTTGGCCCAATTTTGTTGTATTTTGTGTATTTTCTCTTGTATTTAATTATTTTCTTTGCATTTTTCTTTTGTATTTTATTTTATCTTCTCATATTCCTTTTCAATTGTTGTTTCTCTTTTATTTTCCTATTTTTCTGATTTTTTCTGGTATGTTTTGACATTTTTGCTATTTTTTTTGATTTTCTCGGTATTTTTTGTATTTTTTGCTAATTTTCTCTAATTTTCATATTTTTTTGTGATATTTTCTAATTAACTCTTTTTTTGTAGTTTAAATTTCAAATTATTCCAACAACAATCACACAATTATTTTAATTAAACACACAATTGCACATCAAAAATCTTATTTTTATTTTATATTAGAATTTGTTTGCTTAGGGCAAAAAATCTTCACAGCTGCCCCTCTTTGCTCGGGAACACGAAGTGTTTCAGTGCAAAGATAAGTGAGCAGTAATGAGAGATTTTTGCCCAGTGGCATATTCCGTAAGAAGCATTTTGAAAACTTTTTGACCGCACCCTGCCTCAGAGGTTGCCTATATATCCTGGGCTAAACAGGAATTAGGTCAGTGTAGTTCGGGAAGGTCTAGTAGTTTGAAACTACCAAGACTTGTTGCTACTGCTATTGTTGCTATAATCACTGACTAACTCCTTGTTAAACCGGGATAAAATGAAAAATAAAGAAGCTATTCTAAGCTATGATCTTATGAATTACAATAATTCCTATCTATTTCTTGTCTTCTTGTACTTCCTCCACATCTTATGTTGCTCTTTTATTTGCATCCTTCTTTTTGTTGATTTTTGATTATTTTCTTGTTTCTGACATACTGCTTCCTTCCCTTCACGAGACTTCCAAATGTGTTTCTCACTTCCAGGTTGATACCTTTAAAACAAAACAAAAACAAAGAAAACTTTTTCATTTGCCCCAGTGTGGGCTTTCCATGTGTCATGGTGTTACTAATATTAGATAAAACAACTAAAAATGCAAAAATGTATTCCCTTGTTATACAGGTGGACGCCTGCACAGAAATTAAAAATGTTGAAATGTATTCTCTTGTTATCCAGGTGGGCGCCTGAACAGAATTTAAAATGCAGAAATGTATTCCCTTGTTATACGGGTGGGCGCATGAACAGAAATTAAAATGCAGAAATGTATTCTCTTGTTATACAGGTGGGCACCTGAACAGAAATTAAAATGCAGAAAAATATTCCCTTGTTATACAGGTGGGCGCCTGAACAGAAATTAAAATGCAGAAAAATATTCTCTTGTTATACAGGTGGGCGCCTGAACAGAAATTAAAAATGATGAAATGTATTCCGTTGTTATACAGGTGGGCGCCTGAACAGAAATTAAAATGCAGAAAAATATTCCCTTGTTATCCAGGTGGGCGCATGATGCATGAAATGAAAATGCAGAAAAAAATTCCCTTGTTATCCAGGTGGGCGCCTGATGCATGAAAATGAAAATGCAGAAAAATATTCCCTTGTTATCCAGGTGGGTGCCTGAAGCATGAAATGAAAATGCAGAAAAATATTCCCTTGTTATCTTGGTGGGCGCCTGATGCATGAAATGAAAATGCCGAAAAATATTCCCTCAGTTTGATAACTGGGGTGTGAGTTCTGAAAAGATAATACCTCCCTTGCTGTTTTTGGGTAGATTTCTTGATGACTGAATGAGTTCTCCTGTGCGGATTCCTCCTTTTATTGATTTGTTTCTTTTTTTTGGTGTTTTTCTTCTTCCACATTTGTCACATTCACTTTAAAGTGATTACTGAGAATATGAAACTTTTGTTCGTGTCTAAATTAGTGAACAATCTTATTAGTTATAAAATGTTGGCAACTAGCATTTTTGTTGACTTTGCTTCCATCGCCTGCCTCTTCTTCCTTTATTCTTGCTTTGTAGCTCATTGCCAGATATTTCAACTTTTCCTTTGTAATCCTCTTTCTGCTTTCCCTTTTGTCTCTTTTCTATTCATTTTTCTTTGGCTTTGATTGCCATCGTTTTTCTTCTTTTCTTTTATTTTCTCTTTGACCCAGTTTTATTACGCCTCTTAACTTGTGAAGCTGGTAGTTAGCTTCCAATGGGTAACTGGTTTTGATCAATGAAATGCAAAAAATATGAATTTGAAGGGGTAAGAGTATTTTGTAGTAGAGACAGAACTTATCTGGGTATGACGGCTGATTCCTCCGACCATGCCATGTATTTCAATTCCGACCCAGTCTGTCCAATCGAATTGTCACTATCTTAACTCCATCTTTTCCTTCAACCCAAAATAATCTTATTTTTTGCTGTTTTTCTTCTTTCAACAGAATATTCCTCACTTTCACATCATGGTGCCCGTTAGGGTTTTTACCAATGAGACTTTCTTATTTTTCTGCATGAAGTGAAAATGCAGAAAAATATTCCCTTGTTATCCAGGTGGGCGCATGATGCATGAAATGAAAATGCAGAAAAAAATTCCCTTGTTATCCAGGTGGGCGCCTGATGCATGAAAATGAAAATGCAGAAAAATATTCCCTTGTTATCTAGGTGGGCGCCTGATGCATGAAATGAAAATGCAGAAAAATATTCCCTTGTTATCTTGGTGGGCGCCTGATGCATGAAATGAAAATGCCGAAAAATATTCCCTCAGTTTGATAACTGGGGTGTGAGTTCTGAAAAGATAATACCTCCCTTGCTGTTTTTGGGTAGATTTCTTGATGACTGAATGAGTTCTCCTGTGCGGATTCCTCCTTTTATTGATTTGTTTCTTTTTTTTGGTGTTTTTCTTCTTCCACATTTGTCACATTCACTTTAAAGTGATTAGTGAGAATATGAAACTTTTGTTCGTGTCTAAATTAGTGAACAATCTTATTAGTTATAAAATGTTGGCAACTAGCATTTTTGTTGACTTTGCTTCCATCGCCTGCCTCTTCTTCCTTTATTCTTGCTTTGTAGCTCATTGCCAGATATTTCAACTTTTCCTTTGTAATCCTCTTTCTGCTTTCCCTTTTGTCTCTTTTCTATTCATTTTTCTTTGGCTTTGATTGCCATCGTTTTTCTTCTTTTCTTTTATTTTCTCTTTGACCCAGTTTTATTACGCCTCTTAACTTGTGAAGCTGGTAGTTAGCTTCCAATGGGTAACTGGTTTTGATCAATGAAATGCAAAAAATATGAATTTGAAGGGGTAAGAGTATTTTGTAGTAGAGACAGAACTTATCTGGGTATGACGGCTGATTCCTCCGACCATGCCATGTATTTCAATTCCGACCCAGTCTGTCCAATCGAATTGTCACTATCTTAACTCCATCTTTTCCTTCAACCCAAAATAATCTTATTTTTTGCTGTTTTTCTTCTTTCAACAGAATATTCCTCACTTTCACATCATAGTGCCCGTTAGGGTTTTTACCAATGAGACTTTCTTATTTTTCTGCATGAAGTGAAAATGCAGAAAAATATTCCCTTGTTATCCAGGTGGGCGCATGATGCATGAAATGAAAATGCAGAAAAAAATTCCCTTGTTATCCAGGTGGGCGCCTGATGCATGAAAATGAAAATGCAGAAAAATATTCCCTTGTTATCTAGGTGGGCGCCTGATGCATGAAATGAAAATGCCGAAAAATATTCCCTCAGTTTGATAACTGGGGTGTGAGTTCTGAAAACATAATACCTCCCTTGCTGTTTTTGGGTAGATTTCTTGATGACTGAATGAGTTCTCCTGTGCGGATTCCTCCTTTTATTGATTTGTTTCTTTTTTTTTTTTGGTGTTTTTCTTCTTCCACATTTGTCACATTCACTTTAAAGTGATTAATGAGAATTTGAAACTTTTGTTCGTGTCTAAATTAGTGAACAATCTTATTAGTTATAAAATGTTGGCAACTAGCATTTTTGTTGACTTTGCTTCCATCGCCTGCCTCTTCTTCCTTTATTCTTGCTTTGTAGCTCATTGCCAGATATTTCAACTTTTCCTTTGTAATCCTCTTTCTGCTTTCCCTTTTGTCTCTTTTCTTTTCATTTTTCTTTGGCTTTGATTGCCATCATTTTTCTTCTTTTCTTTTATTTTCTCTTTGACCCAGTGTTATTACGCCTCTTAACTTGTGAAGCTGGTAGTTAGCTTCCAATGGGTAACTGGTTTTGATCAATGAAATGCAAAAAATATGAATTTGAAGGGGTAAGGGTATTTTGTAGTAGAGACAGAACTTATCTGGGTATGACGGCTGATTCCTCCGACCATGCCATGTATTTCAATTCCGACCCAGTCTGTCCAATCGAATTGTCACTATCTTAACTCCATCTTTTCCTTCAACCCAAAATAATCTTATTTTTTGCTGTTTTTCTTCTTTCAATAGAATATTCCTCACTTTCACATCATGGTGCCCGTTAGGGTTTTTACCAATGAGACTCTCTCATTTTTATTCTCTCATCTCACAATCATCTTACGGTGCCGGTTAAGGTTTTCACCGATAAGACTCTCTCATTTTATTCTCTCATCTCACAATCGCCTTATGGTGCCGGTTAAGGTTTTCACCAATAAGACACTCTCATTTTTATTTTTATTTTTATTTTTGTTTTCCAAGCCTCTGGGTACTGTCCATGCCATTTTTCTCCTTATTCTCATTGTATCATCATTTTCTTGAAATTAATCAGAAGGTCTTTCTTTAGACTGTAATGTGGCTTTTGGATGGGTTCAGAAAGAAGGGGTATAAAGGCTCAAAATTTAATGAGGGTTAAAAAATATTTACAACTCTCGGAATCATAAACATAACTTCTGCCCTAGTTTCAATATTTGGGGAATCTTGGATTTTATTTCTATCATGACTGAACCTCACTGAGGCTGCCTACGTACCCTTTCGGGATAAAGTTAGACGTAGTTCAAACTACGTTCATATTCATTGTTGCGTCTTGACTTTTCCTGATTTTCTTTTGTCTTTTGTATGCATTTTTCTTTTTTTTTTTTTGGTCTTTTTGTCTTTTTTTCATCATTTTTCTTTCATCATCATTTTTTCATTTTTCTTTTTCCTTGCATCATTTTTTTTGTTCACGATCGACTCTGAGAGAGGGATATGAAAGAATAAAGCAAATAAGGCTCAATGGGGATATCAATGGATAAAGTGTTTGGGTAGAGAATAAAATGCCTTCATCATTTCAATTCCAAAATTATGACAAATACAATTGTACATATGAAAAAATGAATCATACATAATATCTCTTGTCTGATCTGAGTTGATAGTAGTCTCTACACATTTTCCTTCAACATCTGTCAGATATAGAGCTCCGTTGGACAATACCCGTGATACCATGAATGGTCCTTGCCAATTCAGTGCAAATTTCCTTTTGCTTCAGCTCAATGAGGCAAAATACGTCTCAGCACCAACTGTCCGACTTCAAATTTCCGCAGATGTACTTTCTTATTGTATGCTTTGGCCATTCTCCGCTGATATAATTGTCCATGACAAACTGCCGCTAACCTCTTCTCGTCAATCAAGCTCAGTTGTTCTAGCCGAGCTTTTACCCATTCATCGTCATCGATTCAAGCCTCGACTATGATCCGAAGGGAAGGTATCTCAATTTCTGCGGGTATGACTGCCTCTGTTCCATACACCAATGAGTAAGGTGTTGCACCAATTGAAGTTCGTACAGTTGTGGGATATCCCATGAGAGCAAATGGTAGTTTTTAATGCCATTGCCTTGACTCTTCCACCATCTTTCTGAGAATCTTCTTAATATTCTTATTCGCAGCCTCCATTGCTCCATTCGCTTTAGGCCTATAAGGTGTAGAGTTACGATGCAGGATTTTGAACCTTTGACATGCTTCTTCCATGAGGTGACTGTTCAGATTTGCTCCATTGTCTGTGATAATCACCTTAGGAATTCCAAAGTGACAAATGATATTTGTGTGCACGAAATACACCACCTCCTTCTTTGTCACTGCCTTAAATGTCTTCGCCTCCACCCATTTGGTGAAATAATCAATCGCTACAAAGTTAAATTTGTGCCCATTAGATGTTGCGGGCTCTATTGGTCCGATGACATCCATGCCCCAAGCAACGCATGGCCACGGTGCAGACATTGTATGCAACTCATATGGTGGAGAGAATCAAATCTCAGTGTATTTGATATTGATGGAATTTCCTTACATATCTAGTATAATCACGCTCCATGGTGAGCAAATAATATCCTGCTCTCAGTATTTTCTTGGCTAAAATGTATCCACTCATATGAGGTCTGCATGCTCCTGCATGTACCTCAGCCATAATTGTGTCAGCTTGCTACGCATCTATTCATCTCAATAGCCCCAAATGTGGTGTTCTTTTGTATACAATTCCTCCACTGAGGAAAAATCCATTTGCCAACCCCCTTATAGCCCTTTTCTAGTCTCATGTGACTTGTTCTGGGTACCCTCATGTCCTCAAATATTCTTTGATATCATGATACCACGCCTCACCATCAAGTTCTTCTTCCACAGCGAAATAATAAGCATTTTGATCGTGCACTTGTATCTGTGTGGATCTACATAAGCTTTATCTGGATGGTGCAACATGAAGGACAATGTGACTAGAGCATCCGCTACTTCATTGGGCATTCTTGGGATGTGTTTGAATTCTATAGATTGAAATCTCTGAGACAACTCATGCAGACACTATCAATAAGGTTTCAGTTTCAATTCTCTTGTCCCCCACTATCCTAGAAACTGATGTATCAATAGATCCGAGTCACCCATGACCAAAATCTCTTGAACACCCATATATTTTGCCATCCTTAATCCCAATATGCATGCTTCATACTCGGCCATGTTATTAGTGCAGAAAATCGAAGCTAAGCGGTAACGGGATAATGCTGACCCATTTCTGAAATAAGCACTGCTCCAATTCCGATTCTTTTACTGTTGACGGCTCCATCGAAGTACATTCTCCAGCCTAGCATATCATCTTTCTCTACCTCTTCAACATTCATTGCATCCTCGTCAGGAAAATATGTTTTTTAACGGCTTATACTCATCACCAACTGGGTTTTCTGCTAAATGATCTGCAACCGCTTGCGCCTTCATTGTCGTACGAGTTACATAGATGATGTCAAACTCTGTGAGCAGAATTTGCCACTTAGCAAGTCTTCCTGTAGGCATAGGCTTTTGGAATATATACTTCAATGGATCCAACCGTGATATCAAATATGTGGTATAAGCTGACATGTAATGTTTCAGTTTTGAGCAACCCACATTAGAGTACAACACGTTATCTCCAATTAAGTGTATTTTACCTCGTAAGATGTGAACTTTTTACTGATGTAATATATCTCTTGCTCTTTCTTTCCCATTTCGTCATGCTGCCCCAGTGCGCAGCCAAAAGAATTATCTAACACAGTCAAATACAGTTTCAGAGGTCTCCCCGGTTCTGGAGGAACTAATATTGGAGGATTGGCCAAATATTCCTTAATCTTGTCAAAAGCTTCTTGTCACTCATCAGTCCAATTTACCGCAGCATCTTTATTCAACAATTTGAAAATGGGCTCACAAGTTGACGTCAATTGAGCAATAAATCTGCTAATATAATTTCACCTGCCCAATAAACACATCACTTCTTTCTTATTCTTCGGCGGAGGCAAATTCTGGATTGCCTTTATCTTTGATGGATCCAATTCAATACCACGCCGGCTTACTATAAACCCCAATAACTTTCCTGATGGTACCCCGAAAGCTCACTGTGCTTGATTGAGCTTGAGATTATATCTTCGGAGCCTCTGGAAAAACTTTCTCAAATCTTTGACATGATCACATTGCTTTTTGGACTTAATGATGACATCGTCCACATATACTTTGATCTCTCGGTGTATCATGTCATGAAACATAGTGGTCATTGCCCTCATATATGAGCCCCGACATTCTTCAACCCAAACGACATCACCCTGTAACAATATGTTCCCCAAGGCGTGATAAAGGCTGTCTTTTCTGCATCTTCTTCGTCCATCAGGATCTGGTGATAACCCGCATAACAATCCACAAAATAACCAATCTCATGCTTGGAACAATTGTCGATCAATATATGGATATTTGGTAATGGAAAATCATCATATGGACTAGCTTTATTAAGTTCCCGGTAATCAACGCACACTCTGGTTTATCCATCCTTCTTAGCACAACATTAGCTAACCAGGTGGGATATTTAGTGACCCGTATGACCTTTGCCTCAAATTGCTTATTAACTTCTTCTTTTATTTTCACACTGATGTCCATTTTAAACTTCTTTAGCTTCTATTTTGCCGGCCGGCATTCCGGATAAATGGGCAATTTATGTACCACCAGATCAGTACTGAGTCCGGGCATGTCATCATAGGACCAAGAAAATATATCCTTGTACTCATGTAACAACTTGATTAAATCGTCTCTGAGGGAAGCCTCTAAATGCACAGCGATCTTTGTTTCTCGGACATTCTCCTCACTTCCCAAGTTAATGGATTTTGTCTCATTTAAGTTCGGTTTGGGTTTTTCCTCATAATGATTCAAATATTTACTAATTTCCTCCAGTATTTCCTCATCCTCATATTCCACTTCATGTTCACTTTTAATTTCCTGTATAACTATTCGATTTTCAAGATTGGACAAGGAATCATTCATGAATGACATATCATTGGAATCAGCAAATATTGAACTGTACAAAAGAAGAAAAATAAAATAAGGCAAAAATGGAAGAAGAAAAGAAATTGCATTTCATTGACTTTTCAAAAAGGTAACAAGAATTGGATACATTTGTTTTTGATGGGATGTGGGATTACAAAACAAGAAAAATTTTGGGGAAATGAAATATTTAAAGCTAACTACCACAACTCCTTCCTAATCGGAAGAGGAGTAGCTTTACAGTTATTAAGCGTAATGCAGGGTCCCACAAACTAAACATCCATTTTACTTGTTCCTTCACCCATCTCCAACATATTCACATCTTCAAATAGCCTCTCGAATCTTGCTAGGAGTTCCGCATCTAGTTTTATTTTAGCGCGACTTGGCATAACAGTCGACAAATTTCTCCGTGTACCAGACCTGGTAAAGGAATTGGATAGTTTTGGAATAGGCTTTGGGATGGACCAACTCTTCTTCTTCATTTTCTTAGCTCTTTGGATATCGGCAATGGTCGGCTCAAAACACAAACCAAAAGTGTCATTACTGCCTGGAAGGTGGATAGGTTGTATTATACCTTGCAGAGTTACTCCTAAGCCTTTCCCCGGTGAAAACCCTTTTCTTATCATTTCCTTGGCGACCATCACTACTGTAGGAGCCACTGTGGGAATCGACATGTTTTCCCCCTAGGATATTTTATTCACCACCACAGTGTGCATGACTTGATATATCCACGGGCCTTTATCTCCTTCAGCTTCCTCGAATGGCGTAATAGTATTGCAGACATCATCTTCTCCGTGCACTATGATGTCCTATTTCTCCCAGACAAATTTTACTATCTGATGCAAAGAGGAGGGTACGGCTTTCGCCGTGTGGATCCACAGACATCCAAATAAAAGATTTTAAGATACAGTAACATCTAGCACCTGGAACTCCATAGTGAAGTCCACCGGTCCAATAGTAATCTCCAGTATAATATCCCCTACAGTATTCTTGCCACCTCCATCAAAACCCCGTACACATACACTGTTCCGATGAATTCTATCAGGATTAACCTTCAACTTTCCTAAGGTTGAGAGTGGGAAAATATTGCCACTTGACCCATTGTCCACCAGAACACGGGTTACTACAGATTCTTCATACTTGATTGTGAGGTATAGTGCTTTGTTATGCTCCGTTCGTTTAAGCGACAACTCATTATCTGAAAATGTTATCTTATTTGTCTCAAAGATCTTTTTCGTGATTTTCTCTAGATGGCATACTGAAATCTTCTTAGGCACACGGGCTTCATTCAAAATTATCATCAACACCTTTCTATGCAAATCATAATGAATTAGCAATGATAAAAATAAAATTTGCACAGGCGTTTTTCTCAATTGCTCCACTATTGAATAGTCATGAGCCTTCATCTTTTTCAAGAACTCTTCCACTTCCTCTTCAGTAACTGCCTTCATTACATGAGCCGGGTTTTCCTTTAACACACTGGTTTTTCTCAATTCTTCCAGGGCAAAGCATCGCCCGGAGCGAGTTAAACCATAAGTTTCATTGATCTCTCATTTTACTTCCTTCCCCTTATACATCCTTGTAACCTTATCATAGTTCCACGGTATGACCCTGGTATTCACGACTGGCATCTGCACTACTGGTTTAATAACCACATGCTCCACATAAGCTCCCTTCACGGTCAACAAAGGCTTCGCTCCCGGCACTACTACTTTCACGGGCTCAACCACTGACGGCTTCTTTGTCGGTAACTCAGTCGACACTTTCTCCTTTTCAAATTCCCCTTCCACCTTGTTGTTGGCTTTAATCATCATCACCGATTGAGAAGGTTTTCTACCGCTCTCTCCCTGCTCCAACTCTATCATATGCGTCTCATGATGTGCTGGCAAAGGATTCTGTGTGATATTGGGAGTTTCCGGAGCTTGCACTTCAATCCTCCTGGTATCAATAAGTTCCTGTATGGCGGACTTTAAATGCCAGCACTTTTCTGTATCATGTCCCGGTGCCCCGGAACAATACTCACATCGGACTAATTGGTGTAGATTTTTGGGTGGTGGGTTGGGAATTTTTGGTTCAATAGGGCTCAGCATCCCTAGTTCTCTCAAACGATTAAAAATACTGGTATATGAATCCCCTAACGGAGTAAATGGTTTCTTTCTTTGGGCTCTATATCCTCTTACTTTTGGATCTAGATGGAAATTGGGTTGATTTGGATTTATGCATGTTTTGGAAGGTGGGTAGGCATTTTGTGTGTGGTAGACATTTTGTGGAGCTGGGGTACACCATGCATGTGGAGGCGGTGCGTAAGGTTGAGCATGTGGGACGAAAAAATGTGGATTGGTTGGAGGATAATATGGTGGAGGTGGGTTATATGGTGCTGGTGGATATGGTTGGTATGGGTGAGGTGGATGATGATATGTATTGGGGTCCCGGGACCATGATCTACCTCAAATGACCGCAACTTCCTCCTTCTTCCGGCCAATCGATCCTCCAGTTCCAGTCTGAATTGCTTGGTTTGTGGCCTTAATAGCCGAGTAGCTCATGATCTTATTTTTCTTTAGCCCTTTTTCTACAAAGCTTCCCATTTTGACTACCTCGTTAAAGGTTTTTCCAATTGCCGATACTAAGTGGCCATAGTAGGTTGGCTCCAAAGCTTGTAGAAAGCAATCCACCATTTCCGTTTCTTTCATAGGGGGGGGGGTCTACTCGTGCAGCCTGCTCCCTCCATCTGAATCTGTATTCCCGGAACCTTTCCCCGTGTTTCTTCTCCATCTTAGTCAACAACAGCATGTCAGGAATAATCTCTAGATTGTATTGGAAATGGTTGGAAAACGATTGAGCTAAGTCATTCTAGATGAACCACCTGGTATGATCCTGTCGAGTATACCATTCCAACGCCAAACAACTTAAGCTCTGGCTAAAATAAGCCATAAGTAACTCGTCCCTTCCTCCTGCTCCGCGTATTTTACTATAGTAACCCCTCAGATGGGCTACTAGATCCCCGTGACCATTATACATATCAAACTTGGGTAACTTAAACCCAGCCGGGAGCTGTACCTCCGAATACAAGCATAGATCTTTATACGCAACACTCACTTGGCCTCCGAGCCCTTGTATGTTACAAAATGACTGTTCAAGACTTTTTATCTTACGGGCCATCTCTTTCTGTTCCAAATTTCTGACAGGCTTTTCCTCTTCTGTCATGTCTATGAGCGGTGTGTATGAATCATGTTGCCTGAATGTTGGTTCTGGTGGATAATAATGAGTGTCCTGAATATGGAACACAGGTTTGCTGGAAGATTTGTATAGAGCAGCAGGTGGCGGTGCCACGACTACTGGAGTGACCTGAGGTGGTGGTGGTGGAACTTTTTTAGACAATGGTGGAGGTGTTTGTGGAGTAGTAGCATAGTAATGCAGGTAAGTTGGGTATGTGGAGGATGATTTCATAGTGGGTGGTTCAGTACTTGGGTTTGTAGGAGGGATGTATGCTGGGTTGGCTGGACAGGAAGGCAAAGATTGACCCCTAGACCAGGCATGGTACATCTCTGACATCTGCTGTCTTAATTTGTACATCTCTTCTTTCATACTAGCTACGTCCACAACCTCTTCTTCCTGTACTAGATCCATAATAGTGGGCTCGATTTCCTGAGTCACAGCTTTGGTCATGGCTTTTGAACGTGTATTGTAGTTGTGATGTGCCAGAAAGCCAGTTGCCAAGTGAAAATCTGATACTCATCAACAACAAAACTCGTTAATAGTTAGCTCATAAGGGGTAAAATATCACAATTAAGAATCACAACTTTTTTCCTTAGTCATTATGCATCATCCGGGCATTATTCCTCTTTGAACCACCAATTTTCTTTTTTCACCTCTGTTTTTTCTTCCTTTCATTGCTTTTCTGTTTATTTCTTTTTCTTATTTTCTTCTTTTCCATTTCTCTTTTTTTTTCATTTTTGTTCTTTCGTTCCTACATGTTTGCCTATCGCCCAAACAGTTTGCATAAAAAGAAAGAAAATAACAGCAACTTCTTTTGAATTTTTCGTTGATATTCAAACATCGGTTACAAATGATGTTGTACTACAAATGTAAAAGAAAAATACAAATACAAAATGCATGCCCTATGAATACATTAAAGCTCCTAGTACCCGCAAGACATCGTTCGATCTTGCCGAGGACCTATATGCTAATCCACTTTGGAGTTTGTCCAGGTCGGTCATTACTTGCTTCACAAAGAAATTTACTGCTGATGTGAATGTTGACTGGGACATATCTTCACACAATTGGCATTTCTTTGTGATGTACTGAGCAATGTTGAGGATTCTTTCCCTAATGACCCCTTTATCCTGAAGCAACCTACCAATCTGTTTGGCATGAGCGTCTAAGGTTTGCTGGTTCTCCTTTTGCAGTTGTTGTAGCTCTAATTCTAATCGAGCCATAGCCATGTAGCAATGTTCTCTCTCTACTTCAAACTCTTAGGTTTGTTTACTACTTTTGACTTCGGTTGTAATGATTTTCTTTCTCAATCGAGCGACCTCAACCTTGTGTTCATCTTTTAATTGCTGAACCATTCGAACTCTTTCCTCAGCATTTCTGGCCAGTTATTTTCGAACCCCGACTAACTTCTATTTAGCTTTATCTTGATCAAAGCTATAGTGATTCACTTTGCACCGTAGATTTTCAATTAACTTTTCATCTCGGGCTAGGCAAACTGGGGTTTCGGCTGCTGTTTTCATCATTGCAATTTGAGCCTTCAAGATTTCATACTCTTTTTTCAGCTGTTTCTTTTCTCCCTCATCGGATAACGCTTGTAACTTGCTTTCGAATTTGAGGTCTTGGAATTGTTTCTCCAACAAGATGATTCTGGCTCGGTACTCATTGTCTTTGGCCACCCAATCTTTGTGTTCCTTAGACTGCTCGGCCAACTCTTCAATGTGAGGCCTCTTCATTGGTCTATCATGCTCGACATCCCATCGATACAATGCGGCATACCCTGGTGATACTTCCCCTCGAGCTCGGTTTCCCACACAAGTGTCTACTCTGAAGCATTGGCATTCATTCTAGATCTGTCGAATCTTTGCTTCCGGGAATTGTCTGTCCAGACTAATTTCTACAGCTTGTAGGCCGAGGTTAGCATCTTTTGGTATGACCTAATATCTCCTGAGCTGCTGTAGTACCCTGTACGGCGCATAAGGATGAATACTTGTAAGACCCATTATCAGAAAATGCGACCCTTCTGTTGGCATGTATATCACCTCGTTGAGGGGCAACCATCCGTATGCCCAATCAATTTGGCTAGCAGTCAACGATCGCAAGTATGTAATCGAACCTTTTGATCCTTCTGCAGCTTAACTTCTTTTGTTATCATATAAAACTCTTCAATGCACGTCTTTTCAGACGACCCGTAACTCGAGAACCGAGGGTGACGACACAAATATTCAATCAACCACATCTGGAGAAGAAAATTGCATTCCTCAAATAAGTCATGCCCTCCTTTACAAGATGTGAGGGCACGGAAGATATCAGCTACAATCATCGGTGCCAGTGTGCTATTATCTTGCAAAAGAAGAGTACTGGCAATCCCGGCGACCCTTATGTCAATATTTCCATCTTTCCTCGGGAATATGACAAATCCTAGAAATGCCACCAAAAAGGCAAATCGCCTATGTTCTTCCCACTTGACTCGGTTAGATATACTGCAGAGTTTGTTCGTAGGGTCATTAAATCCCCCAATGTGACCATATTTGCGGTAGATGAAACTCAAAGTACAAAACCCATGTGCCAAGTCTTCATTATGAACGTTCCTAGCAATTTTAAGGGAATCGAGGAATCTGTGCACTGTAATTGCCCTCGGAGCCACCGGGTATTTATCCTTTAAGGGAACCTCACCTTTCCCGATGTAATAAGCAATTTCTTCTAATGTAGGAGTGAGCTCAAAATCTGAGAAATGTAGCACATTATGCGCAGGATCCCAACAAACAACGAGAGCCCAAATGATATCACATCGGGGTATTATGTCCACAAACCCAGTACGATCTTTCAGATATCGGTTGATCCAAACCTGTCCCTCTTGGCCCAGATCGTTCCACCATAACCTCAACTCCAAAGGGATTTTGTTCATTAAAGCAAAGGGTTCATTTTGTACTGTGCTCATCCTGCACATTTATTAAAGGCGATTTTATTCATAAAAAACGAAAATATTTTTTTTTTCAAAGACAATTTATTTTTATTTTTTTGAAAGAAT
This sequence comes from Nicotiana noctiflora, assembly GCA_032618575.1. NCBI lineage: Eukaryota > Viridiplantae > Streptophyta > Magnoliopsida > Solanales > Solanaceae > Nicotiana > Nicotiana noctiflora. Next base: position 96,447 of record JASVEL010013897.1, read on the forward strand.
TAGCCTTTCCGGGCTATTTATTTGAAAAAGAAAAAGACATGACTTCAAAGTGGCCATTTTGGCAAAAACAGCCTTCCGGTGTCCTTTCGGAACATTCGGCTATTTCCAAAAACAGTAACCACTTTGATTTATTGAAAACTAAAATTCGACATTTTTTGGTCATTTTCTAAAAAGGGTGGTTGGACCCGTTAAGGGTTGTCTACGTATCCCACCTAATGGCGAGAATCAAACCTGCGTAGTTCGGTCAGATTATTTTGTGACCAATTATTTTCAACTAACATTATTCCATCTATTTTTTAAACTTTCTTCTCAAATTTTGACAGAGTTTTGATATTTTCTATTCTAAAATTTTCTTTATTTTTGTCTTTATCAGGAATTTAGTCAGTCCGCATAATAATCCAGGACAAATATATGCAACATATAATATGCTCGATCTTTGATATTCCGGGTCACCTGTCCTAGACGGACCCAACCCCTGTGTTGAGTCCCCTAAGTCAGATATGATGCAAATAAACGTCCTAGATCCAGGTTCAATATCCTGATATTTCAATGGTACTAGACCGTGTACCTGAGTGGACAACTCAGATCGAGGAGGGGGCTACGTACCGAGGACCCGCGGGGTCGTTCGGCTTTGTAACTTATCTGGCCTCTATTTCTTATTTAAGTAATAACACTAACAGAAATGGGAGTCTCAACCAGTGAGCACATCCCCGGAGGTAAGAAGAGAAGGGTTTTCGGTACAATTTTATACATACAATCCACGTAATATCAAAGCGGTAAACACGCAACACATTGATCAAAGCATATAATGATGTCAAATAACATCAAGAACAACAATTTAATCGAGCTTGAATTATTAAGCCCTGAACCGATGTTCTGGGTTGCTTATCCCCAGCAGAGTCGCAAGAGCTGTCACACCACCCTTTTACTACCTCTTTTTCCTGAAATGAATAAGGTATACCTCGTTAAATACTACATCACCCGGGAAAGGATATAATATTAATAACGAGGAAGGAGTTTTTCCATTTTAAGGACAATCGGAACGGAATTTTATTTAGTGTTTCACAGTTGCCACTTGGGAAGATAATGGTGTCCCAAGTCACCGGTTAATCCCGAATCCAAGGAAATTGACTCTATTTTAAACAGTATGCGAAACTAGAAATCCGGATAAGGAATTCTGTTAACCCGGGAGAAGGTGTTAGGCACTCCCGAATTCCGTGGTTTTAGCACGGTCTCTCAACTGTCGTTTTTGACTTTATTTGATTTCGTTATATGCTTTCATAAAAATGTGAATGTTTTGTTTTGATATTTTAACGACTTGCGACGTCGCGAAAATGCATTTCGAGTCACAATTCAACGAGTACGCCTGTGACTTTCAATACATTTCATCTTAGTCGGGATTTAAGATTTGCGTCACATAAATGTGCACTCGTATCAAGGAATGTATATTTTAAATTGTGCCTATAACGACTACGGCTTATCATCCTTTAGGAAAGACCGTGAAATTCGCTAAACGGTCTCCCCGAGTCTATCATTTATTAACGTTCATATGGGGGCCCGCATATTTTGTTCTTATACGAGGCTCGTCCCGTTATTTTAGAAGTCCAATCCTATTGAGTACTATATTGTCTATTTTTTGTTTTTCTCCTAATTATATCACTATTTTTTTTTTTGTATTTTCAGAATTATGTCCAGGCCCAATATTCCATTTCAGGCCTGGACATTGTGGACTGAATTTAACAGTCCATTTCATACAACTGGGTTTTAGAAACCCAGTATATGTAAAAATCGTTATTTAGAGGCCTAGTGATAAATCCAGTTGGATCTGGGCATATACTATCGATTAAGCCCAAGTCAGACGAGAAGAGTACAAAACAAAATCGAGATTTCATAACTAACATACAAAAACATTCATTAAACGATAGAATAAATCAACCAATGGCATTTTTATTTCATAAGGAACTGGAGTACAGGTTTATCAATATTAATTCTGAATTCTAATTACCAATTATTAATAGAACTTAAACAATAAAATACTATCTTAGCTACATTAAACAGTGATACGATACTTAACAGTGCAAATTTGAATTGTTATTAATTACTGATTCTAACTTATACTATTCTAAATTGTTATTAAGCTAATTGAAGTGATGAAACAGGCTGTAACTATGTTAATCATTTCTAACTATCACGCTCTAATTAATGAACTTAATATGATTACCATTCAGATTACGAAGCTAGTTTTAGCTAGATGAGTTAAAGTTACGAATTAACCTGTTTTAAACTAAATTTAAGGATGATTATATCTACGTGTACTCTACTCTACTCTATCTATTACATTGTTTCAGTTTCGTGTATATTTAGCTATTACAAATATTCCTATCAAATTACAGAAAGTCTAATTCACGATAACCATAAAATCTATAAAATGCAGTAGAAGACTTCATCCGGGCAACTCATAAAATTTTCATTTCTTCAATTAACTAGCAATTACATTTCAGGATAGAAAGTGTACCTGGTTCAGCAAAGGAAACTTATGAGTCTAGGTAAAGAGATGAAGAACAGTCAGTGATTGCAGCAAGAGAGCAGTAGAAGAATAATCACAGCAAAGCAGCAATATAACAGCCAAGTATAATCTTCAAACCCAACAATTAAGTAAGCCAACAAATGGAATTGAAGAAATCCAATAGAAATCTAGCAGTATTGACTAGCATAAGACTCTAATTGAACTCCATAATTTGTAACATTCGACTTATAACTCAGAATTTTTAAACCCAGAATTTTCTAACTCCAATCTCTAATGTCTAACTTCTTATTTCGTCACCCTTTATTCAGGCTCAAGTGGAGCCTATTTATAGATGGTTTGTGTGAAATTTTGAGGGGGAAATTCAAAATTCTTATTCTTAGTTCACTCCCCTTTATTCACTTATTAATTACAGTTTTGTACCTTCATTTTAAGCTCGAAATGCCTTCCAGCCCCTGCAGGAAGGTTCTAGGTAATTCGTTTTGGTTCTATTAAGGGCATATTACCAGGCTGCCCTCACTTGCTAAGGGTTATCTCAATTATACCTTTTTACTAGGAATAGCTTACCCTTTATTTTATGGTTAATTACAAGAATACTGAGCATTAAAGTCTATTTTATCCATATAGGCTCTATTAGATTCACAATTATACCATTTATGGTTCCTATTATGCCCTTATTGTTACCTATTATTTACCCGACCTACTAATGGCCAGGGTATCTTAGGTTTAATACCTATTTAACTATTAACCAATATCTTTTAACCTATTATAAGATTCAACCAGATTTTAACCCTAGTCCCTTTTCAGTTTTAACATATTTTTAACAGACTTTGACTAATTTAAAATGTAACCCCTTTTATTAACATTATCTAACCAGGATTAGATTGCAGAACTAGCCTACTTAATGTTTCAGAAATGGCTAGACTAATCACATAGTCCAAGTTATTTCAATAGTAGCCAGACTAAGTCATTTTCCAATAATAGCAAGATTGTTAAACTAAAGAAGCTATACTTATCTTTACAGCTATAACCAAACCACAAAGCACAATAGAATTCAAAATAGTCTAACATATGAATCAAATTACAAATATAGCCAATTCATGTCATATTGCACACATAGCCTTAATCATAAATCATTTTTCAATTAACCAGAACTCAGAGAGAAGTTTGATAATGGTTGAATCCCAATCAATCAAATCGTAATTTCAGACTAGGCACAGTGAACAAATCACATAAAGAAACATATTTGAACAAGATTCATGTGTTAAACTCATAAAAATTCCTATAGAGCTAAAACAGATTAGTTATGAATAAAGAATAGGATAGATCTTAGGCATGAGATTTCCATAGGCTAATAATAGAATATTCAGCAGACTAATATCAAGAACATGCAAAGGATTATATACAGAAAATTTGGAAGACGAATAGTCAAAAGCATGCAAAGAATCATATATAGAAGTCTTAGAAGACAAATAAGAAAAAAACATGTAAAAAATCATATACAAGAGTTTTAGAAGACAAAAGCAAAGAAGACAAAGAGCACTTAGCTTGTAGGATTTGTCTCCTGTTCTTTTCTTTCTTCTTTATTTTCTTTCTTTTCTTTTTCCAAGCTTCAAGATTTTCAAAGACTTGAAGTCTGATTTTCCGAAACTCCTCGGGTTTATTTTTGGGTTTTTTGGTGGTATAGGGGTGTTCCAGGTGTTATTGGGATGTATTTGGGGGTGGGTTATGTTTGGGTGTTCGCCGGAGGTAGGGTTCCGGCGAACTTATTTTCAATATTCGAACGATTCTGGGGTTATTTTGAAACCCATACTTATTTTCATAGGTTGAAGGTCACTGGCAAACGTTTCGGTGACCGAACTTTCAAGAAGATGGGGCTTTTTTGGTTTTCTAGGGTTTTCAAGGTGGTCTTGGTGTGTGAGAGTGAAGGAAAGGATGATTGAGGTCTTTTTTGACCAGAAAAGGCCATAGTTTCAAGCCAGTCTCCACTGGAGACGGTTAAAGAAGATGAAGAATAGGAGACATGCGGCTAGGGTTTGGGAGGTTTTGTGTATAGTCGTGTATGTATGGGTCTCTGAATGAGAGACGGGGCTTGTATGCCCCTTTGGACATGGGCGATCCTGGCCTTTGGATCAGTTATGATCAATGGCCAGGATTAATTCTCCTCAAACGCCGTCGTTTCAGTTAACGAGAGGCGACCTGGCCTCCGTTAGATCTCCAAATATGGACGGCCAGGATTAGTTCAATATACTACGTCGTTTAATTATTTTAAGAGACTTAACACCATCCGTTTGATCAACTCCTTGGACGGCTATGATTAAATCCTTCAACGACGTCGTTTTTTTTTTATTCAAACCGCCTCATATGGTCCATTAGATCAATATCTTTAACGGCTAAGATTTAGTGTCTTCACACGACGTTGTTTTGACTCAGCTTAGGACTGGACGGCCAATTTCTTTGGGCTGTTAGACTTTGGGCCTGTATTTTTTAATTTTGGCCCAATTTTGTTGTATTTTGTGTATTTTCTCTTGTATTTAATTATTTTCTTTGCATTTTTCTTTTGTATTTTATTTTCTCTTTTCATATTCCTTTTCAATTGTTGTTTCTCTTTTATTTTCCTATTTTTCTGATTTTTTCTTGTATTTTTTGACATTTTTGCAATTTTCTTTATTTTCCCCGTATTTTTAGTATTTTTTTTTTAAATTTTCTCTAGTTTTCATTTTTGTGATATTTTCTAATTAACTCTTTTTTTTGTAGTTTAAATTTCCAATTATTCTAACAACAATCACACAATTATTTCAATTAAACACACAATTGTACATCAAAAATCTTATTTTTATTTTATATTGGAATTTGTTTGCTTAGGGCAAAAAATTACGTGCTCACAGTGACCATAGCGAGTTCTGAAGGCGGTTTTAGGAATATCCTGTTCTCTGATCTTCAATTGGTGGTACCTGGACTGTAGATCAATTTTGGAGAAAAACTTTGCCCCTTGCAATTGATCAAGCAAATCATCTACCCCAGGAAAAGGATATTTATTCTTGATGGTGACTTTGTTTAGCTGCTGATAATCAATGCACATTTGAAGTGACCCTTCCTTCTTTCTGACAAAAAGAACCGGGGCACCGCACATCGACACACTCGGTCGTATGAACCCCTTCTCTTATAAATCACTCAGCTGCTCCTTTAACTACCTTAATTCTCTTGGCGCCATTCTGTATGGTAGAATGGATATTGGCTGAGTATCTGGCAATACGTTAATCTCGAAATCAATCTCCCTATCTGGCGGGATCCTTAGAAGCTCATCCGAAAACATTTCAAAAAACTCATTCACAACTGGCACGGACTCGAGGGCAGACACATCTGAGGTGGTGTCCGTTACCAGGACCAAATGATAGGTACACCCCTTCTTAATCATATTTGAAGCCTTAAGGTAGGAAATAAACCTACCCCTTGGCAGCACACTATTTCCTTTCCATTGAATAACTGGCTCGTTAGGGAACTCGAGCCTCTGGACTCTCGTCCGACAATCAAGCTTGGCAAAGCACGAATAAAGCCAATCCATCCTTATGATTACATCAAAATCTACCATCCCAAGCTCAATAAGATCGGTCGTGGTAACACGACTATTCACCGTAACAATACAATCCCTATAAACTCGTGAGGCTGTAATAGAATCACCAACCGGAGTCGATACAGAGAAAGGCTCATGAAGCTGTTCGGGTTATATCCCAAAACTTGAGGCAATGAATGGGGTGACATAAGACAAAGAGGACCCCGGATCAATAAGAGCATAACAATCAGCAGCCTGAACAGAAAAGATACCTGTAACAACATCTGGAGAATCCTCAGCACTCTAGCGGCCGCTCAAAGCGTAGAACTAGCTAGGTCCACCCCTACCATGAGCTCCACCCCTAGCTACACCACGCCCTGCTGGAGCTGGAGGACGCACTAATGATGTAGCAACTGAAGAACCCGATGACTGAGCAGATCCCTTAACCATACCCTAACTGGGTGCATGGCAGTTCCGCTGGATGTGACCTCCCACCCCGTATCTGAAGCATATCGCAGTATCTAGGTAGCAAGTCTCTGTAGGAAATCTCCCACACTTGGGGCACGTAGGTCTCCCCTAGTGCTGGGACCTCACTCCTGGACGACCAGACTGGCGGGACCTCCTACTGTCTGAATCTGGTCTCGAATGACTATTCTGCTAATAACTATGCATAGATGGCGGTGCACTTGCTGAGGACTGAGCATATGACTGGGATGGCTCCAATGACCCTCTCCCTAGAACTGGTCTCCCTAAATGACCCATTGACCGGGCCCTGCTGCAACTCTCCCTTTCCGCATGAACCCCACAATCTTCCCGTAATTCATATCTCAGTGCAAAGCTGTTGTGGCAGCCTCATTCATCACCAAAGGACTGAGGCCCTGAATAAACCGTCGAACTCGGGCATCCATGGTCGACACTAACTGAGAAGCATACATGGACAATCTCACAAATTCCATGTGGTACTCCCAAACACTGATACTACCCTGTTTGAGAATATCGAACTCGGTGGCACGGGCTACCATTGCCTCGGCAGGCAACAAGTGGTCCATGAAGGCATCTACAAACTCATCCCATATAGCCGGAGGTCTCCCCTCCTTACGGGAATCATCCCACATCTCAAACCACGAACGCGCCGCTCCCTTCAACCTGTATGAAGCCAACTCTACCCCCTCTATATCTGTAGCCTTCATCACTCTGAGAGTCTTATATATCTCATCAAGAAAATCCTGTGGATCGGCCTCTAGGTCTTTGCCCGAGAATTCTGGAGGGGCCAATCGCAGAAACTGGTGGACTCTAGAACCGCAGGAATCTCCCTGTTCGTTTGAGGACACATGGGCATCATGAGACCTCTGAGCCTGGGCAGCCACTAACTAGGTCAACATATGGATGGCTCCTGTAAGATCCTCATCCAAAACACCGGAACCAGAAGCTGGGACTGTATCAGAAATAGGAATATTGGCAGGAGGGATGGTGGCACTCTCTACCGTATCCGAAGCAGGAACACTTGGGTCTGGGATAGATGGACCAGGGAGATTCAAGATTGGTGGGTTATTCTCATCCACGGTATCAGGTACATGATTCTCAGCCGCACTTGGGGTGGCATTGGCCCCAAGGCTGAGTCTAGCTTTCTTCTTAGGCACCATATTCTGAAAATTTTGGAAAAAGGCACGAATTAGACATAAATACTTCCACTTTTCACTTTACTGCACGATATAGAATAACAAAGAAATGGGTAAATTCCTAAATGTTTGTGCAGCCCCCTACTTATAGATGTGTTCGACAACACACGGATAAGAAGGACACTACTAGACACGGCTCCGAGACATCCTAGGACACTTTAAAACCTTAGGCTCTGACACCAAGTTTGTCACGCCCCAAATCAAGGAACATTACTGGCACCTGACCGGGTAGCCCCAGTTAAGCGGAACTGGGTGCCTTTCCTCACCCACGTGTTACCACTGTATTATTCATTACTTACAAGCCAAAGAATTTACCAATTATGATTGAAATTGCAATTTCACAAACATAACCACACACTTAACTTCTTAACAAGTTTACAATTTACAATGCCCGACATATATTTACATAAGACCATAATCCCACAGTTTACTGTCTACAGAGCCTCTAGGATACAAAGGATGATACAATACTTGCCGGTAACAAGGCTCCGGCTACACCTTACACAAAATCAAAAGAAAAATCCAAAATAGAAGTGGCATGAGCCACGCATGGCCCCGAGAGGAAAGGGGCTCACCAAAATGGCCAGTTGAAGGTTAAAGAGTGCTACTGCCGGTGAGCAGACGTACCTGCTAGGGATCCACCTACAATCATAACACGAATGTAGTGTCCCCGGAAAAAGGGACGTCAGTACACTGGAATTTTACTGGTATGTATGGACAAGCTTTGTCCCAAGTAAACTCAATCCATAAATAAATAAATCGCAATAATACAACAACGAACAGATACACCAAGAAATAATGAAGCGAGCCAATCACGTTCCCACACTTACTTTGTTTCAAGAAATCCTCAGCCCATGTACAATTAGAGATCAACTAGGAAGGCAAAAACCAAATATACACAGAAAGCACAATCAAGTCAAACAAAGAGATTGTAATGACCGGACCAGTCGTTTTGAGCTCTGGCACTTCATTCAGCAGATTGATGCCATGATCAACTTTATCTCATGTATATTGACTTGTGTGTATGGTCAGAATTAAAATTCAGGAAGTTTGGAGCCAAATCTAAATGGAAATTCTCATTTTGAAAGCTTAAAGTTGAAGAAATGAACTACGATTGGAATTTTGAGTAAATGACCTCGGAATTGGGATCTGAAAGTTCCAGCATGCTCGTATGATGATTTTAAACTTGGACGTATGTCCGGATTTGGTTTTTGATAACGCGTGAGCATTTTGGCATATATGGTGGAAGTTAGTATTTCAGAAGGATTTCATAAATTTGGGTTGGAAGGCATTTTAGAGTTATAGATGTCCGTTTGGGATTCCGAGTTTGGGAATAGATCCATATGGTTATTTTGGAGTTGGGAACGCGAACGAAATTGAATTCGGGTGTCTGGAGGTCATTTTGAAGTCATTTGGCTAAATAGAGGAATTTGAAGGTTTATGAGAAAATTCGACCGGAAGTAAAAATTTTGATATCGGGGTCGGAATGCGATTCCGAAAGTTGGTGCAAGTCCGTAATGTCGAGTGTGACTTGTGTGCAAACTTTGAGTCAATTCGGATTAATTTTGGTAGGAAATGGAACAATTAATCTCTTTAAGAAAACCTTAAGTTGGAAAAGTCAACTCAATGTTGACTTATGAGTTAGAGGGCTCAGAACTGAATTCCGATGATTCGGTTAGTTTCTGGGGATGATTTGAGACTTATGAGCGCAATCAGAAGTAATTTTGGAGGTCCGGTGAAGAAGTTAGCCTATTTTTGCGAAGTTGGAATTTTGGCGGAATCCGATCGATAGGTGAGATTTTGATCCGGGAGTCGGATTGGAATTCCGACAGTTGTAGTAGCTCCATTAGGTGATTTTGGATGTGCCTGCAAAATTTCAGGTCATTCGGAGGTCGTTTGGTCGGGTTTTTAATCTAATGTTGGTTGCGGAAGTTTAAATGAAAACTTAGGCTTGAATTTGCTTGGATTCGATGTTTTCCGTGTTTAAGGGCGTGTTTTTATGATTGGAACAAGTTTGTATCGTGTTATGGAGTATGTTGGTGGTTTTGGTTGGTGTCCCGGGGGCCTCGGGATGGATGAATTCGGGGGTCCAAACGGACCATTTAGAGCCAAAGTGAGCAGCTGATTGCTGCACTAAATTGCAGCAGATTTTCAGTAGTTTTCGGCAACTTTGAGAGCTGATATCTTGTAATCTATAATGAATTACAAAACGTGCAAAACATGAAACTTCTAGACCTTCGTGTGTACTTTCCAGAAAGATAAAGAACTCGTAATTTGGACATCTGTACGAGAAGTTATGATCGACGGAAAATGACTGCTGGAGCAATATGATGTACAACTTGTATAGCGCAGGTGCAGGGTACAACCCGACGAAGCATGGGCAGATTCTTTATCACACGAAATTGGGTTATTTCTTTCATTGATTTCATTTTGTTTGGACGATTTTGGAGAGCTTCAAGAGGGGATTTCACCGGATAAACATTGGAGATAAGTTCTATGGTCTAAATACGCGATTTTATCTTAGAATCTTCAATTATTTCACTGTAAATGGGAGGATTAATGGGGGATTTTTGCCCTAGGCCTCGGTTAAGGTAAAATTATTGATTTGAATGGGAAAACAGAGTCCTGATTTTGGCAAACTTTATATATATGGACTCGTGTCGAGATAAGCATTCCGAAAATGTAACTTTCGTAATTTTTTGAGAAGTGTACCAAAAGTCAGATTTTGACAACTTTGTGGGTTTTGGTGCAAATTGAGTTATTTCGAATGGGTTGTGTCTAATTAGCCTATATTGATGTATTCTTATTGATTTTGAGCAGATTCGACATCCAAGGTAATTGAATTGCGAGGCAAGCGCAAGGCAGACTAAGGCTTCTACCGGATCGAGGTGAGTGGTGGTAGTAAATAATCTACTAAGGGTTTGAAACCCCGTACTTGCACTTTACAGTGTTATGTTGAGATGAGACACGCGTCATTGACGGGCGTGGTGACATTGTGATTGGGGAATTGGACTTGGTCCTTTCCGACTAATAGTGTATTGTGTATTGTGACTGAGAATGAGATTATAACTGTGTAATTGCGCTAGTAGCCATGTTTGGGGCCTTGTGCCGATCTGTAGAGCATTAGGGGACCTGTAGAGCTAGGTGACCCCTATATCATGTTGGAAACTTACACTCAGCCATAAAATTAGCTGTATAGTATATCATGGGCTAGTACTAGATGTGTACTGTGAGAGATAGACTACTTAGGGTGGAAATTCCCTAATTTAGCTGAGTGGGCCTGAAAAGCCAATTCTATACTGACTGGGACAGTGTCGAGGACCCATTATGAGGTATTATATGTATATACTTGCATTGGATCGGACTGCACGCCGCAGTGATGTGTATATGGATCAGACTGCACGCCGTAGTAATATATACCAGTGGGAAGGACTGCACGCCGCAATATTATTGCGCTTGGACTGTAGGAGCCCCTTCGGAGTCTGAGTCTGCACACATTCTCAGTGAGCGCTGGAGTTATGGGATCGGGCTGCACGCCGCAGTAGTATAGTTATATATGTACATATATATTGGATCGGACTGCACGCCGCAGTAATATATGTGTGGATTGGGCTGCACGCCGCAGTATCATACCGCTTGGGCCCAGGGAGCCCCTCCGAAGTCTGTATACACCCCCAGTGAGTGCCGTCGATGTTAAATGGAGTGGGTTGCGTGCCGCAATGTTATATGTATTGGAGCGGGCTGCACGCCGCAATATTATACTTATACATATCCATATACGTACTTAAATACTTATACATTATAGACATATATATATATTTACATACACTGAGTTGGCAGTACACCGTAGCGGTACGAGTGAGGATTTGGTCAGTGTGGGACCTTGTTGAGATAGATATGGACTGGAGATGAGAGTATTCATCGTAGTGATGACTTACCTGTGGGGTTGCCTTAGAACTATTTAGTGATAGTACCGGATTTCTTATTTTCAGTTATTGTTTATTATTCTTACTCACTGAGTTGAAATATACTCACCCAACTCCCCTGCACTTTTTGTGCAGATATAAAGGTTCAGGAGGGCAGTTGAGCTATCGCAACTACTTTATTATCCCCATTCCGTGGAGACTTCGAGGTAGCTGCCGATGTCCGCAGTACTTGACCTCTTCCTTTTTATCATTTTGTTGTCTCCATTCTGCTTAGACTTGATTGTGTAGTAGATCACATTTGTAGAGGCTCAGACTTACGACACCACAATTTGGTTGGGACTGTATTCGTGTATTTCATTTCTACACTTCTTGATTTGTTATGAAAACAGGCTAATTACGCCGATTAATCAATATTAAGTTACAATTGGCTGGTTTAAATGGATAAGATGGTCGGGCCTGCCTAGCAATGTGTTGGGCACCATCACGACCAGGGTTTGGGTCGTGACAAGTTGGTATCAGAGCCTAGGTTAACAGGTCTTGCGAGTCATGAGCCGGTTTAGTAGAGTTTCGTGGATCGATATGGGGACGCCTGTACTTATCCTCGGGAGGCTGCAAACCTTTTAGGAAAGCTTCAAATTCTTGAAATTCTTATCGTGCGTACTTGATTCAGCTTGAGATGTAATTCTTGAAATTTCTTCTACACATCTGTAAGTGCACTCGAGTGCTTAGTTATAAATTTGCCTTGATGGCTTATGATTTCTTTATCGAGGGGCGAGATATAATCTTTGTGAGTTCATGTTGGGCCAGTCTGGAGGACTTGTGTCCGGATCCTTGTCTATGGCTTGGGCACCAAGGTGCTAATTTCGCGAGTCGGTATTATGAAATTCATACGATCAGTATTGTCCCTAATTGTGGGAATGGTGGTTTGATAATGGGTGAGCTGTTAGGTGTTCGACTCTTGTTGTGATCCATTGAATATCATCTAGCTATAGGCGTGGTGAATATGTTCATGTCTCTCCATGGAAATGTAAAGTGCACTACGTGTGGTAGTATGAGTTCAAACTCAAGAGGACTGAACTAGTTGTGCTATGAGTATTGTGGTGAAAGGTATTTGACATATGTTATGATTTGAGCAGGTGCAGCGCATGTTCATGTACTAATTTTGATAATATAATTCGTGTAGTATTGAGATTTATGTTGTTGATATGCATTGTGATGTCTTGTCGAGTTGCGAATGTATTGTCAGGATGGTTTTGGTGATTCTCTGGAAAGGTGGATAGGCCAACTTACAAAGGAAACTCTGTCGAAATTTTTTGGAAAATTTGGGACTTAGAAAAGATTTTATCACCTAAAGAGTAGGCTTAACTGTTGAGTGTGTATAAATACAAGAATTGCAAAAGAGTTAAGATTTCTGACGATTTGAGTCTCTGTAGAAGCTTGTAAATGACTTAAGTTTAATCTCACTATAACATTGTGGCATCATTTGAGTATGAATGCTACGAGTGGCTAAAAGTGCTTTAATGTATGGCTCCGAGCCAAGTTAGGGATGTTGTTATTGATTAACTAATTGCACTGTCGTGTGCTATGTTGGTTCTGTCTCCAAGTATGTTGGGAAAATTCTGATAAAGGGTATGGTGCTTCGTAGATGTGAAGAAATACTAGGATGTTTTGAACTGTTGTTGGTAAAGAATGTTCGGTTTATAGAAAAGAAAGATAGCTAATTGTATATGTATGAAATCATGTTCTGCGATGTTAGAGTTATAACAAGGCACACGTGGTTCTGTTCAATAAGACAATTGAATTATAATTGAATAAGGGTGAATGACGCCCAAGAATAGTCTTGCGGTGCTCAGGATTGTGCTGGTAACGGCCAGGTGTCTTAAGGTGGTGTGTGTGGTTAGAGACTGTGGTCTCATTAGAAGGGATCAAGACTTTTGTTATGTTATGTGAATGATGAGATTCTATGTATCTATATTGGAGAGTAATGATAACGAATTCAAAATTGCAGGAAGTTTTTCAAGGTAAAGTGTTGTAGATTGTGGTACTTCTGGGAAACATCTGAGGGAGTATTCAGTAGCCTGTGAGCTTTCGACCGTGTTGTCTTGTGTATGAGTCTCATATGGTAACCTGAGTTGAGGTATTGTGATCCTCCAGTGAAGGAGAACATTAAATTAAAGATGATAATAAACTGGAACAGTATGAAAAGCTTATGAAAAGCTCATACTGGTGTGTGTTCGAAGTAATGAGTGTTGCAGTTATGGTGCAACAAAGCTCTTGATGTGTTGGCAGTTGCATAGCTCGATGTGGGTAAAAGGACTCAGTCCTGGCAGTTAAGCTTATGCAATGAATGGGAAGAAAGAGTTGTGATGTGTTTTATCATGGTTTGAAAATGAGTATATTTCTGTCGGTATGCGAAGTGTGGAAGGTGTAATGATTTTTCTTCTATATGGGATCTTGAAGGTCCTTGACTAGTTGAGTGCGTCAATGTTTGCGGCGTAGGAGAGGGATAGAAATTTTCCATGTATCTTGGTATAATATGGTATATACGATGTGTTATGGAAAGATGATAACGGCATGTTCAAGGTTTTGAGATCAGTTCATATTATATGGGGAGTCATTAGAATTCCCAAGCAGCGTGGGTAGCTGCAGATAATCCGAGAATCAATCTTTCTGGTGATAAGGAAAATGGTACTGCTATTCTAGTGATTTGGTAGAGTATATGGTCAAAAAGGGCAAGGTGATGTAAAACTGATAATGTCCAGTGGTATTGTGGTATCCTCTTGTTAGATTGACAGTGATGATTGAGTTGTTGATGGCATAAGAAAATTTCTGAATGGCTTATGTGGTATGAATGGAGGCTTGATATGTGTGATTATGTATTCGTATGGTGGAAAGTGGAATCAGGCATAGTGATTCATGTGTTAAATATGTGTTGGAGACTAGAAGTTCTCGTAATCTGCCTACGCAATGGTGGTATATCATGTGTATCGGCACTGTTTAGCGGTTATTGGAAATTGGAATCCCAAGTGGCTATTTCGTTACTTGATATGATGAATTGGAATAATGATATATGATTGCAGACTGGTTGTCATAAGTCAGGTTGTCTAGACTAATGTGATATGGACTATATCAGAAAAATATCACAACTGCGTGGCCGAGCGCATCAGATCATACTCCAGCAGGGTATATGTGCCTTAAGGCCAGCGGACGGCTGGTAGGTATTGCTTTGTCAGTTGGGCCTTCGTGGCGGATGTCAGTGTAGAGGTATCTACCATTGATTCAGTTCCATTATTGAGGAACTTTGTCGGATATGTTTCATGTGGCCGAGTTTGAGGCTATGTATATGTTTGTTGCAAAGAGCGACTTGACTCGATGTGCATTCCCTTTGCTAGATTTATGCGTGGATCGTGTGGCACGCCTCCACAGGTATAGTATCTGGATCGGGTGGCACGTCGCCACAGGTATGGTATCTGGATCGGGTGGCACTTCGCCACAGGTATGTTATTGGAACGGGTTGCGCGCTGCAACACTATGATGTGGAAAATATAGCTTCCTATATGTTACCTTGCATATAGTACTTCCTGACTTTTGAGGAATAGTCTGTATGGGGTGCCGCTCGGGGAATAGCACATTGGTTGTGTCTTATCAGGATTTGATAACGTATATCAATTGTATCACCGCAAGTGTGATTGATTCCTTAAGTTAAGACCTAAATATGAGCGTGGATGACCGTTTCGAGCATGGTGACTTGAGGTGCTCCATGAGTAATAGTGTTTGGATAGAATCATGGGCAGTGGAAAGGCCACGTGATGTTATGACCTTTCGAGGAGGATTCGAGTACCCTAATTCTATGATGTGAGACGAGATCTCAGTTCTATGTTACGATGGTACGGGTGAATTGAACTATAGCTCTTTCGTGTGAGTTAGTTGTCATGATACGAGTGTGTTCGGATCGTTTCTTATTGGAGCATGTGTTGTGCTCGTTGTGGCTTAGGCCGATAATGAGGTGTCGTGTCACCAGTGCGGTGTGTTATAATCAAAATGATCGTTGGAGTTATTAATGAGTACGAGCATATTTGATCTCAGCTCGTTAGAAAGGTAATATTGAGGTTTGGCTCCGAAATCTATTGTGGTATTAGTTAAAGAAAAGAGAAATGGCTTCATAAATGGTTGATCTGAGGAATTGTTACGGTTTGGCACGTGTTTATTTATCGTTGGCAGTATATGAAAGTGTTGGAATAAGACTTCAACTAATAAGAGATTTCCATCGGTATTTGGGTATTCTAGGCAACTGTAGTAAATAAAGAATGTTATTGTGGTCATATGAGTAAAGTGATGCAAAGTGTGAATTCAATAAAGTTATGAACTATTTAGTGATAGTACCGAAGTTCTTATTTTCACTTATTGTTTATTATTGTTACTCACTGAGTTGAAATATACTCACCCCACTCCCCTGCACTTTTTGTGCAGATATACAGGTTCAGGAGGGCAGTTGAGCTATCGCAACTTCTTTATTATCCCCATTCCGTGGAGACTTCGAGGTAGCTGTCGACGTCCGCAGTACCTGACCTCTTCCTTTTTATCATTTTGTTGTCTCCATTCTGATTAGACATGATTGTGTAGTAGATCTCATTTGTATAGTAGATCTCATTTGTAAAGGCTCAGACTTGCGACATCAAGATTTGGTTGGGTCTGTATTCGTGTATTTCATTTCTACACTTCTTGATTTGTTAAGAAAACAGGCTAATTATGCCGATTAATCAGTATTAAGTTATAATTGGCTGGTTTAAATGGATAAGATGGTCGGGCTTGCCTAGCAATGTGTTGGGCGCCATCACGATCGGGGTTTGGGTCATGATAGGGACAATCAGTGCCCCACGAGTTGCAAACTCTCATAATGTATCCTTTCACAATTTCACATCAATGATTTCACATTTGTATTCATATCAATTTCAATGGCGATTTCGATCACTTTCCACTCTTATTACCTCGACCACCCTTATTACCTCGGCAACCCTTATCACCCCAACCCACACATTATTACTTCGTGTTGCAGCGCGCAACCCGATCCCACCGTACGGTTTCAAATCACAACAATCACAACAACAAACAAAAGCACTACACAAAGATCACAAATATGCGCAATAAGCAACTTACAAATTGGTTCATGCTTTCCAAATAATTTTCAAGCCGGTACCACAACAAGGTTACAATGTTTCCACATCTGAGTGTATCAATATCGTTATGTTCAACAGTCCATCACAAATTCGAGTTGTTTCATTAGCTTCCCACAAGAAGCCAAGTATGCCATCACTACTATTGTTCTCAATTTCTTTACCAATTATGATTTCCTTTTTCACCATTTGATTCACATCTCAAACCACACAACACATAGTTAAACCAATTGAGCACCCAACAACTAAATCAAAAGAATTACACAACAATTCTTATAACTGTCACATACAAAACGAATTGTACACATAAGGGCAATTTCACAAGGATCAAAGTTAGCCATACATACCTGGAGTTGGATTTACTTTCTTCAATCTCCTACTTTAAGTTCACCCAAGTTATCCTACATTGCCAACTCCGTTTTTGCAAACTCTTACTCCTACCCACTCCTTTTTACTAAATTTCAACTTCAAAGACATGCATGAGTGTTAAATTCTATTTTTCAAAAGCTAATGCATGAAAATCTTTCTTTCCCTTTGACAACTGAAAATTAAAGAGAAATGGCTAGAATTTTTACCTTTAGAAATTTGTTAGGTTTCCCTTTGACCAAGCGATTAGAAAATGATCCTTGAAGGTTGTTAGGTTTCTCTCTCAAGAATCTCTCTTTCCTCTCTTTTGTTTCGCTAAGAAAATATGAGAAAATGAAGTTTTGAGGTGTTTTATTAAAGAAGGAATCGGGTTAAAATTTTAGAAAAATCTGGGTCGAGTCAAATATGCGGTCGCATCTGCGATCACAGAATCAACATGCAGTCCGCATAATGGACCGCAGAATTTCTCCCAAAACTCACCTTTTCTATTACGATATGCAACCAGAATGAGGTCCGTATTCGTGTTCTGCTGTCGTAGCACCGCAGAATTGACACTCAAAAATCCCTTAGGAATTATGCGATGGATTTGCAGTCCGCATTTTCGTTATGCGATCGCATATTGGACCGCATTTTTAACACCAATTTTAGAAAATATTCTGTTACACTCTGCGATAGGAATGCGGTCCGCATAGCAGATCTACGACCGCATTCTTGACCGCATAATTGATATTTTCTGGAAAATTTTATTCTTTCGATTTCTAATGCTTTTTTATTCTTTCGATTTCTTATGCTTAGATCACTACCAAGGGTCTGAACCGTGGCGAGCTTGCTCGCTGCGAGGAATTCTACACACTCGTAACACATTATTCGTACCATGACACCACATGCTACTACGTTTTAAGCACAAAATATTTACGGGGCCTTACAAATGCCCTGCATGTTCTGGAAAGATTGTTCAAGACTCTTCATTATTCGGATCATCTCTTCTTGTTTAGGAATTTTGGGTGGTTTTTCCTCCTCGGCCATGTCGATGAGAGGAGTATAAGAATCATGCTGTCGGAAGGTAGGCTCTGCGGGGTAATAATGATTTTCTTGAATATGAAATAATGGTTCACTGGATGATTTGTGTAATATGGCTGGTGGAGGGGCCACATACACGGGAGCGACATACGGTGGTGGTGGTGGAATCTATTTAGGTAGTGGAGGAGGTGGTGGTGTTTGTGAGGTAGTTGCATAGTAAGGTGGGTATGTGGGGTAAGCAGGGGATGAGTTCACGGTGGGTGGGTCCTGTGCTTGGACCGGTAAGGGGATATAAGCAGGATTGGCTGGGTATGTGGCAAAAGGTTATCCCTTCGCCCAGGCCTGGTACATCTCAGCCATCTACTGCTTGATCTTGTACATCTCTTCTTTTATAACACCCACGTCTACCACCTCATCTTCCCGGGCTGGGTCCATAACCGTAGCCTCAATCTCTTGAGTGATTGCCTTTGTCAAATCTTTAGACCGAGTGTTGTAATGATGGGTTTCGAGAATGCCAGCTACAAACCACGTGTCTGGACTCAACAACAACAATGCTCGTTAGTGGTTAGGCCATCATTGATCAAATAATCGCACGTTGAGAGCACATACATATTTTCACAATTTTGTTTGGCCATTTGCGTCATGCCGGCTTTGCTAATTTTTATTCATTTTCCTTTTCCTTGTTTTCTCAATTCTTTTGCTTCGTCTTTTCCTTTTTCTTGTCTTTTTTTTTCATCATTTTCATCACCACCAATTTTCCTCTCTCTTTTTTTTTCTTAGATCGATCCTATAGATTTGCCTACAACGTATGTGCTTAAAGAAAAAGAAACTTAAAGATCACAAGTACAGATTTTTGGGATTTTAAAATTTATTAATAACAAACATCGATTAAAAAGATAAAGTGTAAGATGATAATTGCACTACAATCCTCTAGCAATGCAGAAAAAAATGAAAAATACAAACTCAAATGCCTAACCTAAGAATACATCAAAGACCCTAGTGTCCGCGGGACATCGTCCGGTCTCGTCGCGGGCCTATATGCAAGTCCTTTTTGGAGTTTGTCTAAATCACCCATTATTGGCTTCACGAATATCATTGTCGAGGCGAAGAATGTGGTATGGGTCATATCTTCACATATGTGGCACTTCCGAGTGATATAATGAGCAATGTTGAGAATCCTTTCTCTAATCATTCCCTTTTCTTGAAGTAACCTCTGTATTTGTTCAGAACGAGAATCAAGAGTCTATTGGCTTTTCTCTTAAAGTTGTTGTATCTCCATTTTTAATCATGCCAAGGCCGTATAGCAGTGTTCCCTTTCCATACTAAACCATTTAACTTGTTTGCTTATCCTCACCTCAGCAGTAATAATCTTTTTCATCAATCGAGCAACTTCAATATTATGTTCTTCCTTCAACTGTTCAATCATACGGGCCCTTTCTTCTGTGCTCCTAGCCAATTTTTGCCAAACCCCGGTCAATTCTTTTTCAGCTTTATCCAGGTCAAAACTATAATCGCTCACTTTTCGCCGCAAATTATCAATCAATTTTTCATCCCGGCCATTTCGAATAGGGGTTTCAGTTGTTGTTCTCATTTTCTGAACTTGAGCTCTTAGGGTCTCATTTTCTTTAACCAGTTGTTTCTTTTCCCCCTCGTCAGCTACTACTTGCATGCTATTTTCGAACATGAGGTTTTGAACTTGTTTTTCTAGCATGCTGATTTTTGCTCTGTATTCGTTTTCTTTAGCCAACCAATCCTATTGCTCTTTTGACAGCTCGGAAAATTCTTGGATATGAGGTCTCATCGCTGGTCTTTCATGCTCACAATCTCTTCTATACCACGCGAAGTAACCAGGTGACACTTCACCCTTGGCCCGATCCCTTACACAGGTGTCTGATTTCATGCATTGGCACTCATTCCAAATTTGACGGACTTTTGCTTCAGGAAATTTCCCATCAGGACTAATCTCAATTACTTGAGTGCTGAGGCCTCCGCCTTTTGGCACTATTTGATATCTCCTGAGTTGTCGTAAAACTCGATATGGAGCATAGTGTTGAATACTTTTAAGCCCCATTAGGATAAAGTGTGATCCTTCTCCCGGCATGTATATGATTTCATTGACAGGTAGCTACCCAAATGTCCATTCTATCTCGATAGCAGTAAGAGATTGGAAGTATGTGATCCAACCTTTGAACCCTTCCGGCAACATGACCCCTTTTATCCTCATATAGAATTCTTCTATGCTAGTTCTTTCCGAAGACCCATAACTCAGAAATTGAGGATGATGGCAGAAGTGCTCGATCATCCATATTTGTAATAGCATATAGCATCCCTCGAAGAAATATACTCCGGCTTTACAAGCTATAAGGGCACGAAAGATATCAGCTACTATCATAGGTTCTAAAGTACTACTATCTTGCGTGAGGAGAGTACTGAAAATTCCGTCTATTCTTATATCGATGTTCCTGTCTTTCCTTGGAAACACTATCAAACCCAAAAAGGCCACCATGAAAATAAAATGTCTATGTTCCTCCCATTTTGCACGGTTTGCTTTGCTGCAAGTTGGTTTGCCGGGTTATTAAAGCCTCTTATATGTCCATATCTATGGTATATGAAATTCACAGTGCAAAACCCATTGGCCAAATCTTCTTTATGAACGCTTCAGGCTATTTTCAAGGAATCCAGGAATCTAAGAGCGATAACAGCTCTTGGAGCTACCGGGTATTTGTCTTTCAGGGGAACCTCATCTTTCCCAATATGACTGAAAATCTCCTATAGTGTCGGAGTAAGCTCGAACTCCGAGAAATTGAGAACATTGTGTGCTGGATCCCAACAGCTAACCAAGGCTCTAATGATGTCTCCCCGGGGTATAATGTCAAGCAACCCGGTAAGACCTTTCAAATATTTCTTGACCTCATCTTGTCCGTCTTGACCCAAATCACTGCACAATAGACGTATTACTCCAAAGGGATTTTATTCATTATTGAGAAAGGTTCATTTTGCATTATGCTCATCCTGCACATTTATTAAGATGATTTATCACGTGTTATTTTGACCCAAAAAGACTATATATATATATATATATATATATATATCTATTCAAAACAAAGTCCCATTTTTTGCAAATACGGCCTTTCAGCACTTCAACTGAAGATTTTAAGGCTGTACATACTATTTTAGGAAAAATGGCTCAAAAGTGGCCATTTTTGCATAAATAGCCTTCCAACGCCCTTTCGGGATATTCGGCTATTTTGACAAAAAGGCATCACTTTATTATGACAAAAATTCAAAATTTGACATTTTTTGGTTGTTTTCGTAAAAAGGTGTGGATGGACCCGTCAAGGGTTGCCTACGTATCTCGCCCAGTGGTGAGAATCAAACTAGCGTAGTTCGGTCAAATTATTTTTAGACCACCCATTTTTTAATTTTGACAAAATTGATTATTTTTTAATAATTTCCTCAAAATTTGACAGAGTATCATCAGTATTTGGACATTGTTTTCATCTAAAATCGACAATTACTATTTTTCTCTTTTCTTTCCCTCAATTTTCTTAGTCGGTTAGCATAATGTCCCAAGATAAATAAATGCAACATATAATCATGCTGGTGTTTTCATTTTCAGGTCACATGTCCTAGACGGAACCAACCCCTGTGTTGAGTCCCCTAAGTCAGATATGATGAAAATAATCGTCCTAATTCTAGGCTCAATATCATTGTTTTATGGTTCTAGACTGTGCACCCAAGCGGACGACTCGAGTCGAGGAGGGGGCTACGTACCGGGGACCCGCGGGATCATTCGATTTAGTAATTTGTCTGGCCTCTTTTCTTAATTGGGTATGACACTAACATAATGGGGAGTCTCAACCAGTAAGGGCATCCCCGGAGGTAAGAAGAGAAGGATTTTTGGCACAATTTTATATACAGTTCACGTAATATCAAAGCAGTAAACATTTAGCACATTAATCAAGAACATATAGGAAAATCGGATATAGATAAATACAACAATTTAACTGAGCTCGAATTCATATACCCTGAACCGAAGTTTTGGGTTTCTTATCCCCAGCAGAGTCGCCAAAGATGTCACACCTCCTTTTTTTCTTACGGTAGCACTGCTTGTTTTACTACACCCTGGGAAGGCATATTATAAAAAGCGAAGGATTTTTTCCTATTTAAGGACAATCGGAACGGGATTAGTTATTTAAATTTTCAGAGTCGCCACATGAGAATATAATGGTATCCCAAGATACCGGTTTAATCCCGAACCAATGAAAGTTTGACTCTGTTGTAGTCTGCGAAATAGAAATCCTGATAAGAAATTATGTTGATCAGGGAGAAGGTGTTAGGCATTCCAGAATTCCGTGGTTCTAGCATGGTTAGTCAAGTGTTGTATTTTCTTTTATCTAATTTCTTTATATATTCCAATTATGTGCATTATTAATATTCTACTTTATCAATTTTAAGGAATTGCAAAGTCGTGAAAATGCATTTTTTGAACCACACCGTACCAGTACGCATGTGGCTTTAAATATATTTCGACTTCGTTGAGAGTAAGATTTGGGTCACATAAATGTGAACCCGTACTTGAGAATGTGTATTAAAATCGCGCCTAAAATATGTACGTCTTTGTTAACTTTTGGGAAAGACCGTGAAATTCACTAAACGGTCCTTCCAAATTCACTAAACGGTCCTTCCAAATCTATGTATTTTATAACAATTAATTGAGGGCCCCCTGCATTTTTGTTCTCTAACGAGGCTCATCTCATTTATTTTAAAGGTCAAGCCTATAGTGCTACATTTTCTACTATTGTTTTACCAAAGAAACAAATAAAGATGCCTAGTTATGATTTGTATTTTTATTCCATTTAGGTCCAGGCCATCGTGTGTTTTGGGCCTTGAGGCCAAGCCAATGAAGAATAGAGCACAGTTGTGCTTAGGGCTTACTCGATCCCATTTCGTATATATGGGTTCATCTCTCATAGGCACAGAAGTCATCGCGATTGGATCTGGACCTCTTTGCCTGATTAGGCCCAAGTTACTAGCAAATTCAAAACAGGCTCAATGTTAACATTGAACAATAATGTATTTAAAGGGATATTATAATTGCAGTATCAGAAATTAACTACGGCATTAACACTGATTTCTATTTGGATATTGCTGTTTTATTCACTCAGATTAACTAAGTCTGATTTGTGTATTACTAACGTTATAAACTGATTTCTACTATATTTATCAATTGGAATGTTGCATATGTTCAAAGGCAAAGTTGATTACTACTTTATTCCATTGGAAATATTAAACTAAACTGCTGAAAACCTATTTGAATTGAAATACAAAGTTATTCATATTGAAGCGATCAGTTTATGCTCATTATTGAAAACTTAATTTGACCATATCGTATTAACAAATAAAAAACTTGAATATAACCTCATATTTTTATATTCTAAAACTGATTAATACAAACTGAAGATAACAAATGAATTTCTTAAAATTTCGTTACAGTTACGATTCGTAACAAACTGAAGATGCAGGATCACAACTAAAACAGAGTTTTATACTTATTTGTTTTCAAAAAAATTTAATCTCTACTCTAATGAAACTGTTTTTTACTAACAAACTGATTAATACAAACTTAAGATAACAAATGAATTTCTTAAAATTTTGTTACAGTTACGATTCGTAACAAACTGAAGATGCAAGATCACAACTAAAACAGAGTTTTATACTTATTTGTTTTCAAAAAATTTTAATCTCTACTCTAACGAAACTGCTTTTTACTAATCTAATTGATATGTGATTTTTCTGTAGTAATTAGACTAAACTACTAAAAACAATTAGTAACATGAATCCACAGTCCAACAGTCCCAGTTCAATTATACATACAGCTTCTCTTAATGAATACAAATGATTCTACTAGTTATATATCTATGAAAATAAACAGAATCGAAAAGAAAACTCATAAAGCAGTCGAACAATTTCTATAGCTTCAAATTTGCAACTACATCTTCATATTTCAGAGGTGTACCTTGAAATATGAAATGAAGTCGATAAGTCTAATGCAAAGAGGAATAAGATCGGCAATATCAGGACTTCAGCAAACAATAACCAGCAGATTCACAGCAATAGACAGTAACCAGATTTGATATCAACACCTCAAAATAACCAAACAGCTTCTCAAGGAATAACCACAGAACCACATAGCTTCAGCAACCAATATCCAGATTAGATAAGCATGGAACAATAGATGAAACACCAAAACTCAAGAGATTTTCACTTGAACTCGAACCAAAACCAATAGAACAGTAGTAGTATTAGGGAATTTCCTAAGGATGAAATATGAAATTTGAATTTGGCAGATATTAGAATGGTTTTTAGAGTATTGGACCTTTCAAACTTAAAAACCTTTTCAGAACCTTTTCCTCTAACCTCCAGAATTTCAAAACATTTTTAGAACTCTTTCCTCTAACCTTCAGAATTTTTTAAAAACTTTTTTTATGTGGCCTAGTAAGGCCTATTTACAGAATAAAATGGGAGAAAATTTTGAAATTAATATTCTGATTTCCCACCCTTTATCTTATGAGTTACTTTCAGATTAATATACCTTGTTTAATCGTAAATGCACTAGAACCCCTTCTAGAAGGTTCTAGTGGCATCTATTCTAATACCCCTCATTGTCCATGTTACCCTCACTTGCTTTCAATTTCTACTTATCTAACTTTTTATTATGACCAGAATACCCCTTATTCTTTAGCTATTTACCTACGAACTAGGCAGCATTGCCACTTATACCCTTAACCCCTTAGGTTATTTACAGTATACCAATTCATCTTCCCCTTTTAGCCCTATATTTTCCTTTTATATACCCTTTTAACCCCTTTATCAATCGGAAACTAAAAGTCAAAATCAAAATCGACTTACAAAAATAGCCAACAATATGTAGTTTCATAGAAAAGTCTAATTAGCTCTAAATATTCAATTGACGATATTCAAGGGAACAAATTAATCAGATGTAGAATCTAATCAATAGAATACTTAATTACTAATTTTGATTTTAATCCAGTAAAACCATACAAATCTAAGTGTGGCTATGAACAACAAAAATGCGATTTTTTTGACTAAGATCTTTATCAGAGAATAAAGACTATAGCCATGTGATTCACAAGTAGTAAAGATCAGAAAGCCACGAGGTTACATGCATACTATTCATAACTAAGAAAAAGAATTAGGAAGGCAAAGAGGCATGTGATAGAAAAATCAAGAAAGCAATGAGACATGCGATTCACAAAAATAGAAAAATCAAGAAAGCAAAGAGACATGCGATTCACAAAAAATAGAAAAATCCGGAAGCTAAAACTCAGAACACTTAGCTTTCGATTTTGTTTCTTCTTTTCCTTCTTTCTTTCTTATGTTTTCTTTTAATTCATTTTTCTTTACTTTTCTTGATTATCCAGAACATCAGAAGTTCAGGAGTCTATTTCTTGGATTTTAATCCTCAGGCAGACTCATCGAGTCTCTTTCGTGAAAATGACTCTAGGGAATAATGAAGATGGGGTTATGTGATTAAACAGAGTGGTTTTTGGACTAGGGGTGTTCGCCGGAGTAATGTTCTGTCGATACATTTTTCAGTATTAGAGGTCTTTCAGGCTTATTCGATGGAAACCACTTAGGTGTGGTTAAAGAGGAGTCAAATGTGGTCATGGGGTGTTTAGGGCGGACCCTGGTTCATAAGTGGTGGTCGTCGGAGTAGGGTTCCGGCGACACCTTTTGGGTTATTTAAGGGTTTCTATAGGTTTTTTTGGGATGTCGATGGGGTAGGGTGAAAAAGGGTAAGAAGGAGGCCAAGAGGTACTCTTGGCGGCCTAAACAGTGGTGGTGGTGAACCACCGCCGGTGAGTTTCCGACAGGGGTTGAGAGCATATCAAGGCGGCTAGGGTTTCCAATATTAGAGATGGGTGTATAATGAACTGATATGTAATGTTTTATGTATTTATAACCCTTGGATGATCTGGAATCGTTGGACTGAATGAACCAATGGTTCAGATTTAATTATCTCAAGTACGACGTCGTTCCAATAAAGTGGTCATTTAATCATGACCCTTGGATTGATGTTATTAACGGCTCAGATTAAGTCAAATAGGCAACGTCATTTTGTTTATTAAACAACCATTACTCTTGGACCATTTGATCAAAATAATAAATGGTTTTGATTCAATCACCCCCCTGGACGGTGTCGTTTTTGGGGTTTGTGACCGGATTTGTTTTCTTTTGGGCATGGCCAGTGTATTTAATCACTTGGGCTACTGAATTTGTATTTGGCCCAATTTGTATTTTATTTTTTTCATTGTACATTGTGTTTTTTTGTATTTTCATATTTTTATGTATTTATTTTCTTTTTTATATTTCTGTATTTTACTCTTGTATTTGTTTTCCTTGTATTTTCTTCTTTTCCGCTATTCTTTTATTTTTCTAAAATTAAAGAGTAATTAATTTCTATTTTTTTGCTATTTTCTAATTTAAACAAATAGGTGATATTTTGATTTTCTTTGTTTTATTTTCAAAAATTAGAAAAAATTCTGGTTTCCACCTGTTTTATGAGTTATTATTTAAGCACACAATTATCTACCAATTGCCACAAAATATTCAAAAAATCATTTTGTATATATTTTGGAATAATTTGCTTAGGGAAAATATCATGTGCTCACACGATCAATATTTGACTTTTTGGAAAGAATGATGGGAAAGCTATAATTAACCATTAATATTTAATTGTTAGCATTTATTGATGTTATTATGTCGATTATGTCTAGATACAATTGATTTGGAGTCAAATTCAAAAGGAAAAGCGGTATTTGAGGCTTGAGTTGGTCGTAAGTTCGAGGTAAGTGTTCGGTCTAACCTTAGCTTGAGGGATTAAGAGTTGTGCCATATTTTCTATTTGCTTCTTGTTGAGTGTGACATATAGGCATGGTGATGAATATGTATATGTTTGTGTTGAGCAGGATCGTCAGTATTAAATGGTAATTTGTTTTGTGCTTCAATTAATAATTCTCGGTATTGAGTAAGCATTAAGATTGTTCTCGTGGAAATTACTTATGATAGAGAATTGGTATTAGTTGAGGTATTTAGATGTTAGAACAAGATTGGTTATAGTTGTTTCTCCCTTGTCGAGACGTATTTACTTATATTGTCGATTCCCTTGACGGGATATTGTAGTTCTTTATTGGTTCTTTATTGATCCCTTGTCGGGACTCTTGTTATGATTGTTGTTGATTGTATATGTGGATTGGGTTGTGCGCCGCAACTATGTTATATTTTTATTGGGTTGCACGTTGCAACAATTTTATATTTTGATCGGGTTGCACGCCG
Organism: Nicotiana noctiflora; assembly: GCA_032618575.1. Classification (NCBI taxonomy): domain Eukaryota; kingdom Viridiplantae; phylum Streptophyta; class Magnoliopsida; order Solanales; family Solanaceae; genus Nicotiana; species Nicotiana noctiflora. Next base: position 124,049 of record JASVEL010013897.1, read on the forward strand.
CAATAATAATATAAATGGATCAGGTTGCACGCTGCAACAATGATATAATGGATCGGGTTGCATGCCGCGACAGTGATATAAATGGATCAGGTTGCATGCCATAACAATGCTACAGTTTGATTGGGTTGCACACTGCAACAATAATAAATGTTACGGATTGGGTTGCATGCCAAAACAGTGTTATTTTGTTCAAATTTTCAGCTTCCCTTTCTCTTCCAAACTGTAAATTATTTCCAGCCATGTATGAAAATCCCTTGTATTTAAAGCACTTATTTTCTCATTTGTTTTATAAGTCACAATATAGCATGACCGGGAACCACAGTAGTGGATCTTGAGGGGTGCCTAACACCTTCCCCTCGAGATAATTTCTAGCCCTTACCTGAACTCTAGTTTTGAAACTCAAACCCTTAGTATCCTAATGCACTCAATCATTAGGTGGCGACTCTTCAACTCTAAAAACCCAATTCCGAAACGGGAATAGAGTTGTCTTCCCGAATGTAGTAAAACTGATGTTGCAAGAATAAAGGGGCGTCGAGAGCATGGCGACTCTGCTGGGGAGTTTCTAGGATTTTACCATTTCATGTTATATGTGACTTTACTACTTTCTTTACAGCCTCTATTTGAAACTAACTTGTCTTTTTGTTTGCTTTTCCCTTAACACTTTCTTTTACTATTTTTCTTCAATACCATTGTTATTTTCGAGTAATTATTGTAATCATTATGAATGTGAAAATACATGACAATTTGTTTTATCTTGTAATTTCATTTTTCAACATCATATTCCCTCGTGCCAAACAAATACCGTAGCAATGCTTGATGAGTGGTTGCGCTCTTCCAATGTTATTACCCCCTAAATTTGGCAAAGGCATATTTGCGGTAAAACCAGTTGATCAGCGGTGCAGTCGACCGTTCCATGCCTTTTCCTCTTGAGTTGTCCACTCAAGGGTACTGGTCTAGCACCTCATAGAAACCTTATTCTATTTAACTGTACATGTATCACTGTCAAACTTAGTCGAGTTAGTTATATTGTCCACATAATGACTCTTTAAGATATCCTTGTCCAAAGTCCACTAGGTTTCCTTGGAACCCAAACGGGCAGCACCATATTCTGTGCAATTGTCTGGAGAACTAAATGCCATTATGCTAATTATTGATTTAAATAGTCGAGTCCGGCGGGGGTAGGATCTAACACTCTATTTTGCAGAAAATAAGGCACGAGGTCCCCAACTTTGGTATTGTTAGCACGCCCTCACGCTTGCCTACCAGGTGGAGAAATATCCTATCAAGTGACCAAATCAATGAATGGAAAGAGTGGGTCACCTAGGCTAGCAGAAAGCTGGAGGATCTGATCAACGAGAACATTCAACATAGGGAAGGTCCTTCTGGGACCAAATAGTTAGGAGTCCTTTTTCTTTTCACTTTAAAATGTAATAAGGCCAATGGCCATTAGTGACATTTTTTTACTTTATGCAAAATTTTAGTGTCATTTTGGGATTCGTCTTATTTTTATCAATAAAATGAGGCATTCAGCATTATAAGTTCTCCAAATCAACTTGTTGCTAGGCCTACCTCGGGCACAATGAGGCACCCAATTTAGGACACGATTTACCTTTTTATACTATGTGTTTAAATACTACAATATTTATTTTTAGAATATGTAATAACTTGTTACCTTTTTGTTGTTTTTACTTTATTTTTACTCCCCTTCCCAAAAGGTTAGTTCGTGCATTCTAGCATTATCAGCTTACTCCACAAGATCTAAGGGCTCTCCACCTCCTCCCTCTCCAAGTCCTATCAAGAACAGGGGTAAAGCAAGAATGGAAGATTGGAGTAACGTCAGAACCATCAAATGATCATTACCACCACATTCACATATATGTGGAAAGCCTGCCACACTACACCAAACCCATTACAATCACACCAGAGTCGGATGACAAAGACTCTGTCCTCAAGAACCTAGTAGCTAAGCTCAAGAAGTTGACTAGTCGGGTCCAAGGCATGGAAGGAAATAAAGGCATTGAACGGTCGAATTATGAGGATCTTTGAATCCAGTTAGATGTTGAACCTCCCGAGGGATACAAACCTCCAAAGTTCGAAAAGTTTGATGGCTCAAGGGATCATAGAGTCCATCTGGAGGACGTATTGTGATAAACTGGTCGGTGTGGAAAGAGACGAGAAGATTCGTGTCAAACTCTTTATGACAATTTTGAAAGGCGTTGTCTTGGTACATTAACCAATATCACAAGAAATGGACAAGCTGGGTAGGAATGGCTTCCAATTTCATGGATAGGTTTAGGTTCAATACTGAAAATGCACCAGATATCTTTTACATATAGAATTTGAAGAAGAAACCCACTGAAACATTCCACGAGTATGCTACTCGATTGAGATTCAAGGCTGTTAAGGTTAGGCCGGCCATAGAAGAAGATAAAATGAATTTGATTTTTCCTCCGAGCTCAAGATTCGCAGTACTATGAGAGGTTAATGTTGATAGAGGGCTGGAAATTCTCAAATATTATCAAGTTAGGAGAAAGGATTGAACATGGCATTAAGAGCGGAATGGTCACTAATTTTGATGCACTAAAGGCTACCAACAAAGCCCTACAATCTAGTGGCGCTTCCAAGAAAAAGGACGTGAGTGTCGTGATGGTTGCACAGCTAACCAAGTCCCCAATAACATACTAAGCCTACCTGGTACACCCTCTCACATACCATCCTATCCCCAACTACCAAGAACCTCTGCCTTCTTACCAAATTCCATCACCCGCTTACCAATCATCTCCCTCTTCCACATATCAACTTACCTCACCAAGATATTCCCAGCTTGCATCCTTGTACCAAGCCTATAATGCCCATTACCAATCACTTCCCACATGCTAAAACTTCTCTAGACCACACCCTAGCTTTGACCGCAAATCTCCCAAGCAATATATCGTCATCACTTAGCCAATCTACCAACTATATGAAAGACTCAAAGCAGCTGGATACGTTACCGCAATCCCTGCCATAACTCCAGATAATCCTTCTAGTGGATCAATCCAAATAAAACCTGTGCATACCATTCGGGCATGAAATGACATACCATCAATGAGATTCGATCTCTGCAAGATAAAATCCAAGCTCTGATTGACAACAAAATCATAGTTGCCAAGGAACCTACTCCTAATGTTCGTAATGATCCCTTGCCTGATCACAAAGGTAGTAGTGTGCATATGATCGAGGTAGAAGATGATTGGGATCCCAAGGGGTCAGTTGGACTGATTGACGAGGGCGAAGAGCCTAAGAAACCAGTCGTCACACTGAATCCAATTTTAGTCTAGATCCAGCCCTCCGAAAATGATAAAGTAAACATGTATGTGCCTCTCGAACTTGACACATCTTCATCTAAAAGGACCACATAACCGATTGAGGTGGAGTTTGGGTCTCCAAAAGTATCATTCAAAGTTGCTGTATTGCCACCTAGAATGAGAGTGCCCATCCCTGTAATGATGCCAGTTTTAATGCCATTCCATACATAGGCAGTACCTTGAGATTACACCACCGAGGCAAGAAGAAAAGGAAAGACTAGGTTCGGAGAAGCAATTGCAGCATAGGGTATGACTAGGACTGGACGAATTTATACTCCGGAGCACCTAGTTGAATCAAGTAAGAAAGAATCTGGGCAGCCTGTTGAAACTATGCCTGATGATCTCTGCCGAATATACATGCAAAATAATACTCGGTTGTCGACCAATTAACAAAACCCCAGCACTGATCTCCATTCTGGCTCTACTGTAGAGTTCTGAGACACACAAGAATGCGCTAATGAAGATATTTAGTGAGTCGTACGTACCCAAAAATATAATTGGGAGAGATATGGAAAACATGGTCGGACAGGTATTGGAGAGTCATAAGATTACTTCTACGAGGATGAGTTGCCCCCTGAAGGTTTAGGCTAGAACAAGGCATTGCACGTTATTGTGCAATGTGAGGACTATTTCATTACTAGGACTTTGATTGATGGAGGATCCAGCCTCAACATATGTCCACCGGTGACCCTCGGGACATTAAGGAAAAGTCTGCCTGAAATCAAGGATGGGGCTATCAACAATAAATCCTTTGATTTCTCCCAAAGGTCCACTATTAGGGAGATCAGTCTATGTTTACAAATGGGACCAACTTGGTTCAATGCTGAATTTTAAGTGATAAACATCCCAGTATCCTATAACTTGCTACTGGGACGTCCCTGGATCCACGCTACTGGAATCGTAGCCTAGACCTTGCACCATGAAGTGAAGTTCAAATGGAATCACCAATAGGTGATTATTCATGGTGATGGGAGTAACCCCATATATAGTCATCAAACCATCCCATCTATTGAAGGAAGAAAGAAACTAGGAGGAGAAACCTACCACCAGATCGAGCGAGTCAACACCGTTGACAAAGAAAAGTGGTGGGATGACAAGATAGAGAGTATACTGAACTGGAGCAGGTAAGAACCTTGTAAAATGCTCGGCAAGAATCTCCAGGGAATCACCAAGCCTATCAAGCTAAAGAAGCATGGCCCCACTTTTCGGTAAGGGTATGACTACACTTGGCAAGAATTAAATAACTGGTCGCCACCATGACGCGGCTTTATTATACATTGGAGCACCCGATACCCTATTTGGAGCAAACTTTCTAGCCATCCGGAATTTTGTATGGGTCAGAGGAACATGAAACATTGGCAGCAATGAAGAACCTATTTCCGGAAGATGGTGATATGGACTATAATGTCATTCCAGAGGAGGAGAGGGAGGAAGGACCTCCCATACAGTCAGTAAATCGAGGAGAATGCCTCAACAATCGGTCCGTCAAGATCACCATGGGTCGGAGAACTTCGGGGTAGCAAGGCTGAACAAAGCATTATGAATTGTCTTTTACCTTTTCATTAGTTTATTTTCTTTCAGCATTATCTCTAAATTTTGAAAAGATCTCCAATGTTCAAAACAATTTTGGCATTTATCAAAGCATTTCAATTTCTTATATAAATCACACTCTTATTATTTCTTTTCTCTACCATTTATTTTACCCAACATTAAAATTACTTGTCTTGATGAACTGACAAATATGACATGCGGAGAGGTAACACAACAAACGTACATAGACTCAGAAGAGGATTAAATAGCAGATGACATAATTAGAGGGTTTGAGGACTTTGAGAACAGACCTAAGTCTAACCTAGACGAAAGTAAGGTTGTCAATTTAGGGTATACAAAGAAAGTCAAGGAAACGCGCATCATTGTTCACCTATCACAATCGAAAAAGGAAGAGTACATGGAGTTCTTAAAATAGTATAAGGACATATTTGTCTGGTCATATGATGATATAACCGGTCTCAGTACATCCATTGTGGCTCACAAGTTTCCAACAGATCCGACATGTCCGACGGTAAAACAGAAACTCAGAAAGTTCAAGCCAGACACGAGTTTGAAAATCAAAGAAGAAGTTACAAAACAAGTCAAAGCCAAGGACTTCATGATAGTTAGCCAACATCGTGCCAGTAACAAAGAAGGATGGGAAGGTTAGAATCTGTATCGACTACCAGGACCTCAACCGGGCCAGTCCGAAAGATGACTTCCCGCAGCCGAACATACACATCCTGATCGACAACTACGCCAATCACGAGCTACACTCATTTGTCGATTGTTTTACCGGATATCATCATTTACGGATGGACGAAGAGGATGCAGGGAAAATAGCTTTCATTACGCCGTGGGGAATGTATTGCTATAAAATGATGCCATTCGGATTAAAGAAAGTTGGGGCTACCTACATGAGGGCCATGACTACCACTTTCCATGACATGATACATAAGGAAATCAAGGTGTATGTAAATGATATCATCATCAAATCCAAGAAAGCCACCGACCACAGGGATGATTTGATAAAGTTCTTCAACAGATTGAGAAGGTATAACCTGAAGCTGAATCTTGCCAAGTGTGCATTAAGTCTTCCAGCCAGAAAACTGCTCAGATTCATTGTGTAAGGCCCCGGAAAATTTTGCTAAGTAATTTAGGATTTCGTAGTGTCACGCGGGCTTATTATAATATTTTTATATACTATTAACATGGTGGTCATCAATTAGACTATGTAAATCTGAGTATGTGTCTTATAGTAAGTTATGTGAGGTCCAAATGGAAGCCTAGGTGTATGCCAAATGGGAAAATTTTCGAAATAGGCCAAAATTCCAAATGGATTCGCACATGGCTCCACTTCAAAGGATCATATATAATTATATATAAGGTTTTATGTGGTGAATAGCATATAAAATGAAAGCCCTTTGACTCTATTTGGACATTCCTACACAAAGTTATGATAAAATTACCAAAGGCTGGAAAATGCTGTCTTGTGCCAAATGTGCGACCGCATTTCCTGTCGCATTTTTAACACTGCGGTCACATTTCTGTCGCAGATTGAACCAGAGAAGCCCAGTTTTGGGTACCAATTTAGCGGTGCATTGTGCGTCCAACATGTCCATTCTGCGGTCCATTCTGCTATAGCAGAATTGACATCGCAGGTTTAATTCTTCTATTTTTATAACCCGACCCCATTTCAATATATTGGCTTTGGGGTTCATTTTGGGGTTATTTCTTACTGATTTTAGAGAGTGGTGAGAGAATTTTAGAGAGAGAATGAGGAACCCAACATTTAAATCATCCAAATCTTGCATCAATCTTCAAGAATCAAGAACCCAATAGCAAGTTCTTCATCTAAGAGGTAAGATTTTATACCCTAGGGTTTTATTTCGTTTGGTGTATAAGATGAGTTATTGAGGTATGATTCTTGGGTTTATTAGTATTGTGTATACGTGCATGTACAACATAGGTTTATGGGAAGATTGTTTAACTTAAATAAGTAAAGATTGGGTTAGGGAATGAAAGAAATCTACAAAAGGGGATTCAAAATCAAGATACTGAACTAGTGTTTGATAAAATGTTCGAATGAGCAAGTTTCAAGAATATCTTTCTAATATGTGTTTAATTTTGTTATGTCTCATAGTAGATTGGAATTTCTAGAGTTTTTGGAGTGTTGTAGTAACTTAAGGAAAGCTCAATCGAGGTATGTATGGCTAACTTTGATTCTTGTGAAATCGCCCTTATGTGTGCAATTCGTTTGGCATGTGTTAATTTGACAGATTGTGTGTAATTTGTTGATTTTACTGTTGGGTATCTAATTGATGTTGAACTATGTGTGTTATGGTATGGAATACGAACCGAAAGATAACAAGGGAATTGGAATTGGTAAAGAAATGAGAACAATTGTTGTGGTGGCATATATGATTTCTTGTGGAAAGAGATGAAACACTGGATTTGTGGGAAACTGTTGAACATACTTGTGTGAGTACTCTCGAATATGGATACATGGTAACTTGGTTGTGCTATCAGTTTGAAAAGCATTTGAGAATATGAATCGAATTGTACGTTGCTTATTTGAATTTATTGTAATTGTGTGTAGTGCCTTATTTGTTGTTTGTGATTGTTGTGTTTGAAATTGTACGGTGGTATAGGGTTGCGCGCCACAACATGAAGTAATAAGGTGTGGGTTGGGGTGATAAGGGTGGACGAGGCAATAAGGATGGAAGCGATCGAAATCGCTATTGAAAATTGATATAGAAATCATTGATGTGAAATTGTGAAAGGAGACAACAGGAGAGTTTGCAACCTGTGGGGCACTGATTGCCCCTTTGTTTGACTACTTGTGCTTTAAGTGATTGATTGGTTGTTGTTCTCCTTGTTGAACTTAAATCGTGCTTTGTGTTGAGAATTATTTGAAATGAGGAAAATGTGGAAAAAATGGTTGTCTGGCTTAATTAATTCTTGGTGTAATTTATTGGTTGTCTTATCATCGTGATTACTTGTTTAATAGCTTGAGTTTACTTGGGACAAAGTTTGTCCATACATACCAGTACAATTCCAGTGTACTGACGTCCCTTTTGCTGGGGGCGCTACATTCATGTTATGATTGTAGGTGGATTAGTAGCAGGTACTTCAGCTCATCGGCAGTAGCATTCTTCATCTTTCACTGCCCGTTTTGGTGAGCCCCTTTCCTTTCGGGGCCCTGCGTGGCTCATGCCACTCTTGTTTAAACTTTATTTTGATTTTGTGTAAGGTATAGCCGGAGCCTTGTTACCGGCAAGTATTGTATCGTCCTTTGTATCCTAGAGGCTCCGTAGACATGTAAACTATGGGATTTCAGTCTTATGCATATATTATGTCGGGCGTTGTAAAAATTGCAAACTTGTTAATGAAGTCATCATGTGGTTATGTTTGTACAATGTGAATTCAGTTATAATATGTAAGATCTTTGGCTTATGAGTAATAAACAACACAGGGGTATCGCGTGGGATAGAAAGGCACCCAGGTCCGCTTGACTGGGGCTACCCGGTCAGGCGCCGGTCATGTCCCTCGATTTGGGGCGTGACAAACTTGGTATCAGAGGCTAAGGTTTTTAATATGTCCTAGGATGCTTCGGAGCTGTGTCTAGTAGTGCCCATCTTATCAGTGTGTTGTCGACCACATCATATAAGTTGGGGGCGGCACGGATATTTAGGAATTTACCCATTTTTTTGATATTCCAGATTGTGCGATATGGCTCAAGATAGGGAGCTAATTTCCTCTCTAAGTATTACCCTCAAGATTCGTAATATTGATACCATAATCTGTGAATTGGAAGCATGTAAGGTGGGATTTATCCCACCATTGAGTCCAAGTGGATTACCCAAGGACTTGTTAGGATAATGTATTGAGCCATGGAGTGATTGGTAGAACTTATTGTTAAGGAGAGTACCCTCGTTCTTACTAATGTCACCGCACCACCAGATCATGTAGTATTTCATGAGTATGTACGGCTAAAACCCCGTCTCTTAAAAATTAAGCTTCCATGGTGCTCACATAAATGTTGTAAGTTCAAAATATAATTGATGCAGTACCCGTTTTAATATGTTAAGAGAATTATTCTTTTGAAAATATATGTGGGAGGCACTTCTTCATTTGTTTAATATATTATTCTTGGTAGATGAGGATATGTAAAGAGTGTGAAATATGTGCTAAAATGCATAGACTTCAAGTCAAGTTTAAATTTGTGTGAGAAAACTTGTTATGGTAGATTCTTCCAAAATGTTCTTACGTGTACCAAAGGTATTTGATTGATTGCGTCTAGTTGTTGGTAATGTATAAAGATGTTTGGAAATGAAGTAAGTGATTGTGTAAATGTGGTAAGACTAAATGTTGGACTCTAGCTGTGATTGATACTTTACATGAATTGGTGTTGTGACCTGATATTGTGAAAGATGCATTCCAATATGATCAATGTGCTATTATTGACAACTTAAAATGGGTGCAAGGGGTATGAATCATGTATTGAAATGTTAAGGCCTTAAATTGAAATTGAAGAAGCATATATTAAATAAAACCGTGTGAAGTCCTCTATGCATAGTGATGTTGAAATAAGTCAAATGCTTTTGAGAAATAAAGTATAGACAATGTGTCGAGAACTCGAAATGAAATTGTACCTGGTGATACTTGTGACATGAGGGAATATGAAACATATTATGATGTTGATGTGAAATATGAGGAAATGATGTGAAATGCGGGGAAGAAGAGATTGTGTTATGAAATGTAGCCTAGTGCCAAGTCTGATGTGATAATTTTGGCCCCAAGAGCCGATGGACAAATATACGTAAAAATGGCATGATGTTTTTATTTGATAATGTGTTGGACGTTTAAAGTGTTTGATTTGTACTTGTGATTTCCTTATTATTGTATGAAGCGCATAGGTGAATAATTTTATATGTGAACCCTATGGAAGGGCTATGAAATGCAGCCTAGAGGTATGGAAATTATGTAAAAAAAACTATGTGATCCATTTTATTTGGTAATGTGGTGATTGTTTAAACTTTTTGTTAAACCCTTATGATTTCCTTGTCCTTGCATAGATATGTTCTTAAAAAGAATCTAAATTACAAAACCGTTCATGAACATACATACTCTTTGAATGAGACGTATTATCTACAAAGTCTCCCTATCATAGTTCTATTGTTTACAACCTCCTATGGAATTGAGCTCTATAATTATGTTCCAGGATTAAGTTATAGCACTATTGATACTTCCTACTTGCTTTTCCTAAATTCTCTACAAAGGACTATTCCCGATGAATTTCTTACAGAAACATCTCATTTGAATTGACAACATTTGCTCACTTGTATCTATACATGCACCATCGTAAAGTTTGTACATGTGGTGTCAAGTTCCATGCAAAGTATCCAAGATTTGTGATCCTTCTCGAGTCACACTTTTACTTAGTTGTGTGTGTCTTATATGGCTTGATCAACCAATCTGCTCTCTTACGAGTAACATCATGAAACCTTTTCACTGTCTAGTAACATATATGCACATCTCAGTGCCTATCATATGAGTGCATATCAATTGAAATGGTCACCGTGTGCATAACTTCTCTCTAAAAAAATTGAGATCCTCACATCCCCATCGCAGATATCTTGTGTCGCCATGGTTTTCGTGCCTACTTGGGACATCTCGCAGTAAGTAGCTCACTCTATCCTAGTATTGTGGTTTCTCGTGGCATGGTCATGTATTGCAGTGGGGACACTACCAGAAAATGAGCCTATGGCAACAGTTATTTGTGCAACGGTTTACCAACCGTTGCCATAGAACATATATAGTAACGATTACAACCGTTACATTAGCATTTGGGTGATATCAGAACACTTTAAATGTATAACCATTGCAATTGTAAAATAACCGTTGCAATAGATTAATCTGGCGCAAAATAAAATAATCTACTAGAACGCTTTTATTCTAAAAGTTTCTATTGGAACGGTTATATTTTCCCTCCTTATTTTTCACTTGAATTTGTTAAACCCGCCAAAACAAGTTTATTTTATTTTTTAATAATTTTAATAATCTAAATATTTAATAAAAACTTTTTTGCCCTTTCCATATGGCATATCCCCAATATCGTCGATACCTCCAATGCAATTAAACCCTCATTCTTCACTGATCCACCCCCATCTCACCGTTCCTAATATCTTCATCTTCTTCAAAAATGCCGATACAATCATCTATCTCTCTCTAAAAACTCCGATACCCCCATATCTCTCTCCGATGCCCTGAAAAACCCTCGATCCTCCGTAGCAAAAAAAACGCTACAGAGCTCTTCTTTTCTCCAACGAAAAGCAGACCCCTCCTCCCACACCCAAAAAACATAGCCATCATCCTCCATCGCACCAACTCTCTCACTTGCATCACACTCATACAATGAAGACTTACCCACTCATGTTTTGAATATACATAGCTGAAAGAAAAATTGAAAAAACCCAGATGAAGATCTAAAAATCGCTACCCTAAAAAAACATTCAAAAGCTGTCAAAATTCGAGCTTGAGATCTGAAATTTTCAGCTTTGAAATTCAAAGGAAAAAACACACACACACAAAAAAAAGGTTCTAAAAAGTGCATTCATTGCTGCTGATTTAAGGAGTTTTTCTTCACTATTTTCTGGGTTTCAATTTGGTTTTTCTGGCTAAGAATCGGAACCGAGTGCAGCTGATTCTGCGTTTTGTAGCTGAGCTCCAGCTTTCCCTTCACTTTATTCGGATATTCAAGTTTGTCTCTACTGCTGTTTAGAGGTATTTATCTTGATCTTGAAATGTAATGGTTGTTTGGATATCTGTGTGCTATAAATTTACTGAAATTGCAATGATATGGTATGATGTTTGGTTAAAATCTAATTTTCCGTTTTTTTTTTCGGAATTAAACTTCTCCGCTGCATAGTTGACAAAGGATTTATTTAAGGTAAACAAGACTTATGAGTGTTGGTATACATGGGGAATATCTAAAGTGCACGTATATGAAGAAGTTCAACTTTTGAGATATTTATTCGCTGTTAAATCTTGTAAGTATTATTACTTGAGCAAAATGTTGTTCTTCTTCCTTTTTCTTTAATGTGTTCATATAGTGATTAAAATATTCACCCAAATGTTAATATAATCAAGTAATAGTTCTCAAAAATTCTGGAGTTTTGTCTGTTGCCTCCTAGATCGTCTTTCTTGATGTGGAATCGTCTTATTTTTATAATATTACTTGACATTGTTTGCTAATCTGCTTTTATGTTGTTATCACCACCCATATTGCTCCTTATAAGGATCAAAGCCTAATATCAAGCAAATTGGCTGAGTCTCTCCGATCTCCTTAGTGCTAAATAAGTAAATCCGGACCTTTTAAGAGTGATATTTACCCAAAGAACAAGTACTAGTACATTCAAGTTTGTGGATATCATTTGTCTATACATGGTAGTCAGTCACAAAAAAATAATCAAAATTGAAGTTGTGTTTCACCAAAAGACTCAAAGACTTCTCCTCATAGACTTTTGATGCGTGTATTCAAAACGATCAAACTTGTGGTCCTAAACATTTTATTAGTTGAACTTCACAACTAACTTCTATGAAGCTTTCATTTCCAATTCGTATGTTAATCTGTGAAGATGTTTTGCATAGCTCTCTGGTGCTATGATAGAAGTTCCTTGGAGCACTACCTGGACAGTTGAATTAAATTAAACTTTGTAAACTTTTGTACCATTTTGAGTCTGCAAATTCGTTGGTGGAGTGACAGTATAGTTGAAAGGTATTGCTGGATTTCTTTTTGGATAAAGAGATGGCTTTGATGGTCTTACAATCATGCATTCTATTTACTATGGATGCAGACTTATGATCAATGAAGGAGTCAGTCAGTCAATATTGGTTAGTGGGGAGAGTGGTACTGGTAAAACAAAAAGCACCATGCAACTCATGCGCTATCTTGCTTACATGGGCGGGAGAGCTGCGGTTGCAGGTAGTAGATCAGTCGAGCAGCAAGTCAGCTCCTGGAGGTAATAAATCTTATACTGTTGTACCTAGAGCGTGGACAATTGATTGCCGATAATTGTTATTTTTGTCGAACCAAATATCATCAGTTGCCATCGAATCTTAATCTGATCTTCGCGATGACTTCATTATTCCTTATTGCATTCTAATCCTGTTCTGGAAGCATTTGGTAATGCGAAAACTGTCAGAAACAATAACTCAAGGTTGGATAGATTTTTCAGTTTGTTAAGTGATCAGATGGCATAAGTGCTATAGTAGCCTCTGGTTGAATTTTTTTTGGGAATAATTTCCACATGGTTTTAATTTCGATTGCAGTCATTTCGGTAAGTTTGTGGAGATCCAGTTTGACCAGAAGGGAAGGATTTTAGGAGCTGCTGTTATAACGTATTTACTCGAAAGATCTCGTGTTTGATGATTCCAAAGAATACTTGGCTACAAGAAGGGCAATGCATGTTGTTGGCATAAGCTCTGAAGTGCATGTATCTTTGGGAAAATACTATGACAGTAAATATGCTTAAATCTGGATTTTCTTCGTACTTTCTTGGTTACCTTGTGCATTCTTCCCATGACGCAATATTTCGGGTAGTGGCAGCAATTCTCCATCTGGAAAACATTGAATTTGCAAAGGGGAAGGAGATAGATTCATCTTGGTTTTATTTGAGAGCTGCTGCCGAGCTATTCATATAAGTGGTATATTATTAATATTGAATCAATGCATACTATTCTCTTTTACTAGTTTGAAGCATTTCTTTTATACACACACACACACACACATTTGTATATAGCCACAGAGTAGCCACTAAACTTATATTAGGAATATGTTATTCTTTCTTTTGGCAGTCACTTGTCTTCCCTTAGGAATATGTTATTCTCTCTGCAAACATTCGTTGGATTTACTAATGCAGTATTTTTCTGACTCGTTTGGCTAACTTCTTGTGATAGTAGAACCTTTTAGGTTAAGGGTTTCCTTATTGCATTGCTGTATGTTATGCCTTGAATACTTGATATATCATAGGCTTTACCGCTCCACGAACATCAAACTTAGTGCCTTTGATTCCTGAAGTAAAATGTCTTTAAGATGAGTCTAAAATTTTGCAAAAACAAATAGCAAGTATGACTCGTCAATTAGACTAGTTAAATATGTTCTATCCCCTTTTATTCGTTTTGCTATTTGGCCAGTTGTTTGCTCTTAAGGTCTGTCCATATAAGCTTTTCTCTTTTGCTTGTGCTTGCTCTGTATATATGTACCTGATTCTCGAACGGTCATGCCGAGAAATTTCTATTCAATATGTTCTTAAAAAGTTAGGTAAGTGAAGATAATGTGCAAGAGTGTGCTAGTAAAATATGTTACCTGTTGGGAGAATGTTTCGGTTCGTCTTGGCTTAGAATGTTGATCAAAACTATATGTGTCTTAATTTTTTCGTTATGACATTTTATTGTATTAAACCTGGGGTACGGTTTCGGGAAATTATAGAGGTCATCAATCGACATGCTTCAATGTCTGGCTTATCTATGGTAAGATAAAACAAAGAATAGTTTGCGTAACTGCCCCATCAGGTGGAATAATGAAGCTCGGTTTTGTTTGTAGTTGACATGGTTTACATGTTCTCATTTTCTTCTTGAAAACTGGGTGACAGGTGAAGTGAAATTACTCGGAATCAAACTTTCCACCACCAGATTAGAGAAGTAGACATTTACTGGTTTTCTAGTATTACAAAAGAAACAATAAGATCTGCCCATTCAAATACAAAATTTCCCAAAGCAACATCACTATTAGTTTGCCTGCACTTGAAATTATCAACAAGAAAAGACTGAAATGTTACATACTTGTATACAAGAACTTGGGATCATGAGGTGAGAACTGAGAATAATGCTGGAATAACCTTTGTCAAGGCTAATTCTATCTTGAAACACTAAAGTTTATGTTGGTGAACTTCAATGAAGCAGAACCAAGCTTGGTGGATCTACTGGATTTCTTTTTGTGTCTCGCTATTAGAAAACAATCATATATGCATGCTAGTTAAAGATGTCAAAATTACTTAGTAATTTTGCTTTTTTCGGGTTGATTGATGTGTGTTTCGGGTGATGGATAAGTTGTAGGTCACTGAAACTAGAGTTGAAGTTCTCACAGCACGCCTGCCGACATCTCCCAAGGTGTTTTCTTGGCCGAGTTCTTGATTCGTAGTTTGCATTCTTTTGGTGCAGCATTTAGCGCAATTGAAGATCCAGCCAGTCATCAAAAATTTCAATGACCTATCAATTTCTTTTTCTAGCTAATGTTTTTCTATGATAAAAGCTACGCATTGCATAGGATATGAATCTATCTGCTTTATTTTATCATTTGGCTGCAGTTACTTTAGTCTGTATCTTTAACCTTTTGCTACCTAGATGATAACTAGTCTGGCCTGGCAACGTGAAATGAAGTTACATCAAACTCTTGTTGACGCTTTTTCTTGACAGTTCTTAAGAAAAAAGTTTTTTGATTCTTTATCAACAACACTTGGATTTTGAACCTGTGCATACTGAAAGACCAGGGGAGATGATTGCATACTACAAAAGTGCACGTAAGGATGATTTGGTCTTTTTTTCATCTTTTTTTTAAACTCATTTTTGTTCCAACTAGTGCTAGTCTTGCCTTAGGAATTTTGTATCACTCTTTCCGTAGGTCATTACAAGAGGGCATTGAAACTAAGATGCTTCTGTAGATATTCACAAAAATATTATATTCTGCAGAGGCGCTCTGCTATCAGGAATGTTGCAAAGTATTTCCCAACAGCCATCATCAGTGGAAGAAGACGTGACATGGTAACATTTTTGGTAATTTTGCTAATGTTGATACAGTGTACTTTCTATATCGCTCTTCATTTGCAGCAGTGACTTGTGTCTATTGTTTCAGGTTTATGAGCTGGTAGGTATAACTGAACTCTATTATGCCACTAGCCATGGTATGGACATCGTGCTGCCAGTCAAAAATATGTCATCTGCTATTATTTAGTCTAGGCATTGCAGAGACTTTTTCTTTTTGGACTAATTTATTTAGTCTATGTATTCTAGATGAAAGGTAATGACTTTATTTATTCTCTTTTGTAGGTGGAGTAGATCAAGAAATAGAAGATGAAGGCAATGAAGATCCAGACCTTACTTAAGATGAACTTTGAATTGCTATTGATGAATGTTCTAGCAATCTTTTGTTGTCAACATTTTAAAACTTACTAGTATTAAACTTGTGCACTTAGGGTAGAACATTTTCTTTTATCGATATTATTAGCTTGTTGGACGAGTTTAATTATTAATAGTTTCATTTTGTGATTTATTTAAATTTTAGTATTTTTGTTTTAAATGAACTGTTACAATAGCCTACCAGAACAATTGCAATATGGCACAAATGGCGTTCCATTAGAATGTAAACCGTTCCAATAGATCCGATAAACTATTCTAAAATGCCCTCTAAACCGTTCCAATAGGTATTTAAAACTGTAGCAATACAAAAATAACCGTTACAATAACCGTGACAATAGCTAATGAAAGTGGTGCTTTAGATAATATGGCAACGGTTATGAGCCGTTGCATACAAATTATAGCAACGGTTTTAAACCGTCCCAATTGGAAGGAATAATCGTTCCAATAGAGATTGGGAAAATCGTTGCGATAGGCGTCTCTATAGCAACGGATATGAAAACCATTCCAAGAACCGTTCCAATAGCTCTATTGGCACGCGAGCAGATGTGACGGTCTATAAACCGTTCCAATATCGCTACGGCAACGGTTTATCTATCTACTGGAACGGTTTTTCATGCGTTACCGTAGACCAATTTTTCAGTAGTGGGAGTGAATATAGTAGAAGTGTGTCCAACTTATAAGCAATGATTTTTTTTTCATTATGTCTCCACAATGTGTTAATTGTATTCCTTATTTAGTGAATTCATTGTGCTAGTTCCCTACACTTGTACGACAACCATAAGAGAACATGCCCTTCTATGTATCACTATGACACTTCTTTTTTCAACTCAAAACCTATAGAGATCTCATCATGAACATCTACAAACCTTCAGCGATTATTGTGCACTATCTCATTGTGTTTGGTTTTCTTCACACCCTCAACTTCTAGAATCATGGAGTATGTCATTGTCATGTGTGGAGAGTTTACTACCCTTGGTATCTCACCTTCTTGGCTAGATATGAGTGTTATTTGCCTTCTCCCTGAAGTGTCGTTTTAACTATTAGAACCATCTAACCAATTCATGATTTTGTCCCAATATCAAGATTTCCTAGCTATTGAGTTTCACTCGTGAAAGGTTGATATTAGAGGACTTCGGATTTTTGTACATATCATGAACATGTTGATTTGAATTAAAAAAATGGTCGTAATTTTTAGTTTCCTCATATAAGATCAATTACCAAGAAGTGTTAAGTTGTCTAGAATATGGTAATATCATAAGCGTTCAATTCTTTTCATCCTTATAGGCTTGTGGCATAGATTTTGTGTGTTAAGTAATGTTAATAGTGTAATTCAACTTCGTGTATTTTGAATCACATATCACATTCAAGGTGCTAGAGTAATCCTATTTGGGGTCGACAGATTTTCCCTACACTTTAGAAAATGAGTGGTTCACGTACTTGAGTATCCCTCCTTAATGATTCCTATTTCTCATGTACTACTTACTCCTATGCCTCATTGTGTATTAATTGAGGTAGTCATAGTGATTAACCATGTCAGTATTGTTAGTAGTATCATTTTGTGTCTCTTAGTATATGACCTCATAAAGTACCCTACCCAGTGCATTAATGGATTCTTGAAGAACTCCAGCCTGATCTTGAACTCTGCTGTTCCTCGTTGTATTAGATCCATTGGGTATTGTAAGTTCAGACAAGTGAAAGATAAAGCTTCATAGTGTGATCACATATATATTGGACAGATAAAGTTATGGTCAGTTTATGGTATCACATCTTAGGGTTACTATTAAGGGTCATCAAGGGTTCAGTGTGAGTGTACCCCTGAAAATGTTATGTGAGTTGATAATAAAGGTAACATGACTGTATTACACATTAGGTTGCAATAGGTGTATGATATTCCTCGTAACTGTTCCTCACGTACTTTGTGCTTCCATATGTTTATGTCTAAGAAGATACTGAAAAAAAATGTGGGTACAAATTTACTTGATTGAACTATATGATCATGATGCACTACTAGCAAGACTCATGATGGCTTGACTTCATATGGACCGTTGATTGAAATGAAATTATATTCTTGTTGATGAACACATTTGCGATTACATTAATGGCTGGTAAGGACTATTATGAACACATGATTGTTTGTTTACTATGAACTGACATCCTTGATGGTATGATGCCAAGTTATGAAATTGTGGGTTATTGTTTTTATCATGAATTGCAATATCCAGTGGAGTGTAAATTGTACAGTGGAAGTTATCAAAACGAAAAGTCAACGGATAGTTATCTCATGCAAGAAGTTTATCTGTCATCCTTGTTATGTATTTTTGGGAGTTGATATTACTTCTGAGAAGGTGTCATGACAATGCTTGTAAGTCAATAATGTCGTGTGGAAGGATAAATGTGTTGTGGAAGGAAAGTACTTTCGTTTGATTGAATACCAGTTAGTTTTGACTTGGAATGTACCATATAGGTGTTTTGATCTAAAACTGTGCAGTCCATATTCTAGTATCCTTATGATAATGTAGTGTTTGTAATACTGGGATTAGGATTGTTGATATATACATTGTGGTGCTATGTATAATTGTGGATGTGTTGTTGAGACGAATTTGGTGATTCTCTGGCAGGTGGATAGGCCTAGTTACAAAGGAAACTCTGCCGAAATTTCTGAAAAATTTAAGAGTTAGTGAAAATTTAGAGACTGGAGGTAGGTTAGAAAAGATATGTGTGATGTTAAAGTGTTTGGGGAAGACTATACTCCTCATTCAAGGACGAATGATCCTAAGGGGGGAGAACGTAAGGCCCCGGAAAATTTCACTAAGTAATTTAGGATTTCGTAGTGTCACACAGGCTTATTATAATATTCTTATATACTATTAATATGGTGGTCATTAATTAGACTTGGCAAATATGAGTATAAGTCTTATGGTAAGTTATGTGAGGACCAAATGGAAGCCTAGGTGTACGCCAAATGGGAAAATTTTTGAAATAGGCCAAAATTCCAAATGGATTCGCACATGGCTCCACTTCAAAGGATCATATATAATTATTTATAAGTTTTTATGTGGTGAATAGAATATCAAATGAAATCCCTTTGAGTCTAGTTTCCAAAGCTTCAAACTTTTCGTCATTTGGACATTCCTATACAAAGTTATGATCAAATTACCAAAGGCTGGAAAATGCTGTCTTGTGCCAAATGTGCGACCGCATTTCCTGTCCCATTTTTAACACTGCGGTCGCATTTCTGTCGCAGATTGAACCAGAGAAGCCCAGTTTTGGGTACCAATTTTGCGTTGCATTGTGCGGCCATCATGTTCATTCTGCGGTCCATTCTGCTATAGCGGAATTGACATCGCAGGTTTAATTCTTCTATTTTTATAACCCGACCCCATTTCAATATATAGGCTTTGGGGTTCATTTTGGGGTCATTTATTACTGATTTTAGAGAGTGGAAAAGCATTTTAGAGAGAGAAGAAGGAACCCAACATTTAAATCATCCAAATCTTGCATCAATCTTCAAGAATAAAGAACCCAAAAGCAAGTTCTTCATCTAAGAGGTAAGATTCTATACTCTAGGGTTTTATTTTGAGTTGGTGTATAAGATCAGTTATTGAGGTATGATTCTTGGGTTTATTAGTATTGTGTATACGTGCATGTACAACTTAGGTTTATGGGAAGATTGTTTAACTTAAATAAGTAAAGATTGGGTTAGGGAATGAAAGAAGTCTTCAAAAGGGGATTCGAAATCAAGACACTCAACTAGTGTTTGATAAAATGTTCGAATGAGCAAGTTTCATGAATATCTTTCTAATATGTGTTTAATTTTGTTATGTCTCATAGGATATTGGAATTTCTAGAGTTTTTGGAGTGTTGTAGTAACTTAAGGAAAGCTCAATCGAGGTATGTATGGCTAACTTCGATTCTTGTGAATCGCCCTTATGTGTGCAATTCATTTGGAATGTGTTAATTTGAGAGATTGTGTGTAATTTGTTGACTTTGTTTTTGGGTATCTAATTGATTTTAAACTATGTGTGTTGTGGTATTGAATACGAACCGAAAGATAACAAGGGAATTGGAATTGGTAAAGAACTGAGAACAATTGTTGTGGTGGCATATATGGTTTCTTGTGGAAAGAGATGAAACACTGGAATTGTGGGAAACTGTTGAACATACTTGTGTGAGTACTCTCGAATATGGATACATGGTAACTTGGTTGTGATATCAGTTTGAAAAGCATTTGAGAATATGAATCGAATTGTACATTGCTTATTTGAATTTATTGTAATTGTGTGTAGTGCCTTATTTGCTGTTTGTGATTGTTGTGTTTGAAACTGTACGGTGGGATCGGGTTGCGTGCCGCAACATGAAGTAATAAGGTGTGGGTTGGGGTGATAAGGGTGGCCGAGGTAATAAGGGTGGACGAGGCAATAAGGATGGAAGCGATCGAAATCGCTATTGAAAATTGATATAATAATCATTGATGTGAAATTATGAAAGGAGACAGCAGGAGAGTTTGCAACCTGTGGGGCACTGATTGCCCCTTTGTTTGACTACTTGTGCTTTAAGGGATTGATTGGTTGTTTTTCTCATTGTTGAACTTAAATCGTGCTTTGTGTTGAGAATTATTTGAAATGAGGAAAATGTGGAAAACATGGTTGTCTGGCTTAATTAATTCTTGGTGTAATTTATTGGTAGTCTTATCATCGTGATTACTTGTTTAATGGCTTGAGTTTACTTGGGACAAAGTTTGTCCATACATACCAGTACAATTCTAGTGTACTGACATCCCACTACAACATTTTATGCCTTTGACTACCCCGTAAAAGCGTGGCCTTGTCGTCTAGTTCATCTGGGACACCCTTTTTTCCTCCTAAAGGACAGCCTTTGTTTGGGAACAAACTAAAAGTTTGCTCATCTGCTGAACCACAATCATCATTGTTTCACGGTCTTCTATTAAATCTGGTATGTACACCCCCATGTAAATATCTAGATCATAAATTTAGACATTCTTCAACCAAGTATGCCTCGGCAATAGATCCTTCTAGATGATTTTTGTTGCGAACATATGACTTGTACCTACACATAAATCTTTCAGGAGGATACATTGTGACGACCCAAAGGGTCATCACTTATTTTATTAATAATTTCGAGCTTCTGAGGCCTTGAAAACCTCATTCTATGTTGCCTCGATTTACGTGCACGATCCAAGCATGTAGCCGGAAAGATTTTGTGATAGAAAATGTGAATTCTATGAGAAATTTGGATAAAAATGATATTAATATTGATATGGTTGACTTCGGTCAACATTTTTGGTAAACGGATCCGGACCCGAGATTGGATGGTCCCGAGAGGTCCGTAGGAAAATATGGGACTTGGACATGTGTCCGGAGTCGAATTCCTGAGGCCTAGAGCCCAAGTTATGAATTTTTATGTGAAATTGTTTTTGATGCAATTATTAAAGGAAATAAATTAATAGACCTTGGTATCGGGCTCGTATTTTGGTTCCGACGCCCGGTACAAGTCTTAAATATTATATATGTGATTTCTGTAAAGTTTGGTGACATTTGGATGTCGTTTGAGATGTTTTGGACCTTGAGTTCCAAGTTAAGAAGTTTTGAAAATCAAAAGTATGAAAATCATGAGTTTGAGGCTCGATTTGATTAAAACGAGGTGATATTGGCGATATGATCGCACGAACAAGTCCATAATGTGTTTTTGAGGTTGTGTACATGTTTGGTTTGGAGCCCGGGGGCTCGGGTAAAGATTTGATAGGCCGTTGGATGAAATTCTGAATTTTGAACTGCTGGTTTTTTTCACCCAGCTGTTGGCTTCGCAATTGCGAAGAATTTCTCGCAATTGCGAAGGGGGACAGGCTCGCAAATGCGAACATTCATCGCAAATGCGAAGCTCCCTTTGGCCCAGCCTTGTTCGCAAATGCGAACAATTGTTCGCATTTGCGAAGGTCCCCAATGCCAGCCTATGTTCGCAAATGCGAACATTGTTCGCAAATGCGAACATTCCCCAACACTGCCTTGGTTCGCAAATGCGAACCATTGTTCGCAAATGCGAACACTGCCTATACAGCATGTGTTCGCAAATGCGAACATTAGTTCGCAAATGCGAACAGTTCGCAAATGCGAACAAATGTTCGCAAATGCGAACTTCCCACCCTTAGCTTATTTTTCAAACTCCAGAAATTGGTCGGGGTTCGCAATTGCGAACCCATGTTCGCAAATGCGAACACAGAGACCTGAAAAACACGAATTTCAGTCATTTCTTCACATTTTTACAAAAACCAAAACACCCATTTGCGATTCTTCAAGGATTTCTTCTTCATCAAATCGATTGTAAGTCACTTTTTACTTAATTCTTTCAATTCCTAACATCATTAAACATGTTTTTCATTAGAAATCAAATGTTTTCATGGTAAAATTCTTGTTTTTGTTAGAAAATAGGGTTTTTCATAAATTGGGGAATTGGACCTCGAATTGAGGTCCGATTTTGAAACAAATCATATACATGAACTCGTGGGGGGATGGGTAACCGGATTTTAGTCATAACCCCGAATTCCGACCATGTGGGCCCGGGGTTGAAATTCACTATTCCGGGCAGAATGTTGAAAAAGTGTTATTTGGTGTTAAGAATTAGTTGTTGAGTAGAATTGATGATATTAAATCAATTGTGTATAGATACGGTTGGATTGGAGCCAAATTGAAAGAAAAGACATTTCCACGGATTGGATTGTTCATAAGCATTCGAGGTAAGTGTTTGTTCTATCCTAGCTTGAGGGAATAGGATTATGTGTTATGTGTTATGTGATCGAGTGCGGTGTATGGGCTGTGGTGACGAGCATCCATACACCGGCGTCTAGTATGACCGTGAGTCGTTGGAAAATGATATTTTGAGATATATTACAGGTGAATTGTTATTGTTCTCCCTTGTTGGGATTTGTTGTGAAGATAATTATTGATTGCCCTTGATGGGACGATTTATGAATTGCTGTTTCTTTCTCTGCCCTTAACCGTGATTGTTATTTGGGTGAGGAAGAGTGATAATGCACGAAGGGTGATGCCGTGCCATGTTTATTTATTTATGCACGAAGGTTAATGCCGTGCCATGTTTATTTATTGATTATGCACGAAGGATCATGCCGTGCCTCGTTATTGAACCATGTACGAAGGATCATGCCGTACTATGGATGTGAGGATGAGAGTAAAAGCACGAAGGGTGATGCCGTGTACTTTATTTGTTTATTTGGTGAGGATGAGAGTAAAAGCACGAAGGGTGATGCCGTGCAATTGTTTGCTATTTCTTGACTTGATATTACTTGTTTTTCCATTATATTTTATTTGGGTGATGCCGTGCAATTGTTTGCCATTTCTTGACTTGATATTACTTGTGTTTCCATTATACCTTGTTTTCCTTGTGAACTTATTTGATTGTTATTTGGGTGAGGAAGAGTGATAATGCACGAAGGGTGATGCCGTGCCATGTTTATTTATTTATTTATGCACGAAGGATCATGCCGTGCCCTATTATCGAACCATGTACGAAGGATCATGCCGTACCATGGATGTGAGGATGAGAGTAAAAGCACGAAGGGTGATGCCGTGTACTTTATTTGCTTATTTGGTGAGGATGAGAGTAAAAGCACGAAGGGTGATGCCGTGCAACTGTCTGCTATTTCTTCAATTGATATTACTTGTGTTTACATTACACTTTGTTTTTCCTTGTGAAATTATTAACTGTGGTTAATTGTTGAATTCTTTAAGATATTCCTTATTGTGTTAATACTTGATTATTTCTGTTGTTTTGTGGCACATATGTATATAGAACTGCACAGGTTTATGTGAGTGTCTGGTCCTAGCCTTGTCACTACTTCGCCGGATAGGCCGGGCACTTACCAACACATGGGGTCGGTTGTGCTGATACTACACTTCTGTGCGTTTTTGCACAGGTCTAGGTTTTGAGCAGCAACAACAATAGTAGTTCGATAGCAGGATTTGATCACATTTGAGACCGAGATAGCTTGCAGACGTCCGCAGGCCCGGCGTCTCTTTCTTTATTTATGTTAATAGCTGTAGTCTCATTGTTCCGAGACAAACGGAATTATGTTATATTTCCTTCAGACTTTTATGTGTAGTATTCCATAGTAGTTTGTGAGTTGGTGACTCCACGTCTTGGGTAGAGGATTTCGGTATAATTTTCACTTTGTGATTTGTTATATCCATTTCGATAAAGTATTCCGCATTTATTTAATTAAAATTGTGTTAAAACAGGATAGTATGAATATAGTGGCTTGCCTAGCTACCACGAGTAGGCGCCATCACGATCCCGATATTGGGGGAAAATCCGGGTCGTGACAAGTTGGTATCGAGCTCTAGGTTACATAGGTCTCACCACTCACGAACAAGCTTAGTAGAGTTTGAGGGGTAGGTACGGAGACGTCCGTACTTGTCCTCCAGAGTTTATTGAGTTAGGAAAGAGTCTCTCATTTGTTCCTTCTTGTCGTGCGACTTGTTCCTCAAATAATGATTGAATTTCTACTCTGTCCTTTCGCAGATGGTGAGGACACATACTTCTTCATCCGCTGATCAGCAGCCTGAGCCCCAGGCAGCTCCCGTGAGGGGCAGGGGCCGAGGCCGTATCGGAGGCCGTGGTAGGGGTAGAGCTCAGTCCCAGGCAGCTACCCCAGAGGTGGAGCCCCATATTGAGATTGACGAGGAGGTTCCGGTTCCAGCAGCTCCAGTGGGCCCAGCTCAGGTCCCAGGAGAGGCTTTGATTACCCGGATCTCCGGGATGCTTTGGTCAGAATAGCGGGATTTATGGATAGCATTGCCAGAGCGGGTCTATTATCAGTTGCCCCAGCTACTTCTCAGGCTGGAGGAGGGGCCCAGACTCCTATTGCTCATACTCCGGAGCCAGTAGCTCCTCAGCCTCAGGCACCAGTAATTCAGCCAGCTGTGGCCACTCAGTCTGGTACCACAGCTCATGCCGGCGATGGAGCGGCCATGACTTCTGATTCGTTATGGAGGCTAGATCGGTTCTCCAAGCTATTTACCACTACATTCAGTGGAGCCGCATCAGAGGATCCTCAGGACTTTTTATTCAGTTGCCATGAGATTCTCAAGACTATGGGGATCGTGGAGACAAACGGAGTTGATTTCTGTACCTTCAGACTTGCAGGATCCGCCAAGACTTGGTGGAGAGATTATTGCCTGACTCGACCAGCAGGGTCCCCAGCTCTATCATGGGACCAGTTTGCGGAACTATTTATGGAGAAGTTTCTCCCTGCTACTCAGCGGGATTTACTTCGGAGGCGGTTTGAGCGCCTCCATCAGGGCACTATGACAGTTACACAGTATGAGACGAGATTTATTGACTTGGCTCGTCATGCGGTGGTGATACTTCCCACGGAGCGGGAGAGGGTCCGCAGATTTATAGATGGGCTTAATCAGCCGATTAGACTCCGGATGGCTATGGGCGTGGGGAGTGACATATCATTTCAGGAGGCAGCCAATGCAGCACGCAGAGTTGAGATGGCTCTTGCTAGGGAGGCGGTTATTCTTCGGATAAGAGGCCTCGTCATACGCGGGCAGATTTGGTGGTTCTTCCTCCGGTAGCGAGAGAATCCTTTGATAGAGGCCGGTCTTCCAGTGCCTTTTCATTCCGCCCTTCGAGCTCACGGGGTGGATCGGGTGATCGTGGTTCTCGGGGGTATTATTCGGACCGCCTCCTATTAGTGCTCGGCCTCTTCGCAGCGTTCGTGGAGGCCATTCGAGGTCGTCAGGGCCAGCAGCCCTATCAGTCTAAGAGTTGCTACGGTTGTGGCGACCCAGGTCATTTTATTAGGAATTGCCCTATAGCAGCGGGCAACTCTCAGCAGCGAGGTCCTCGTCCTATGATTCAGGCCCCAGCTGACCCTCAACCTACCCAGCCAGCCAGAGGTGGGGGTAGAGATTATAGAGGTGGAGGTCGAGGCCGTAGAGATGGAGACCGTCCAACGAGAGGTAGAGGTCAGCCAGTTGATGGTCGTCCTAGAGACGCAGCTCAGAAGGGAGGTGCGGATCCCCGATTCTATGCTTTACTAGCCAGGCCAGAGGCAGAGGCATCAGATGCCGTGATTACAGGTACTATTCTTGTGTGTGACAGAGGTGCTTCGGTATTATTTGACCCTGGATCTACATATTCCTATGTGTCTTCCTACTTCGCACCGTATTTGGTTGTGCCCAGCTATGCTCTGGATATTCCAGTTTATGTGGCTACGCCAGTGGGTGACTCTATTGTAGTCGATCGGGTGCATCGTTCGTGCGTAGTTATATTTGGGGGTCTTGAGACCCGTGTTGATTTGTTGCTTCTGGACATGGTGGATTTTGATGTTATATTGGGGATGGATTGGCTGTCCCTGTATCATGCGATCTTGGATTGTCACATCAAGACTGTGCCCTTGGCTTTACCAGACATGCCCCGATTGGAGTGGAGAGGAACTCCAGGTCATGCCACCCGCATCGTTATTTCTTATGTTAAGGCTCGACGTATGGTCGAGAAGGGGTGTCTAGCATATTTGGCTTATGTTTGCGACTCTAGCTCAGAGGTTCCTTCTATTGACTCTGTATCTATTGTTCGAGAGTTTCCAGAGGTATTTCTTTCAGACCTGCCGGGTATGCACCCGACAGGGATATTGAGTTTTGCATTGATCTGGCCCCAGGCACGAAGCCCATCTCTATTCCACCCTATCGTATGGCCCCGCCGGAGTTAAAGGAGTTGAAAGATCAGTTGCAGGACCTTCTTGAGAAGGGTTTTATCAGGCCCAGTGTTTCCCCCTGGGGAGCACCCGTATTATTTGTAAAGAAGAAGGATGGCTCGATGCGGATGTGTATTGATTACCGGCAGTTAAACAAGGTGACTATCAAAAATAAATATCCACCGCCGAGGATTGATGATTTGTTTGACCAGCTCCAGGGAGCGAGGGTATTCTCTAAGATAGACTTGAGGTCGGGCTACCATCAGCTGAAGATCAGGGCGGCTGACATTCCTAAGACAGCCTTTCGCTCTAGATATGGGCATTATGAGTTCTTGGTCATGTCCTTCGGGTTGACCAATGCCCCAGCAGCATTCATGGAGTTGATGAATCGGGTATTCAGGCCTTACTTAGATCTGTTCGTGATAGTCTTCATAGATGACATCCTCGTATACTCCCGCAGCCAGGAAGAGCACGAGCAACACCTCAGAGTGGTTCTTCAGACTCTGAAGGATAATCGACTATATGCCAAATTTTCAAAATGTGGGTCCTGGTTGAGTTCAATGGTATTTTTGGGTCATATCGTATCGGTGGAGGGTATTCAGGTGGACCCAAAGAAGATTGTGGCAGTCCAGAATTGGCCTCGACCAGCTTCAGTGACCGAGATCCGGAGTTTCTTGGGGTTAACAGGTTACTACCGTCGATTTGTAGAGGGGTTCTCTTCTATTGCAGCCCCGATGACCAGGTTGACCCAGAAGGGTGCTTAGTTCAAGTGGTCAGATGAGTGTGAGGCGAGCTTTCAGAAGCTCAAGACGGCTTTAACTACGGCACCAGTGTTGATACTACCTACGGGTGTAGGGCCTTATACGGTTTATTGTGACGCATCTCGTACGTGGCTTGGAGCGGTATTGATGCGAGGATGGTAAGGTTATCGCTTATGCTTCGAGGCGCTTAAAAATACATGAGAAGAATTATCCAGTTCATGATCTTGAATTAGCGAGCAGTGGTTCATGCCTTAAAGATTTGGAGGCATTATCTATATGGTGTGACATGTGAGGTGTACACCGATCACAAAAGCCTACAGTACTTGTTCAAACAGAAGGAGTTGAATCTGCGACAGCGGAGATGGTTAGAGTTGCTAAAAGACTATGATGTTACTATATTATATCACCCGGGTAAGGCCAATGTGGTGGCCGATGCATTGAGTAGAAAGTATGCCAGCATGGGTAGTCTTGCATATATTCCGGTCAATCGGAGACCATTAGCTCTAGATGTCCAGGCCTTAGCCAACCGGTTCGTGAGATTAGACATTTCTGAGCCTAGCAGAGTGTTAGCCCTGCACGGTCGCTCGTTCTTCTTTATTAGAGCGTATCCGTGAGAGGCAATTTGATGATCCTCATTTGTGCGAGTTGAGAGATACAGTACAGCGGGGAGGTGCCACTCAGGTAAATCTAGATGATGATGGGGTATTGAAATTGCAGGGTCGAGTTTGTGTGCCCAATGTCGAAGGAATTCGAGAGTTGATCTTAGCGAGGGCCCACAGTTCGCGGTATTCTATTCACCCAGGCGCCGCGAAGATGTACCAGGACTTACGGCAACACTATTGGTGGCGCAGAATGAAGAAAGATATCGTTGCGTATGTCGCTCGGTGTCTAAATTGTCGGCAGGTGAAATATGAGCACCAGAGACCCGGTGGTGTATTCCAAAGGATTGAAATTCCCGAGTGGAAATGGGAGCGAATCACTATGGACTTCGTTACTCTGGACTTCCTTTGACTCGGAGGAAATTTGATGCTATTTGGGTCATTGTTGATAGACCGACCAAATCAGCACACTTTATTCCAGATCTGTCTCCTACTCGTCGGAGAGGTTAGCGGAGTTAGGGAGATTGTTCGTCTCCATGGGGTGCCAGTATCTATTATCTCCGATCGGGGTACGCAGTTTACCTCGCGGTTCCGGAGAGCGGTTCAGCAGGAGTTAGGCACCCGAGTTCGGCTGAGTACAGCATTTCATCCTCGGACGGATGGCCGTCGGAGAGGACTATTCGGATTCTCGAAGACATGCTTCGAGCCTCGTGTTATTGATTTCGGAGGCTCGTGGGACCGGCTTCGCCATTAGCAGAGTTTGCCTACAATAACGGCTACCAATCTAGCATCCGGATGGCCCCGTATGAGGCGTTGTATGGTAGGCGATGTCGATCACCGTTGGATGGTTTGAACCGGGAGAGGCTCGGTTGTTGGGTGGGTACTTAGTTCAGGAGGCCTTGGATAAGGTCAAGACTATTCAGGAGAGATTGCGTTCAGCCCCAGCCTAGGCAAAAGACTTATGCGGATCGTAAGGTTCGAGATGTAGATTTCATGGTTGGGGAACGAGTATTGCTCCGGTGTCGCCTATGAAGGGCGTGATGAGGTTTGGGAAGAAGGGCAAGCTCAGCCCTAGGTATATCGGCCCATTTGAGATTCTAGACAGAGTGGGAGGGGTGGCTTACGGATTAGCTTTGCCGCCTAGCTTATCAGCCGTACATCCGGTTTTTCACGTATCTATGCTTCGGAGATACCACGGCGATCCCACACATGTGTTAGACTTCAGCATCGTCCAATTGGACAATGATCTATCCTACGAGGAGGAGCCGGTGGCTATTCTAGACCGGCAGGTTCGACGACCGAGGTCGAAGAGTTATCCTTCCGTGCGTGTTCGGTGGAGAGGTCGGCCTCCCGAGGCATCGACCCGGGAGTCCGAGTCCGATATGCGGAGCCGTTACCCACACTTGTTTCCCGACTCAGGTACTTCTTTTTTTGTCCGTTCGAGGACGAACGGTTGTTTTAGAGGTGGAGATTGTGACGACCCAAAGGGTCATCACTTATTTTATTAATAATTTCGAGCTTCGAGGCCTTGAAAACCTCATTCTATGTTGCCTCGATTTACGTGCACGATCCAAGCATGTAGCCGGAAAGATTTTGTGATAGAAAATATGAATTCTATGAGAAATTTGGATAAAAATGATATTAATATTGATATGGTTGACTTCGGTCAACATTTTTGGTAAACGGATCCGGACCCGAGATTGGATGGTCCCGAGAGGTCCGTAGGAAAATGTGGGACTTGGACATGTGTCCGGAGTCGAATTCCTGAGGCCTAGAGCCCAAGTTATGAATTTTTATGTGAAATTGTTTTTGATGCAATTATTAAAGGAAATAAATTAATAGACCTTGGTATCGGGCTCGTATTTTGGTTCCGACGCCCGGTACAAGTCTTAAATATTATATATGTGATTTCTGTAAAGTTTGGTGACATTTGGATGTCGTTTGAGATGTTTTGGACCTTGAGTTCCAAGTTAAGAAGTTTTGAAAATCAAAAGTATGAAAATCATGAGTTTGAGGCTCGATTTGATTAAAACGAGGTGATATTGGCGATATGATCGCACGAACAAGTCCATAATGTGTTTTTGAGGTTGTGTACATGTTTGGTTTGGAGCCCGGGGGCTCGGGTAAAGATTTGATAGGCCGTTGGATGAAATTCTGAATTTTTGAACTGCTGGTTTTTCACCCAGCTGTTGGCTTCGCAATTGCGAAGTTTTCTCGCAATTGCGAAGGGGACAGGCTCGCAAATGCGAACATTCATCGCAAATGCGAAGCCCCCTTTGGCCCAGACTTGTTCGCAAATGCGAACAATTGTTCGCATTTGCGAAGGTCCCCGGTGCCTGCCTATGTTCGCAAATGCGAACAATAGTTCGCAAATGCGAACATTCCCCATACTGCCTTGGTTCGCAAATGCGAACCATTGTTCGCAAATGCCTTGTTCGCAAATGCGAGCATTATGTCGCAAATGCGAACCTCCCAGTATGCCTTGGCTTCGCAAATGCGAACAAATGTTCGCAAATGCGAACTTCCCACCCTTAGCTTATTTTTCAAACTCCAGAAATTGGTCGGGGTTCGCAATTGCGAACCCATGTTCGCAAATGCGAACACAGAGACCTGAAAAACACGAATTTCAGTCATTTCTTCACATTTTTACAAAAACCAAAACACCCATTTGCGATTCTTCAAGGATTTCTTCTTCATCAAATCGATTGTAAGTCACTTTTTACTTAATTCTTTCAATTCCTAACATCATTAAACATGTTTTTCATTAGAAATCAAATGTTTTCATGGTAAAATTCTTGTTTTTGTTAGAAAATAGGGTTTTTCATAAATTGGGAATTGGACCTCGAATTGAGGTCCGATTTTGAAACAAATTATATACATGAACTCGTGGGGGGATGGGTAACCGGATTTTGGTCCTAACCCCGAATTCCGACCATGTGGGCCCGGGGTTGAAATTTACTATTCATGGCAGAATGTTGAAAAAGTGTTATTTGGTGTTAAGAATTAGTTGTTGAGTAGAATTGATGATATTAAATCAATTGTGTATAGATACGGTTGGATTGGAGCCAAATTGAAAGAAAAGACATTTCCACGGATTGGATTGTTCATAAGCATTCGAGGTAAGTGTTTGTTCTATCCTAGCTTGAGGGAATAGGATTATGTGTTATGTGTTATGTGATCGAGTGCGGTGTATGGGCCGTGGTGACGAGCATCCATACATTGGCGTCTAGTATGACCGTGAGTCGTTGGAAAATGATATTTTGAGATATATTACAGGTGAATTGTTATTGTTCTCCCTTGTTGGGATTTGTTGTGAAGATAATTATTGATTGCCCTTGATGGGACGATTTATGAATTGTTGTTTCTTTCTCTGCCCTTAACTGTGATTGTTATTTGGGTGAGGAAGAGTGATAATGCACGAAGGGTGATGCCGTGCCATGTTTATTTATTTATGCACGAAGGTTAATGCCGTGCCATGTTTATTTATTGATTATGCACGAAGGATCATGCCGTGCCTCGTTATTGAACCATGTACGAAGGATCATGCCGTACTATGGATGTGAGGATGAGAGTAAAAGCACGAAGGGTGATGCCGTGTACTTTATTTGTTTATTTGGTGAGGATGAGAGTAAAAGCACGAAGGGTGATGCCGTGCAATTGTTTGCTATTTCTTGACTTGATATTACTTGTTTTTCCATTATATTTTATTTGGGTGATGCCGTGCAATTGTTTGCCATTTCTTGACTTGATATTACTTGTGTTTCCATTATACCTTGTTTTCCTTGTGAACTTATTTGATTGTTATTTGGGTGAGGAAGAGTGATAATGCACGAAGGGTGATGCCGTGCCATGTTTATTTATTTATTTATGCACGAAGGATCATGCCGTGCCCTATTATTGAACCATGTACGAAGGATCATGCCGTACCATGGATGTGAGGATGAGAGTAAAAGCACGAAGGGTGATGCCGTGTACTTTATTTGCTTATTTGGTGAGGATGAGAGTAAAAGCACGAAGGGTGATGCCGTGCAACTGTCTGCTATTTCTTCAATTGATATTACTTGTGTTTACATTACACTTTGTTTTTCCTTGTGAAATTATTAATCGTGGTTAATTGTTGAATTCTTTAAGATATTCCTTATTGTGTTAATACTTGATTATTTCTTGTTATTTTGTGGTACACATATATATATATTGAATTGTACAGGTTATGTGGGTGTCTGGTCCTAGGCTTGTCACTACTTCGCCGGGATAGGCCAGGCACTTACCAGCACATGGGGTCGGTTGTGCTGATGCTACACTTCTGTGCGTTTTTGCACAGGTCCAGGTTACGATCGGGAGCAGCAGCAGCAGTAAATAGATTGCGTGGGAGTTGATCACATTTGAGACCGAGGTAGCTTGCAGACGTCCGCAGGCCCGGCGTCTCTTTCTTTATTTATGTTAATAGCTGTAGTCTCATTGTTCCGAGACTAACAGAATTATGTTATATTTCCTTCGGACTTTTATGTGTAGTATTCCATAGTAGTTTGTGAGTTGGTGACTCCACGTCTTGGGTAGAGGATTTCAGTATAATTTTCACTTTGTGATTTGTTATATCCATTTCGATAAAGTATTCCGCATTTATTTAATTAAAATTGTGTTAAAACAGGATAGTATGAATATAGTGGCTTGCCTAGCTACCACGAGTAGGCGCCATCACGATCCCGATGTTGGGGGAAAATTCGGGTCATGACATACATCCAGCGACATTGAACTGGACCTCCAAATCTTACCTCGTTCGGCAAATGAATAGGCAAATGAACCATTATATCAAAAAAACAAGGAGGAAAAATTCGCTCCAATTGATTTTCTGTTTCTCGAATCTCTGCTTCCAAACAATCGATATCTTCCAATGTGATAACTTTTTGACATAAACGGCGAAAAAAGGAACTTAGACGAATCAAAGGAATAGCAACATGATCAGGAAGTATGCTTTTAATTGGTATTGGCAACAAATAATGCAACATGAAATATGCATCATGGGTCTTATAATTAGATATTTTTCTTTCAGCTGGATGCACACATCGAGAAATATTGGAAGCACTACTATCGGGTAGCTTTGCATTCTTCAGAACACCACAAAATGTGGATCTTTCGCCCTTAGTCCTTGTGCAAGCTTTATTTTCTTGCCATCCTTTGTTTCTTTTGGTTGAAGATTTTTCCTGATTCCCATCTCTTTGAGGTCATAACGAGCACTTTCATGATCCTTCGTCTTGCCCGAAATTTCAAAAAGTGTTCCAATTATGCTGTCAACTATGTTCTTCTCAATATGCATTACATCAAGGTTGTGGCGAAGCAAGTTATGCTGCCAATAAGGTAATTAAAAAAAAATCGACCTTTTTTTCCATGGGCCGGAATTTGATTTCTTTTGCGTCTTCCCAAATATATTTTCAACATTTTGTAACATATTGAACACATCTGTTCCCTTTAACAATTCTGGAGGAGGCCTAAATTCTGTTTTTCCATTGAAAGACCTTTTGTTGGATCTTCAAGGATGATCCATGGGCAGAAAAACACGATGATCCATGTAACACATTTTTCGACTATGTTTTAGATAGCAAGAATTGGTGCCATAATTACAACATGGACAAGCCAACTTTCCTTTTGTACTCCACCCAGTTAACATAGAATAGGCAGGAAAGTCACTAATTGTCCACATAAGAGCTGCTCGCATTTGAAAGGTTTGATTTCTTGAAGCATCATATGTGTCAACTCCTAACTCCCACAATACCTTCAACTCTTCTATTAGTGGTTGCAAATAAATGTCAATATCATTTCCAGGAGATCTCGGCCCAGATATAAGCAACGAAAGCATGCAATATTCTTGTTTCATGCACATCCAAGGAGGTAAATTATAAACCATTAAGACAACTGGCCATGTGCTATGAGATATGCTCATGGTCCGAAATGGATTGAATCCATCACTTGCCAAGCCAAGTCTCAAATTGCGAGAATCTTTTGCAAAATCTGGATGAAGGCTATCAAAGTCTTTCCATGCTTGGCCGTCGGCAGGATGCCTTAACTTTCCATCTTTAGACCGCTCCTCGTCATGCCATCTCAATTTATCAGCCGTCTTTGAGCACATAAATAGTCGTTTGAGTCTAGGAATTAATGGAAAGTGTCTCAAAGATTTAGCAGCAACACGATGAGCTTTTTTGGAAGGCTCAAGCTCGCTATCTACTTCAGGATATTCAATGTATCAAGAAGCTCCACAAACAAGGCAATATTCATCACTTTTATGATCATTCCAAAATAACATGCAGTCATTAGGGCATGCATCAATTTTCTTATAATAAAGACCTAGATTCTTTACAAAAGACTTCGCATTGTTGCATGATAAAGGAATGTTCAACTCGGGCATCGCCTCTTTCAATAACTCTAAGAGGGAAGTAAAGGACTCATTGCTCCATCCATGTAGACACTTCAACAAATATAGACGGATCGTGAATGATAATTTGGAGAATCCTTTACAACCAGGATATAATTCTTGACTTGCCTCGTCGACTAAGTTATAGAATTTTTTGGCATCTTCATTTTGGCATTCATCAACTCCTTGTGCAACATATCTAAATTGATCATTCAACAACCCATCAATGTCATCATATGAATTATCTTCATCCATATCATCATTAACATCCATTGTAATTTCCCATTCCCCATGATTAATCCATTTTGTATAACCTTTAACAAAACAGTTGCATATTAAATGATCATAAACTACATTCCTTTTATACCAAGGGATGTTACAACACTTTGCACACGGGCATTGAATTTCTTCGCCCTGAGGATCTCCATCAGAATAAGTGAAGTCCAAAAAATATTGAACATATACTCTTTGCTATACCTTGGTAAATCCATCCAAGCCTTGGAATGATCATTTGAAAACCTAAAATCAATGGTGATATTGGATTTCAAAATATAGATTTATTTAAGTGTTAAATATACCTGAGAAATATTCCCTAAAATAACGAGTAATTTTTCAAAATCGGCTGTTCTATGTTGCTCGGACTTTCCGAAAATATCGCCGGTGCATGTTGGATTCGCCAAAAGCAGTGTATTTTTGAAGAATCTGATACGGGTGCGACAGTATTTTGGAGAATTCATGCAACATAGTTCTAGTAATAATCTAATAGCATAATGAAAAAAATAAAGAGAATACGAATCTCTTACCTAGTCATGACACTTATCTTAGGCCAAACACAACTTCAAGTTCACCACAGGTAATCTAGCAGAGGCTTTTAAAAATTATCAAAAGTTATTCATATAAAATTTAACACATGGAAATATAGTTCCATTATATCAAA
Source organism: Nicotiana noctiflora (assembly GCA_032618575.1). NCBI lineage: Eukaryota > Viridiplantae > Streptophyta > Magnoliopsida > Solanales > Solanaceae > Nicotiana > Nicotiana noctiflora. Next base: position 159,563 of record JASVEL010013897.1, read on the forward strand.
AGTTATACTGAAATGATGTGCAGATTTGCTGAAACAGTATGTAGAAATACAGAAAATGCAAAAATACTGTACAGATTCGCAGAAATACTATACAGAAATGCTGAAACACTGTGCGAAAATGCATGCAGAAACACAGTGCAGAAATGCAGAAAATGCAAAAACACTGTGCATAAACGCAGAAATTGCCAAAATGCTGCGCAAAAATGCAGAAACTCTGTGCAGATTCCAAAAATAGTGTGCAGAAATGCAGAAAATGCATAAACACTGTATAGAAACGCAGAAATTACTGAAATGATGTGCAGATTTGCTGAAACGCTGTGCAAAAATACAGAAAATACAAAAATACTTTGCAGAGTCGCAGAAATACTGTGCAAAAATGCAGAAACACAGTGCAGAAACGCAAAAATTGTTGAAACGTTGTGCAAAAATGCAGAAAATGCAAAAACATTGTGCAAAATCGCAAAAACTTTGTGCATAGATGCTGAAAAAAATGAACTTAGAAAATATAAAACAAATCGAGAAGAGAACATAAAAAGCGAACAAATGAATAATAGAAATAGTTGAAATAGACAAGAAAGCATCGACAATCAAATATCATCAGTTTGACATCTAAAGCATGAGTTTTTAATGTCTCTCTAGTTGTTAATCAAACAATAACTGAACTATTTTTCTAGATAAACATATTACAAGCATTCAACTTCTACATTAGAATCAAATTCATAATGTATCCTCAACTTCACCATAGGTAATCTAGCAGAGGCTTTAAAAAATATCAAAAGTTATACATATAAATTTATCAAGTAATTTACACATGGAAATACAGTTCCATTATATCAAACGTTATAATTTCGACTTAGTTCTGTACAAATTTTGTGAATTGTGACCCCACCTTCTAAATGAATACTCAAAATAGCAGGAATTCTCTTAACTTAAACACAAATTTCACATGTAGGTGTCATATGTAGAAAGGTAAAAATTAGCTGAATTAATACTTACTTTGTCAAGCACTAAATCACGTGGTAGAAATTATCTAAAATATGTTTTGAGCAGATCTGATCAACTCTTTCTCGGCAACTTCACAGCCAACTTTCAGTAGCATAGAAATAAATCTCACAATCTGCAATTTAAAAGAATATCGATAAGAACACAAAGATAAAGGCTGACCTGAGATTGTCAACATAATAATTCAAGGCTGCAATTTGGAAAAATATAGTACAACTGAGTTCGAACTTATTTTTTTCATGACTTTAAAATCCTAAATCCGTCACTGGTTTTACAACTTTAGAGCGTGCTCTCTCTCACACACATACATATATAACGATATTCAAAAGTAAGAATAAGTAGAGTAATTACAGAGCTTTGTAATGAGATGAATATGATTTTGCCATTCTTAATCGGAGGTCAAGAATTACAGCCTTCGGAATGCTGATAAACGCTTCCTCTTTTAACAATTATTCTTACGTGGCGTGTATTCAGATCAGATTAATTCGTCAATACTCCAATACCAATACTTAAAATTTCAAAGTTAGAAATTTGAAATTTTTCCGGATTCCAGTGAATGGAGACCTAGAAATCGAAAATAAAAGGGAAATCTTTGAGCAAAAGAAATACTAACCAATAAAGAAAAGATGAAGATTCGCTAGAGTACTGTCGAGTACTGTCTGGAAGAAGCAGCAAGGCGGAAAGTCGGAAACGAAGAAGCAAAGTTAATTAGGTTATGCAATTTGTTGGGAAAGGAAGTTAATTAGGTTTATGTAGCAAGGCGGAAACGAATTGGAAAAGAATTGGAAAAGGGAAAATTGCAGTAGTTGAATCGAAAAGGGAAAATTGCAGTAGTTTGTCCGGATTAGTTTTTGCTTTCTGGATACGCAGTAGTTGAATCGAAAAATTGCACTTCCAAGTTCCCCCTAATATTCTTCAGTGGGAAATTGAAGCGTTTGAAGGTAATTGGCTACTGACCCAAGTCTTTTCTATTTTTCCTTTTAAGTAATTTCATGGTTAATTTATCATGTTGAAATGTGATGGGACAAGGTTTATTATTATTTTTTTATCCACTGTTGTATTAAGTTTCTTCTAATTACAAGTAGAATTGGATGAGCAAGCTCGACGAATTTGGAGATTTTTGCCTTTTGAGGATTGGGAGGGAAATTTTTCCATTAACCAATTTGGGGGGAAATTTTGAGAGAAATATCTTTATAATAAATTCTAAGGTTACGCTTGTAAAGTGTTACATTTTGTATTAGAATTTAACAACTCTTTAAAAACGTTGTGTTATAATTAATAAGCGTTGCCAAATAATTTATAAAATGGCAACACTTAATAAGTGTTATCTTTATATTATAAGAGCACGCTTTTTAAGTGTGGCCTTAAAAATCGTGGCCAAAGACTCAAGTCAAAGAGCACGCTTTATAAGCGTATCTATAGTTAATTTTGGCAACACTTTTCAAGCGTTGTCTATAATTAGTGTGGCCATAGGCCTAAAATGTTGTAGTGTCCCTTTTGCCGGGGGCGCTACATTCGTGTTATGATTGTAGGTGGATCAGTAGCAGGTACTTCAGCTCACTGGAAGTAGCATTCTTCATCTTCCACTGCCCGTTTTGGTGAGCCCCTTTCCTTTCGGGGCCTTGCGTGGCTCGTGCCACTCATGTTTAGACTTTATTTTTATTTTGTGTAAGGCATAGCCGGAGCTTTGTTACCGGCAAGTATTGTATCGTCCTTTGTATCCTAGAGGCTCCGTACACATGTAAACTGTGGGATTTCAGTCTTATGCATATATTATGTCGGGCGTTGTAAAAATTGCAAACTTATTAATGAATTAATCATATGGTTATGTTTGTACAATGTGAATTCAGTTATAATTGGTAAGATCTTTGGCTTATGAGTAATAAACAACACAGGGGTATCGCGTAGGATAGAAAGGCACCCAGGTCCGCTTGACTAGGGCTACCTGGTCAGGCGCCGGTCATGTCCCTCGATTTGTGGCGTGACACATTGCAAGTCGATGGGGGATAGAGCTCGCTCCATTAAAATTCAAAGCCATTCAAGAGTTACCATCTCCAAAGAGCAAGAAAGAGGTTATGAGTTTCTTAGGGAGACTCAATTACATCAGCTGGTTCATAGCCGAATCCACCATTATTTGTGAACCAATATTTAAGATGTTAAAGAAAGATGCCACCAATAAATGGATAGATGATTGCCAAAAGGCCTTCGACAGAATCATGGAATACTTATCAACGCTACCAATTCTGGTCTCGAGTCCGCTACCAATTCTGGTCTCACTCAAACCTATAAGACCACTATTACTCTACCTTGCAGTGCTGGATAGAGCATTCGGCTGTATTTTGGGACAGCATGATGAAACGGGGAAGAGGGAACAACCTATCTACTACCTCAGCAAGAAGTTTACCCCGTACGAGGCCCAATGATCCCTATTAGAACGAACATGCTATGCTCTTACTTGGGTAGCTTAGAAGTTGAGGCATTACTTCTGTGCCTACACCACTTATCTCATATCCAGGATGGATCCGCTAAAGTACATCTTTTAGAAGCCCATGCCCATGGGAAAACTGGTTAAATGGAAAATATTGTTGAGTGAGTTTGATATTGTCTACGTGACTTAGAAATCAATCAAAGGACATGTGCTGGCCGATCCTCTCGCTGAAAATCCTGAGGGTGGAGAATACGAGCCTTTAAAGACGTATTTTTTTAATGAATAGGCCTCTTTCATAGAAGAAGACATTGTAGAGTCCTATGGCGTCTGGAGAATGTATTTCGATGGAGCAGCAAATTCAAAGGAATTTGCATAAAAGCAGTTCTAGTATCAGAAATCACTACTACAAAAAAGGTCTTTGGAGGCAATTATTTAGCAACAATTAGGTAATTGCCACTAATGAATTATTTAATCTAAAATATTAGCGGCACATGGCCATTAGCCAATAAAAGATATATTTTTAGCGACAATAAAAAACAATTACCATTAAAAGTCCCTAATTAAAAGCCTCCATAATTTGGCATTGCCTATTTTTCTATTCTATTTATATTTTGAGCTTACATATCTACCTGACCTAAGTCATCTTCAAATCGGTTCTCTTGAATTCTTGCATTTCGATTGTGGGAAATGTTTTTCTTACCGTTCTTCTTACTTGCGAGCAATTTCAACGTTTTCAAGATCAGTAGGCCTCAACATGTAAATACACATGCGAAAGTTTAGGAAATAAAAGGGCTGAGTTTCATAATATTATTTGAACCAATATCCATAGTCATGCTCAGTGGGAAAAAGTACAGTGTCTAAACTAAGTGACGTTCTAGGGAATTAGCTATTATCCATTCATGAAATGTTGGTTAACTTGCTCTTGGTACAAATGCAGGGAGGTAGTAGACAAGTAAGATTTCAACCTTGATTTGGGAACTTATTGGCAAGTTCTACGGGAATGTTATCAATATATTTGATATGGAGACTAACTGCATCGAACAAATATTCAAAGTAAGATTGTCTATTCCCGGTCAAGCTTGTTTTAAATTTCTACTATGTTGCAATATTGTATCATATCAAAGTGGTCTCCTTTTCTTTGATATATAGGGTCATGTCAGAGATGTCCGTTCAATCTGTTGGGATATGAGCGGGAATTTCCTAGCATTCGTGAGCGAGGATTGTGCACGGATATGGTGTGTTAGCAGAGGAAAGTGTTTATATGAACTTTGCTCCACCCTGACCGCGCTCAACTCTTGGTGATTGATTCTCATGAGGTATGCTTAACAGAATTTCTGTAGAAGCTTTGAGCTCGTAGATTAAGTTCTTTGTAGAATTGGCTTGATTAATGTCTCTATATAGTTGCATTTTTCAGGTCATACAGTCTGATGATCGATAATGTAGCCGATGGAAGATTTCTAAATGATGAAGCATTGCTAAATTATTTGAAGACTATTATTTGTTAGGATTTAGTGTTATATAATGACAATATCTATTTGCTTCAAATAATATAAGTTTATTTTTTAAGTTACCGTGATATTATTATTTTGGATTAGTACTTCCTTTTGATTTTTAAGAGTTAATGAGATACATTATGTTTTTATGAATCAATATTATCATGTTTATTTATTTTGATCATTTTTTGAATGAATGTATTAGCTATTATTAATGGTGTCTAAACTATTGTCGTTATAGCTTGTGACTTAGTGACAATTTAACAGAATATATTGGCTACAAAAATAGACGATAAAAGGGTAAATTATGATGTTTCCATAGGGGATATTGCAGCCATTATAGTTGCTATTAAAATGGAGTAATTTTTAGCGGCAATTTGATTGAATTTACTAGCCATCCAAATGGATGTTAAAATGACATACTAATTCGTTTTCAAAAGGAATATTATAGCAATTTTCATTGCCACGGAACAATTATCACTAATGCTATGGACCTATAGCGACAAATATTTTGAATTTAGCGGCAATAAAAATAGATGTAAAAAGAGGATTAGTAGTTGTTTTTAGATTAGATTTAGCAGCCATTATAATTGCCGTAAATAATTGCCGTTAAAACAAATCATATTTAGCGGCAATAAGTTAGACCCTTACCAGCTTTTGGGAGAAATGCCGCTAAATGCTTTGCCAACCCCAATATTAGAGGCTAAACATCAATTGCCAGTAAATGGTATAGCGGCAATTGTTATTGCCGCCAATGACCTTTTTTATTGCCGCTAAAGCCCCTTTTTATTGTAGTGAATGGGTTAGCATTATCCGGTGTCCGCCAAACTCAGATTAAATTGCACCAACAACATGGCCGAGTACGAATCCTGCATCTTGGACTCAAGCTGGACATTAACATGATTGTTCGGGAGTTACTAGTAATCAGGGATTTCAACTTGCTCATACATCAGGTTTGAGAAGAGTGGGCAACCAAGAAATCCAAAATAATCCCATACATGCATCATGTATAAGAGTTGATGAAGAGGTTTGCAAAGACAGAATTCTGACACGTCCCTAGATTTCAGAATGAGTTTGCCGATGCATTGGCCACTATATCATCCATGATTCGGCATCCAGATAAGAACTTCATTGATCCCATCCTGATATAAATCTAGGATCAACCTGCCTATTGTGCTCATGTCGAGAAAGAAGCACATGGAAAACCATGGTTCCATCAAATTAAAAAGTATCTGTCAATGGGAGAATATCAAGACCTTGCAAATGCTACTTAGAACTTCACATTGCGGAGGTTATCTAATCATTTCTTTCACAGTGGAGGAATCCTCTACAGGAGCACTCTCGATTTGGGATTACTAAGGTGTATCGAGGCAAGAGAAGAATCCAGGTTGTTGGAGGAGGTTCACGTAGGGACCTGTGGCCCGCACATGAATGGTTTTGTCTTAGCCAAGAAAATACTCTGAGTTGGATATTTTTGGATAACTATGGAAATATACTACATCTAGTATGTTCGGAAGTTCCATCATGGCCAAATTCATAGAGACATGATAAAAGTTCCTCCTAATGAGCTCAACGCTACAAGCTCACCATAGTCGTTCGTTGCTTAGGGGATGGATGTCGTTGGACCTATAGAGCCAACCGCGTCAAATGGGCACAGGTTCATTCTAGTGGCAATTGATTATTTTGCAAAATGGGTTGAAGCATCATTGTATAAGGCAGTTACCAAGAAGGTTGTGGCAGATTTTGTCCCCGGCCATATCATTTGCCAATTCGGCATCCTAGAGTCAATCATTACTAACAATGGTTACAACCTCAATAGTGACCTGATGAAAGCATTGTGTGAAACCTTCAAGATCAAGCACAAGAATTCTGTAGCCTACAGATCTCAGATGAATGGAGTCATAGAAGCAGCCAACAAGAACATCAAAAATATACTAATGAAAATTATAGAAAACACAAGCAGTGGCATGAGAAACTAATATTTGCTCAATTGGGATACCGTACCACCTTCCGCACATCAACCAGGGCAACTTCTTATATGCTGGTTTACCGTTCTAAAGTAGTTATCTCAGCCAAAGTAGAGATTTCCTCCCTAAGAATTATGCAGGAAGCATAGCTAGAAGATGCAGAATGGGTATAGAGTCGCTATGAGCAGTTAGCCCTTATAGATGGGAAAAGACTAAATGCAATTTTCCATGGGCAGATTTATCATAATAGAATGACTAGAGCCTTTAACAAGAGAGTCAGACCAAGACGGTTCACACCAGGGCAGCTGGTGTTAAACAAGATTTTTCCACACCAAGATGAAGCCAAAGGGAAGTTCTCTCCCAACTGGCAGGGTCTGTACATGGTTCACTAGGTTCTAACCCAAGGAGCCCTCATACTTATGGAAATGGACGGAGAAGTCTAGCCAAAGCCAATCAATTCAGACGCAGTGAAACGATACTATATGTAACTACTGTGATTTTTTTATGATGTAGTTTGAACTACGCCTGACCTAATTCCCATTTAAGAGGGGATACGTAGGCAACTCTATGAGCGCAGTCCACAGGAAGATGAACTAACCATTCCCCTTCCCAAAACTCATAATCTTTCTTTGAATGCAGGCACCCCAAAACAAAGAATCATCGGATATGATTACAAACTCACACTTTTCAGGAATAAAATCCTCAAAATCATTACCTATTTTCCGAGCGCTTTCCGCACATGTCCTCCCCAGCAGGCCACAATGACAACCAACTATCAACCATCACCACTCAGCTAAGAGATTTCGTTACTCTTCACCTTTATTTATTGCATTTCATAAGGCTACCTTTCTTCCTTCCGAGACTAAGAGTTGTCTCCTGCATTTCTTGCATTTCATAAGGCTACCTTTCTCCCCTCGGAGACTAAGCATTGTCTACTGTATTTCTTGCATTGCATAAAGCTACCTTTCTGCCTTCCAAAACTAAGCATTGTCTCCTGCATTTCTTGCATTGGATAAGGCTACCTTTCGGCCTTCTGAGACTAATCCTTGTCTCCTCATTTTCTAGCATTGCATATGGCAACCTTTTTGCCTTCCGAGACTAAGCATTGTCTCCATCCTGCATGGCTGAAATATCACAACCTCTATTTCTATCGGTTGAAATATTGCCAACCTTATTTAATTTTTTGTATCGGCTGAAATATCGTCAGCTTTACTTAAATTTTCGTCAGCTAAAATAACTCCATTTACATTTTACATCGGTTGAAATATCGCCACCTTTATTTAAATATCGCCATTAATATTCTTGTCTTTTATATCGGCTGGAATATCACCATTTACATTTTACATCGGCTGAAATATCTCCATTTACATTTTACATCAGCTGAAATATTGCCAGCTTCATTTAATATCGCCATTTACATTTTTGTCATTCATATCGGCTGATATACCGCCAAATCTTGCATTTCATGGGCTAAAATACCCCAAAATCATCTAAAGGCATCATTGTTCGGAGGCACTTCATAGCCCGAGAACACCATGTTATGACCCGAGCATCTTACTTTATATTCTACACATCATTATTCAAAGGCATCATAGTTCGGAGGCACCATTATCATGGCCCAAGAACAATATTTCATAGCCGGCGAATCCTTTATTATGTGCTTCATGTAACGACCCGGCCCGTCGTTACGGGAATTACCACCCCGTTACCTTGAAATTACATATCTTATGCTTTTATAACAATATTAGAGTATATCGGGTGAGTTAGGAGTGATTTGGATTGAAAATGAAACAAATAGCATGTTTGAAGAAAGCTTGAATATGAAAAGTCAACCAAGAGTTGACTATTGAGTTAGAGTGCTCGGAACCGGATTCTGATGATTCGACTAGTTCCGGGGATCATTTATGACTTAGGAGAACAATCGGAATTGAATTCGGAGGTCCGGTGTAGTTTTAAGCTTGAATTGGCGAATGTTGAATTTTGGCGAAATCCGGATGGTAGGTGATATTTTGATCCGGGGTCGGAATGGAATTCCGACAATTTCTGTAGCTTCGTTATGTGATTTTGGATATGTCTGCAAATTTTCAGGTCATTCGGACATCGTTTGATCGGGTTTTGGATTGAATGTTAGTTTTGAAAGTTTTAAAGAAACTTAGGCTTGAATTCGTGAGTAAATGATGGTTTGATGTTTAGTATGGTGTTTTTATGATGGGAACAAGTCCGTATCATGTTTTGGAGTATGTTGGTGGTTTTCGTTGGGGTCCCGGGGGCCTCGGGATGGATTCGGACCATCAACCGGGCATTTAGAACTTGGAAAAATTCTGCAGAAAAATTGCAGTCAGCAATTACTCTATGCGATCGCATAGAGATGATTGCGATCGCATAGAAGAGTGGAAGGGGGCGCGAAGTTAACTCTATGCGATCGCGTGAAGGGCATTGCGATCGTATAGTGTCCGGAATTTGTGCAGTGCGATCGCGAAGGCTCGATTGCGATCGCGGAGGGTAGGAATGCGAAGCTATGCGATCACATGGCTAGGCCTGCGATCGCATAGAGCAAATTGGAGGTCTGAGAAAAATTACTCTATGCGATCGCAATAGGTGGCCTGCGATCGCATAGAACAAAATGTTCTGGCAGTGAATTTAATCACAGAACAGAGAGTTACGGGTTCATTAACCCAAAACTCAATTTTGAGCCCTAGAGAGAAGAAAACTCGAGGAGATCACCGAGAAGTCATCGGGTATTCGTCGGAGGTAAGATTCTTGACTCAAAAACATCATTTTATGGTAGTATTAACATCAATCTTCATGAAATTGGGTTGAAATCTTGAAGAAATGTGGCCTAAATATTGAAAACGGGATTTTTGGATTTGGGAGGCATTTGAACTCCGATTTCGATAAATTTTATATGAACGGACTCGTGGCGAGATGAGGGTCGCGTTGGTACTAATTTCGGAATTATCCGAGCAGTGGGCCCGGGGTCGGGTTTTTACCAACTTAGTGTAATTAGGCGAATTTCATATAAATTGGAGTGGGTTATGATTCTTTGACCCGTGTTTGATATAATTATTGTTATTTGACTAGATTCTACACACGAGGCAACGAAATTCAAAGGAAAAGGCATCGCGGACGAGTCTACGACCGGCTAAAGGTGAGTAGTTTGTGTATATGGTAGCCTGAGGGTTCGAAACCCCGGCTTAGCACATTGTGACGCTAGTAGGGCGTGGCTCGCACACCGTGGCAGGTGCGGGATTGATTGTGACTGGGGATTGAGACTTGGTCCATCCCGGAAATGAATAATATGTTATTAGTGTTGGAAATACACTGTATTTGATATATTTGTGGGCTGTAAGCCTTGTTTGGGGCCTTGTGCCGATCTGTAGCGTCCTTAGAGGACAATATTTATGTGATAGCTATAATTGCTTAAATCACTGATCTCAGTCCTGGGAATTGAAATCACACTTTTGAAATGCTAAGTCACCGGCTTTTGCAAATTTAATAAAGTTAAAGTATTTTTCATAAATTATGAATTGAGAACTGGAATTAAGAAAAATGAATTGTTTTGTGACTTATTTGCTTATTGTGGACTGAGCATGGGATCGGGCTGCACGCCGCAGTGGTTGATATGTGGATCGGGCTGCACGCCGCAGTAGTATTGCGCTTGGGCTGTAGGAGCCCCTCCGGAGTCTGTACACACCCCCAATGAGCGCCGTCGACGTTAAATTGGATCGGGCTACACGCCGTAGCGGTTATGTGCATTGCATTGCATCCGTATTTGTTGAATTACTCTGTGGTAGCTGTATTGTATTGTTGTTGCTAGTTCGTAGGAGAATCGGACTGTAGTGTAGCTTCATATTGTGGTATTTTGTGGATTTCTTACTGTCAACTACTTATATATATTTGTTACTCACTGAGTACTTAGTACTCACCCCTACTCCCTGCACCTTTTGTGTGCAGACTCAG
>JASVEL010013898.1:0-65732 GCA_032618575.1 Nicotiana noctiflora
AATGAGGTATGAAAACCTCATGATTACTTTCCCGAATTAATGAGTCATATTTATTCTTAGCTGGTGCTCCTCTCAAAGTCTATAACTCCATGGTTACAAAATAGAAATGGTTAGATATGAATAGAAACTATGCAAGGATTGTCAAATAATCCTAACAGGCATGGCTCAAATTTAGGATATTGTGCTAGATTTTTATTTCCAGAAAGGGAAAATTTTAAACACAAACTTTTCACCACCAGGACCTTGTCCTCATATAATATTCACCGCAGCTTGTAGCTCGGTTTTTAAAACAAATATTTTCACGTTATATCAAAATTTTGAGGATCTCATCCTCCACTCTAATTCATAAGAATTTTCACATTGTGCCACTGATGTTTTTCATTTCCTTTCTTTCTTCTTTTCAACTATTGTCCGTCAAAGAGTATCGCGGCATAAAAGAACCCTCATACCGACAGGGTATCCAATTTAACCATTGAAAATAATTATTTCAGGAATTACATCAATTCCCATTGTAGTAAATAATATAAAGTCACTTTCGACCTCATCAATATTCCTAGAGACCAATACATAATAATAGAGATAATTATCTCCATTTAATAGCACGGCGTGAGTATTCACATAAGTAGATTTGATGATTACGAAGCTCACTCACGAGCGGAGCATATTAAGAGGACTTGCCTCAATTCTTCAAAGATCAAATCAAATTGAGGAAAAATATTCCTTTTTTATAACAATCAGAATTGTACATGTGATAACATCATCTGGTGTAGTGACCTCAGTCAAACCATAAATATTATGTCAACAACTAGATCTCCACCTCTAGGAGTCTCACCTCCGCCTCAAATATCCTGACTTCTAACCCTGGTTGGTCATGTGAGTTAAATATTGACTGCAACGGGCACGTACCTTGAGTGCCTTGGTAAATTATATTTCTCTAATCTGCCACATTCACAATAATTCCTTTGAGGCTCAGCTAACTTATTGGACATGACGGCATATTCGGACACTGTCTTAATAACCTGGCATGATCATTTAGATCATACATACCACACCTTTCGAATAGTTAGGGAGGTAACTCCTCCAAATATTTATACAAATAGGATTGCGTAGGTAATGTTGCATAGCCGGTCTGCCCTCTTAATAGGCTTGTCACAAACATTGACGACCAATTACCTTTTTTGCTATGCTAGCTTGACACTGTTGAACTACCTCATTTGCTCATATACTCTTTATTACTCTTTGGGCCGATTCTTACCCCCTGCAGAGTACTAAGCCTCAAACATGCATAATTTATTTGGGGGACTTTTCCATACCATATGTATACATTCCAAGCCAAAACTGACATAACACATGGCCATTCGATCCATTCACTAATAGTGGATTTCCCCCCTTTTGGCTATTAGTCAAAGTCACAACATCTGATAGTCCACAATAATTATCCTTCACAACTTCAAATAAATCAACCAGACGTCAAGGTCCATTAAAATCACAGCTGGTTAGTAAATACATTATGTTTCCACTACTTCACTCGCTACCCGAAACACAGTAAAATCAACCCTCTCGCTTTCAACTATTCCCGCGTTATGCAATATCTCATAGCAACGACCAATAAATTACCTTGGGTTCTCAAAAGATGCACCACTGAAGGAGATAGCTAAGAGTTTGGTGAAACTTATCCGAAACTCTATAAAGCTTCTGAAGGCATCGTTGATCTATCACCAACCTGTGCCATTGTCGGCTGAAGAAGCGGAACATGCCTTCGCCATTCGTGGGAAGACAAGAGTAGAAATTCAACTTAACATTTGAAGAACAAACTCGCACGATAGGAAAGAATGAAGGTGAAAATTTCCTAACTCCGTAGCTTCTATGGGATAAATACAGACGTCTCCGCACCGATCCCTCAAACTCTACTAAGGTTGTTCGTGAGTTATGAGACCTGTGCAACCTAGTGCTCCGATACCAACTTGTCACGACCCGGATTTCCCACCATCGGGAGTCATGATGGCGCCTACTAGTGGAAGCTAGGCAAGCCAACTATTACTTACATTTTTCATTAGTTACCAAACTCCTCTTAAGACTTTAAATTAAAAACATATAATTATAGTGGAATAATTAAACTTAGCGGAAGACTTAGTCAATTTTATCAAATATGATACACTACCCAAGACTGGTGTCACAATACTCACGAACTACTAAGAATAATACACACAATTGTTTGAAAGAAATATAAGCTGTTTATCTCGAATACATGAGATAACAGAATGAAATACATAGATAGAAGAGACAACGGGTCATGCGGACGCCTGCAAGGCTACCTCTTAGTCTCAGTAGTCGGAATATCCACAATCGTGCTACTGCTGCTGCTGCTGTCCGTAACCTGTATCTGCGCAAAAAGAGCGCAGAGTGTAGTATCAGCACAACCGACCCCATGTGCTGGTAAGTGTCTGGCCTATCCCAGCGAAATAGTGACGAGACTAAGGCCAGTCACCCACATAAACCTGTATAGTTAAAATATATATACATATACAAACGTTTATAAGGAAAGACTCTGCTCTGAAATAATAGTCAATAACTCATAATATCCAGAGTAATCTAGTCAATAGAATAAATCTTACTTTCATGTCTCAATTCATTTTTCATTTCATATCTTGTGGTAGGCGTACCACCCGCTCCCAAATATATCAATAGACATTTCATATCTTGTGGTAGGCGTACCACCCGCTCCCAAATATATAAATAAATTATACCTTGTGGTAGGTGTACCACCCGCTCCCAAATATATCAATAGGCTACCGGCAACTATGGCCAATGCCAAGATTTAAATCACTTTGTGGTCGGCGTGCCACACGATCCCATTTCTTATCATATAAGTGGTCGGCGCGCCACACGATCCCAATTCATTAATATATAAGTGGTCGGCGCGCCACACGATCCCAATTCATTAATATATAAGTGGTCGGTGCGCCACACGAACCCAATTCATAAATATATATATTACCGGCATTTAACCAATAATCTCTGCATCAACAATATTTATAATTGCCGGTTTTGAACCAATAGTTGATAATAATTCAACAATTTATCTCCGTTACCGGTGTGACTCCAATAACTCTTAATCAACAAATCATACATAACTAAATTCCTATTCCTTCAAGCTAGGATAGAACAAATACTTACCTCGAAAGTTTACGAACAATTCAATCCGTAGCAATGCCTTTTCCTTTCGAATCTGGCTCCAATCCAATCGTGTCTATACACAATTGATTTAATATCATCAATTCTACTTAACAAATTAGTTCATATTGCTAAATATGATTTTTACAACATTCTGCCCGGAATAGTAAAAATCGACCCCGGACCCATATATTCAAAACTCAAGTTTCGAACCAAAATAAGTTCACCCAATCATCCATGAGTTCAAATAAACAATTTGTTCTTAAGTTCGACTCCAAAACGAGGTCTAGATCGCAAATTCTTTGAAAACCCTAACTATACCCATTTCTCTAATTTTTCTACCAATTTTCACATATTTAGGCCTAGGAATTCAAATAATATTGATGGGAAACAAAGAAAACGAGTCAAGAATCACTTACCCAAGAAGTATGAAGAAGGATTGCTCAAGAATCGCCCAAGAAGCTGTGGAGAAGAGGGAGGTTTGTGAAAATGGGATAAAATCCCGTAAGTGTTCTGTTTTGAGCTGAAGAATTCACTGGGTGAAATTACCCTACGCGATCGCGTGAATTGGGCTGCGATCGTGTAGAGGAAAGACTGGCCTCTTATGCGATCGCGTGAAAATGGTTACGATCGCGTAGAGAAAAGACTGGAAGCTACGCGATCGCGTGAGGGATGCTGCGATCGCATAGAGGAAATTCACCGGGCAGCCTATTTGGCCTATGCGATCGCGTGAACATGACTGCGATCGCGTAGGGGAAAAACTGGAAGTGATGCGATCGCGTGAGGGATGCTGCGATCGCGTAGAAGGACTGGCCAATGATGTGCGATCGAGTGGATGAGGCCGCGATCGCGTAGAACAAAATCCCTGTGCAGCAGTTGCAGAATTTATGATGTGTTTTCAAATCCAAAACACCCCGAACCACCTCCGAAACACTCCCGAGCCCTCGGGGCTCCAAATTAACTATGCACACTAACTCAAAAACATCATACGAACTTGATCGCGCGATCAAATCGCTAAAATAACATCAAAATCAATGAATTGAGCTTTAAAACTCAAGAATTCTTTCAAATTTCATAACTTCCAAAATTTCCAATTTAAGGTCGAAACATGTCAAACGACGTCCGTTTTCAACCAAACTTTACAGGAATCGCTTAACCAATATATATGACTTGTACCGAGCGTCGGAACCAAAATACGAGCTCGATACCAGTACTTTTTAATCAAAATTCAGTTTCATTTTCCTTAAACATTTTCAGAAAACAATTTAACAGAAAAATTCTTTTACCAGGGTTCTAGACCTCGGATTTCAATTCCGGGCATACGCCCAAGTTCCATATTTTTCTACGGATTATTGAGACCGTCAAATCACGGGTCCGGGTCCGTTTAACAAAAATGTTGACCAAAGTCAACCATATCAATATTAATATCAAAATTCTTCAAAGTTTTCACATATTTCACATATTTCAACATAAACATTTTCCAGCGTCGCGCCCGAATTGTGTATGCAAATCGAGGCAACTATAAATGAGGTTTTCAAGACCTCAGAAGCTCGAAATGATTAATAAAACAAGTGATGACCCTTTGGGTCGTCACAACTGTTTTTCATGAAATAAAAAGAAAAATCAATAAAAATCAAAATGAAAAATATGGGTTTCATTCATTTTTGAAGTACTTTTCTAAAAAAATAATAATAATAAAAAAAAAGAAACAAAAATCCAAAAAGAAAATATATTTTTCTTTCTTCCTTGGAAAAAGAGACAATAAGTAAAAATTCAAACAAAAAATATTCTTTTACTCCAAAGCAAATAAATTTTTAGAAGTCTTTCTTTCAAAAAACCAAAAAAAAAAGCAAAAAAAAAAAAGCAAAAATATAAATATATTTTCCTTTCTTCTTTTAAAGCGTTTCTTTCAGGAATTAAAAAAAAATTAGTTTATTTACTCCATTCCCGATTATCCGAACTACGCCCGGTCTGATTCATGCGGGGATATGATACGTAGGCAATCCACATAAGATTCGACCATCACCAAAAGAAAAAGAAAAATGAAAAAAAAAGAGAAAGAGAAATGGATAAAGAGAGGAAGAAGATGAAAGCAATGGAAAATATAAGCCGGAATAACGCATTACAATCGATTACAAGTAGCAACACGATCAACTGTACAAGTGCATCACACCCAACGTGAGATTACTTATCTGTTATGTTGTTTCAAACTAACCATTTGTTTGCCAAACTCCAGGTTTTAGAAAAGGGTGGTTGATTTTGTGGTACTCTAGCCTCACATTCATACTTCACGAGGTCCAAAGGAAAAGTTCAGCAACCCGTTGCTAAATCAAAAGAAAGTACCCATCCTTATTTCACAAGGTCGAAAAGAAGTGCCAACATGTCTTCGGAAATCCCTCTACCAACCGTTCCCGTTTTGGAAGAGAGCTCCGTATCAGCCATTCCGGCTACTGACTCAGTAGCTGCAAAAGAAAATAGAATTTTGCGTTGTCGCATGCTGGAGATGTTAGATGAACGGAATAACAGGAAAGAGCCCCCAAGTCTGATCCCTGGGTTCCCCGAACTATTCCACAGGTCAAGTGGGATTTCTAATACCCCCACCAATTACCCACCTACTCTGTTTGGATATTTTAATGTTACAACCTCTCCGAATCACCCTCCACTTCCCATCCTCGGGCGACAGCATTAGATACATCTACAAGAACATCCGTTGGTTTGCCCGTTCCAATCACGACGCATCCCGGCACACATACTCCTTTATTTGATTCCTCTTCTTTTATATTCCCCGCACCACCCCTTCTACGGGATCCTACCCAGTTTGCCGCCAATGTCTATCCTCAGCCACCCCAATATGAGTTCATGCCAAGCCAAAATCCAAAAACTCCCGAACGGGATGAAATGGTAAAAAGAATGAGCATCTTGGAACAGAGTTTGAAAAACATGCAAGGTCTAGGCGGATAGAAGAGTGTTTCTTACGCAGATTTGTGCATGTTCCCACATGTCCATTTGCCATCAGGCTTTAAGACGCCGAAGTTCGAAAAGTATGACGGGCATGGCGACCCTATTGCTCATCTAAAGAAATACTGCAATCAATTGCGAGGTGCCGGCGGCAGGGAAGAATTGCTGATGACATACTACGGAGAAAGCTTGATCGGGATAGCATCAAAATGGTACATGGATCAAGACATATCTCAATGGCACATCTGGGACGATTTGGCCAGAGATTTTGTGAAACAGTTCCAGTACAACATCGACATTGCGCCAGACAGGAATTCCTTATCGAACTTAAAGAAGAAGCCCTCAGAAAGCTTCAGAGAATATGCTATCAAATGGCGAGAGCAAGCATCCAGGATGAAACCCCCTATGGACGAAATAGAAATGGTCACCGCTTTCCTCCAGGCTCAGAAACCAGACTATTTCCAGAACATGCTGTCAGCAATGGGAAAACCTTTCGCAGAGGCGATCAAGATTGGGGAAATGGTAGAAAATGGTTTAAAGACGGGAAGTATTTTAAGTCAGGAGGCCATTCGAGCGACCTCCTAAGCAATCCAAGGAGGGTTTGGAGGAATAGCAAAGGGTAGGATAAAAGAGGAAACGTCCATGGCAACTTCGGGTGATAGAAGACACCATGCTCCTAGACCCATCTTTTCAGAAAGTACCCCCCCAGCATTATTACCCTGCTCAGGAAATGTCCTATATCCCTCAACCGTATGTGGTCATGAATGCTCAACCTTTTGCGCGACCGCATCAGCATGTCAGTAGAAACTAAGCTCTATTTCCAAGAAATCAGCCTCCCCACCAGAACAACTATAATCCTCGACCTCCGCAGAATAACTTCCGTCCTTGGGAACCACCAAAGAAATCAAACTTTACCCCAGTTGGTGAATCTTACTCTAGTCTATTCCCGAAACTTGTCCAAATGGGTCTACTGCAGCCGGTTCCTCAGAATAGACAAAACCCGGCATCGCCTTCCTACAAAGTTGGTGTCAGATGTGCATATCATTCAGAGGCAGAGGGACACCATACTAATGACTGTTGGACTTTGAAACAAGCGGTGGAGAATTTAATAGAGCAAGGAAAGATTGTGTTGAAGGATGAGGATGTCCCAAATGTGACCAATAATCCACTGCCCGCTCACAATAACGGGCCGATAATTGGGATGATTTGTGAAGACAAAGAATTTGATCTAGCGCTTAAGGCCATAATTGCTATTGCTGATGTGGAAAGGAAGCCCAAGGCGGCCCCGAAACAGGATAAAGGGGAAAAGAAGAGTAAAATCACTGAGTTAGAACCAGAAAGGGAAATTGGTGCACCTAAGCAAGCCTATGTGGCTGGGGGGCAATTAAGACACCACAGCTGAATGAGCCAGTGTTTGTTGGACGCATACCACAAAAGCTTAAGGACCGTCAAGAGGAAGATAATGAGGATTTCATGACGGAAGAGAGTGAAGGAAAACATGAGGCAAAGCTCTGCGATACCCACATGGTCGAGCCAGGGAAATGGACTATCACCGTTGAGATGGGACCAGACACTAAACTCCCAAACTGAAAGGCTAGGCCATTCCAGATCAGGCGGAAGCCCAGTAAACTTGTCCTGCCGCATTTTTCTGCATCCAGAGTTATTTCAGGGCGTGAATTGGATGTTTCTTTTAGTTTTTGTCTTTAAATTTCTGAATATGAACCCTGTTTATCCTTTCAATTCCAAAAAATGAAATTAATATTTCATCGTCCATTTCCTTTTCTTTTGTTATTTTTTATTCTTTCAGATTTGTTTTAGTTTTCTTTTCTCTTCTCTTTAGTTCAAATCATGTAGCTTTAAATAACATGACATGCTTGCGGACTTCATGCCTAGATCCCAAAACGCTGTCAAACTTCAGAATAATGAATCGAGAGTTGAAATGCACAAAAAGTTTATTTTGAGGAAATGAAACAAAGAATTGGAATAACTGAAGGAAAATTGGTTTGCATACAAAAGGGGAGTGTTGTACTCAGAGAATACCCGAGTGGTTATCCCAACAAAGAATGGCCCATGCTTGCAACGAGAAAGTGCGGCCCAGGACTCTCGAAGTAGAACAACCGGCGTTAAGGCGCATTCCTCCTCATTACCAATAAATAAAAAGAAAAATTCGCTCCTAATTGGAAAGATCCATATATCATCCGGAAAATATCACTGAAAGGGACACTGTATCTGGGAGACATTGAAGGAAATGATCTTGAAACAGTAGTCAGTACGGATGCAGTATAAAACTACTATGTTAGGACCTCCTGCAACGTTGGGTTTTTGTATGATTGAGATGACGAAGGCTTTCTTTCTTGCTACCCCAAACACTATAAATCCTTTGTTAAAATCCTTTGAGCTGGTTATGTTTCTTTTTTGTTCACCCTCGTTGGAACCCGAAATTAAAAAAAAAAAAAAAAAAAGAAAAAAAAAAAAAAAAAGAAAAAGAAAAAAAAAAAATATATATATATATATATATATATATATATGAAAGAAACAAAACAAAATAAAATAAAAAGACAAAAACAAAATCACCACCTGAACTACGTTCTGACTTGATTCCGAAAGGATACGTAGGCAACCTCTCCCTGAGGTTCAGTCACACCAAAACAAAAATCCCAATTTTCCCAAAAAATTGAGACTGGGGCAGATGATATGACGGTTCAGTTTAGATCCGTCAAGACGGTTCCAGAGTTGTAATTCTATTCAATTTCCTTTTTACCCAAAGACCTTGTTCAAGTCCTTCAGATCAATTGGCAAAGGCAAGAAAGTGAAAAACGTCATTGACGGAAATCTGACATAGCCTAAATTGAGAGAAACAAAATGAGAGTCTTATCGGTGAAAACCTTCGGGCACCATAAGGCGATGGCGATTGGAAAAGCTAAAAATGAGAGAGTCCGTTTAGTGAAAACTCGCAAAGAGCACTATCAGGCGACAGTGAGAAGAGAAATGAGAGGGGTCGATTGGCGAAAACCCGCAAAGGGCGCCGCCGACCAAAAAGAAGACATCCCTTCACTAAAAGAATTTTGGCAAGGTTCCCTGGTTTTGAAATTGCGAATCAATGGGTTCATAAGAAGTTGGAAAGTTTATGTGGGTCGGGCGTCCAGTCCAAGAAGCATGTCATGTTTATTTGAAGTCAGCATGCATCCCAGATAAGTCCTTCTTTTCCCCGAAAGGGACGCTTCTCTTTAAACTCATTTTCTTGCTTTTTGTATAGTTATTCTTTGAATCCCTTTCGGTTTAATTTTAATTCTGAAACTATTACAAAGAAAGGCGGCAGGATCGATTTTACAAGGACTCCGTGTGGTAAAAAAAAAGTTGAAGAAAGATACCCAGCCTCAGTGGTGTATTGATCCAATCCCGACCGATCATGATGGTCGATCACTTGCAAAGGAAAGGACATTAAGAAGGAAAAGGAAATCAAAGGCTAAGGTTTTAAAAAAACGAAATGAGACAGAAAGACAGATCCCACAGAGGCGAGTCCTCAAAGAATTTCGAGTTTGAATCCGGACAGTTTGAAAGGAAGTCACCCCAAAGCCAATTGGTAGCAAAGTTCTCTATGGAAATGAGACAAAGATCAAGCAATGAAGATAATCAAGGCCACAAAGTCAACTACTTTTTCAACTAATAAAATGTTCTTTGTTGAAAGCAAGTCTATTTAATTGTGCAAGATGAAGGTACATCCAAAGAAGTGAAATACGCAAGCATTTAAATGGCTCTGGAACAAGGAAAACACATAAAAAGGGAAGTTTCTTTTCAAAAGCTTTATCTTATGCATTTATTGATGGTTAAAAAGAAAATACCTAAAAGAAGGCCCAAAAGGAAGAATAAAAGAAAAGAAAATGAAAACTTCAAAAAGAGAATCAAATCATGTTAGTCCAATATCCGTTTGGACCCCGGTCAGAAAACCGAGGGTCTCTCCGGCCAGAAAGCCGTGAGACATTGCTTTTGAATTCCGGCCAGAAAGCCGTGAAAAATTTCTTTCAAAATCCCCGGTTAGAAAACCGAGAGAATCAAATCATGTTAGTCCAGAATCCGTTTGGACCCCGGTCAGAAAACCGAGGGTCTCTCCGGCCAAAAAAAACCGTGAGACATTGTTTTTGAATTCCGGCCAGAAAGCCGTGAAACTCTTCTTCTCGGTCAGAAAACCGAGGATCTCCCAGTCAGAAAACCTGCGGAGCCATTTATTTTAACCCCGGCCAAAAAACCGAGGGTCTTGCGGCCAAAAAACCGTTAGACATTATTTTTAAATTCCGGCCAGAAAGCCGTGAAACTCTTCTTCCCGGTCAGAAAATCGAGGATCTCCCAGTCAGAAAACTGCGGAGCCATTTATTTTAACCCCGGCCAAAAAATCAAGGGTTTTGCGGCCAAAAAACCGTGAGACATTATTTTTGAATTCCGGCCAGAAAGCCGTGAAACTCTTCTTCCCGGTTAGAAAACCGAGGATCTCCCAGTCAGAAAACTGCGGAGCCATTTATTTTAACCCCGTCCAAAAAACGAGGGTCTTGCGGCCAAAAAAAAAAACTGTGAGACATTGTTTTTGAATTCCGGTCATGTTAGTCCAAAAGTCGTGAAACAATGCTTCTGAATTCTCTCCAGAAAGCCGTGACACTCTTCTTTAAAACCCCGATCAGAAAACCGAGGATCTTCCGGCCAGAAAGCCGTGAAACAATGCTTTTGAATTCCGGCCAGAAAGCCGTGAAACTCTTCTTCCCGGTCAGAAAATCGAGGATCTCCCAGCCAGAAAACTGTGGAGCCATTTATTAAAACCCCGACCAGAAAACCGAGGGTCTTCCGACCAAAAAAACCGTGAGACATTATTTTTGAATTCCGGCCAGAAAGTCGTGAAACTTTTCTTCCCGGTCAGAAAACCGAGGATCTCCCAGTCATAAAATTGCGGAGCCATTTATTTTAACCCCGGCCAAAAAACCGAGGGTCTTGCGGCCAAAAAACCGTTAGACATTATTTTTAAATTCCGGCCAGAAAGCCGTGAAACTCTTCTTCCCGGTCAGAAAATCGAGGATCTCCCAGTCAGAAAACTGCGGAGCCATTTATTTTAACCCCGGCCAAAAAATCAAGGGTTTTGCGGCCAAAAAACCGTGAGACATTATTTTTGAATTCCGGCCAGAAAGCCGTGAAACTCTTCTTCCCGGTTAGAAAACCGAGGATCTCCCAGTCAGAAAACTGCGGAGCCATTTATTTTAACCCCGTCCAAAAAACGAGGGTCTTGCGGCCAAAAAAAAAAACTGTGAGACATTGTTTTTGAATTTCGGCCAGAAAGCCGTGAAACTCTTCTTCCCGGCCAGAAAACTGAGGATCTCACACTCAGAAAACTGCGGAGCCATTTATTTTAACCCCGGCCAAAAAACCGAGGGTCTTGCGGCCAAAAAACCGTGATACATTATTTTGAATTCCGGCCAGAAAGCCGTGAAACTCTTCTTCCCGGTCAGAGAATCGAGGATCTCCCAGTCAGAAAACTGTGGAGCCATTTATTAAAACCCCGACCAGAAAACCGAGGGTCTTGCGGCCAAAAAAAACCGTGAGACATTATTTTTGAATTCCGGCCAGAAAGTCGTGAAACTTTTCTTCCCGGTCAGAAAACCGAGGATCTCCCAGTCATAAAATTGCGGAGCCATTTATTTTAACCCCGGCCAAAAAACTAAGGGTCTTGCGGCAAAAAAAATACCGCGAGACATTGTTTTTGAATTCCGTCCAGAAAGCCGTGAAACTCTTCTTCAAAGTCCCGATCAGAAAACCGAGGATCTCCCAGTCAAAAAGCTGCGGAGCTATTTTTTTAAACCCCGACCAGAAAACCGAGGGTCTCCCAGCCAGAAAACCGTGGATCGTTTATTTGTGAAACTGTGATTTTCTTAACCAATACCAAAGAGTCTTTTTAATCACTTTCCGTGTCACAACTAACTCATGAAATTTTCCTAGCAAAACTGGGGCATAAAAATTTCGTTCATTTGTTTGTTTCATTTGTCTAAATAGGTTTGACCTCGGAACGCAAGGATCGAGATAACCTACGAGTGGAACCTCAATCCAGAATGAAGAAAAGAAGGAAAAGAACCGAAAGGAAACGAGTTCACATGTTGGAGTAAACAGAAGCGTGGATTGCTCCGAATCTGATTGAAGTCACGAGTTCCGCTAATTCCATTTCACTCAATGTTACAGAAATAAACAAGCACGTACAGCTTGTTGAGCATCAAGATTCAGATCGAGGTCTACAGCAAATCGGCTAAGATTCAAGATCAAGTTTTCAAGAGAATCATAGATAGGAATCTTGTAACTCATAGTTTGATAGCATAGCTAGTTCAACTTTAATTTCTCTTTTGGTGTAATAAGGAGGTCAGTAAGCAGTAAGCAGCAACAGCAGCAGCAACTATAGCAACAGTAACAGCAAAGCGTCAGTCCACGGTAGTCCTAGCTATCAAAACTTCCCGAACTACATTCACCTGATTCCTGTTTAGCCCAGGATATGTAGGAGGCCTCCCGAAGCAAAGGCTTGGTCAAGATCTTTTTAAAATGCTTCACACGGAGTGCTCAAACGGGCAAAAATCGCTCGTATTTGCTCATTATTCTTTGCATGAAAACTCTTCGCGTTTTCACGCAAAGAGGGGCAGCTGTGAGCACGTGATTTTTGCCCCACATGAGAATTACTCCCAAAAAAAAAATATAGAATAGTTTTGTGTTGTGTTGATTTTTGTATTTTTTGTTTGATTTTTCTTAGTTATTGTCTACATTTTTATGCGTGCATGTTTATTTATTAAACTAATAAAGTAAAATATAAAAAATAGTGTTGTATTTTTTGCATTTTAAGTCTTGTTTAAAGTAATTAAGTTTATTGCAAATGATATATAAAATAAAAGTCACAAAAATAATTCATCTTATACATTCTTAGCGTTTAAATGCCTAGTTGTGTGATTTATATTTAATTGATATTTAATTGTGTATGATAATTGTTAGTATAATTTAATTAGTATTAATATAATTTGATTTGATTTTTGTAGTATAATTAGAATTTTTTGTTTCAAATTAGGAACTAATTTCAAAAGAAAAAGAGAGAAAGAATTGGAAAAGAAGAGAAAATGGACTGGGTTAGTCCAAAACCCGACAAACTCAAGCCCAAAATACCCATTGACCCAGTCCAACCCAACGGACCCGCCCCATTTCCCATCTTTCAATCTGGACCGTTGATGATACTTCATCAAACGGCCCAAATTATTAACCTATTTTTAATTACCCAAAACCTCAAACCCGTTTACACACCAAACCAAACAGCCCCTCCCTTACTCGTCTCTATCAGAGGCGAAATCCGGCCGCCCCACGCCACCGCTGACCGCCCGCCGGAAATCGCCCACGGCGGCGGTCAGCCTCCAAACCACCCCAAACTCCCTAAGACCTCCTCAACCCAACCCCTAGCACAATTTACCTCGAATCAAACCAGATTTCCTCGAATCTTCAATCAAAGAATCGAGCCAAAAGCAACTTACACCGAATCAGCCCGAAATCGATACCACACCATCGCCTTATCTCCCTCACACCCAAACTGGCCTTTGTATCCGTCGAATCTGTCCAGAAATCGTCAAGCCCCAAAACCGAGATTCAAGAACCCTAGAATTCAAATTAGGGGTTTTTCGTTCGATTAAATTAGATATTTGGGGTCTAATA
Organism: Nicotiana noctiflora; assembly: GCA_032618575.1. Classification (NCBI taxonomy): domain Eukaryota; kingdom Viridiplantae; phylum Streptophyta; class Magnoliopsida; order Solanales; family Solanaceae; genus Nicotiana; species Nicotiana noctiflora. Next base: position 13,843 of record JASVEL010013898.1, read on the forward strand.
GACCTTAATCGAAGTATTTTCGGTTGAAAATGCTTCGATTAAGTTCCGTTCGATTCCTAAAGTCCAAGTTTGAGTCCAAAAGGGTCCGAGACTGTTTGATTCTCACTTTGCCGCTGTTTGAGGTAATTTTCTCTTCTGTCTCTATTTTTGATTTTATTTTTCTGATTGGTTGTGTGATAATTCTCATTTTTTCCCTCAATTCTATTAAACCGTCTTTCTACTCTATAAGACCTTGTTTTTTGGGTCATTTTGATTATCTCTGTTGATTGACAATTGTGTCGATATATTCGATTCGGTTCGATAATCTTCGAATAGTTAGTTTCACAGTCCCTTTGTGTTTTTCCCGACCCTGTGAATCAAGGCCAACATAATTGTGATCATGCGTATGTGTTGTAATTGTAGTCATAAATGTTGTCGATCAGTCATATTAAATAGCAACACTGTTCACAGTGATTTGAAGTTGCTGTAATTCATTTGTTCTGTTTTAAGTTGATTGTGAAATGGATATAGCTGTTTCAGATTTCAGTTTAGAAATTAAAAGCCAACAGTAAGGGATCAAAGTGCAATGCACATGGTTTAAAGTCAGTGGAACCTGTTTAACAGCAGGGTAGGCATTACATTTTGAATTTCAGATTGGTTTTTAACTGGATGGTCCTAAGTGAAACTAGCAGTCTTTATAGGCTGGAAAAGATCTGAACATGGGGGAATTAGTTTCTTAATTGGTCTAATGCTTTTAAGAGCTGGAAGGGAATCTTTAAGGCTATAAAAGGAGGGGACTTACACTGGAAAACACACACACAACCTCCAAAAAAGAGAGCTTCTTACACATATTCACCTTTGAAGAAGAGTGTCACGACCCGGATTTCCCACCATCGGGAGTCATGATGGCGCCTACTAGTGGAAGCTAGACAAGGAAACTATTACTTACATTTTTCATTAATTACCAAACTCCTCTTAAGACTTTAAATTAAAAACATATAATTACAGCGGAATAATTAAACTTAGTGGAAGACTTAGTCAATTTTATCAAATATGATACACTACCCAAGACTGGTGTCACAATACTCACGAACTTCTAAGAATACTACACACAATTGTTTGAAAGAAATATAAGTCGTTTATCTCGAATACATGAGATAACAGAATGAAATACATAGATATAAGAGACAACGGGTCATGCGGACGCCTGCAAGGCTACCTCATAGTCTCAGTAGTCGGAATATCCACAATCGCTACTGCCGCTGCTGCTGTCCGTAACTTGTATCTGCGCAAAAAGAGCGCAGAGTGTAGTATCAGCACAACCGACCCCATGTGCTGGTAAGTGCCTGGCCTATCCCGGCGAAGTAGTGACGAGACTAAGGCCAGTCACCCATATAAACCTGTACAGTTGAAATATATATATACATATACAACATCAGAAAACGTTATCTATGAAATAACAGTCAATAACTCATAATATCCAGAGTAATCTAGTCAACAGAATAAATCTTACTTTCATGTCTCAATTCATTTTTCATTTCATACCTTGTGGTAGGCGTAGAGGTAAGGCTTGTCTACATATTACCCTCCCCAGACCCCACCTTGTGGGACTATACTGGGTAGTTATTGTTGTTGTTGTACCTTGTGGTAGGCGTACCACCCGCTCCCAAATATATCAATAGACTTTTCATATCTTGTGGTAGGCGTACCACCCGCTCCCAAATATATCAATAAATTATACCTTGTGGTAGGCATACCACCCGCTCCCAAATATATCAATAGGCTACCGGCAACTATGGCCAATGCCAAGATTTAAATCACTTTGTGGTCGGCGTGCCACACGATCCCACTTCATATCATATAAGTGGTCGGCGCACCACACGATACCAATTTATTAATATATAAGTGGTCGGCGTGCCACACGATCCCAATTCATTAATATATAAGTGGTCGGCGCGCCACACGATCCCAATTCATTAATATATAAGTGGTCGGCGCGCCACACGATCCCAATTCATAAATATATATATATTACCGGCATTTAACCAATAATCTCTGCATCAACAATATTTATAATTACCAGTTTTGAACCAATAATTGATAATAATTCAACAATTTATCTCCGTTACCGGTGTGACTCCAATAACTCTTAATCAACAAATCATACATAACTAAATTCCTATTCCTTCAAGCTAGGATAGAACAAACACTTACCTTGAAAGTTTACGAACGATTCAATCCGTAGCAATGCCTTTTCCTTTCGAATCTGGCTCCAATCCAATCGTATCTATACACAATTGAATTAATATCATTAATTCTACTTAACAAACTAGTTCATATTGCTAAATATGATTTTTACAACATTCTGCCCGGAATAGTAAAAATCGACCCCGGGCCCACATAATCAAAACTTAAGTTTCGAACCAAAATAAGTTCACCCAATCATCCATGAGTTCAAATATACAATTTGTTCTTAAGTTCGACTCCAAAACGAGGTCTAGATCGCAAATTCTTTGAAAACCCTAACTATACCCATTTCTCCAATTTTTCTACCAATTTTCACATATTTAGGCCTAGGAATTCAAATAATATTGATGGGAAACAAAGAAAACGAGTCAAGAATCACTTACCCAAGAAGTATGAAGAAGGATTGCTCACGAATCGCCCAAGAAGCTGTGGAGAAGAGAGAGGTTTGTGAAAATGGGATAAAATCTCGTAAGTGTTCTGTTTTTGAGTTGAAGAATTCACTCGGCGAAATTACCCTACGCGATCGCGTGAATTGGGCTGCGATCGTGTAGAGGAAAGACTGGCCTCTTATGCGATCGTGTGAAAATGGTTGCGATCGCGTAGAGAAAAGACTGGAAGCTACGCGATCGCGTGAGGGATGCTGCGATCGCGTAGAGGAAATTCACCGCGCAACCTATTTGGCCTATGCGATCGCGTGAACATGACTGCGATCGCGTAGGGGAAAAACTGGAAGTGACACGATCGCGTGAGGGATGCTGCGATCGCGTAGAAGGACTAGCCAATGTTGTGCGATCGCGTGGATGAGGCCGCGATCGCGTAGAACAATATCCATGTGCAGAAGTTGCAGAATTTCTGCTGTGTTTTCAAATCAAAAAACACCCCGAACCACCTCCGAAACACTCCCAAGCCCTCGGGGCTCAGAATCAACTATGCACACTAACTCAAAAACATCATACGAACTTGCTCGCGCAATCAAATCGCTAAAATAATATGAAAACCAATGAATTGAGCTTTAAAACTCAAGAATTCTTTCAAATTTCATAACTTCCAAAATTTCCAATTTAAGTCCGAAACACGTCAAACGACGTCCGTTTTCAACCAAACTTTACAGGAAGCGCTTAACCAATATATATGACTTGTACCGGGCGTCGGAACCAAAATACGAGCCCGATACCAGTACTTCTAAATCAAAATTCAGTTTCATTTTCCTTAAACATTTTCAGAAAACAATTTAACAGAAAAATTCTTTTTCCGGGGTTCTAGACCTCGGATTTCAATTCCGGGCATACGCCCAAGTTCCATATTTTTCTACGGATTTTCTGAGACCGTCAAATCATGGGTCCGTGTCCGTTTACCCAAAATTTTGACCAAAGTCAACCATATCAATATTAATATCAAAATTCTTCAAAGTTTTCACATATTTTAACATAAACATTTTCCAGCTTAGCGCTCGAATTGTGCACGCAAATTGAGGCAACTATAAATGAGGGTTTCAAGACCTCAGAAGCTCGAAATGATTAATAAAACAAGTGATAACCCTTTGGGTCGTCACATTCTCCACCTCTAAAACAACCGTTCGTCCTCGAACGGACAAAAGAAAGAAGTACCTGAGTCAAGGAATAGATGAGGATATTGGCTCCGCATGTCAGACTCGGACTCCCAGGTCTCCACTGAACTTGCACAGAAGGAAAACTCTTCGACCTCAACTGTCGAACCTGCGGATCTAGAATAGCTACCGGCTCCTCCTCATAGGACCGATCTTTGTCCAATTGGACAGTGCTGAAATCTAACACGTGCGATGGATCGCCGTGATATTTTCGAAGCATGGGTACATGAAACACTGGATGCACAGCTGATAAGCTAGGTGGCAAAACAAGTTTATATGCCACCTCTCCCACACGATCAAGAATCTCGAATGGGCCAATAAACCTAGGGCTAAGTTTGCCCTTCTTTCCAAATCTCATCACGCCCTTCATAGGCGACACTCGGAGCAATACTTGCTCCCCAATCATGAAAGCTATATCTCGAACCTTGCGATCTGCATAGCTCTTTTGCCTGGATTGAGCTGTGTGAAGCCTATCTCGAATAATTTTGACCTTATCTAAGGCCTCCTGAGCTAAATCTGTGCCCAATAACCGAGCTTCTCCCGGTTAAAAGTATCCAACCGGAGAACGACACCGCCTACCATACAATGCTTCATAAGGAGCCATCTGGATGCTCGATTGATAACTATTATTATAAGCAAACTCTACCAAAGGCAGGAATTGATCCCACGAACCTCCAAAATCAATAACACACGCCCGTAGCATATCTTCAAGTATCTGAATAGTCCTCTCGGACTGACCATCCGTCTGGGGATGAAAGGTTGTACTTAGCTGAACTTGTGTGCCCAACTCTCGTTGAACCGCCTTCCAGAAATGTGAGGTAAACTGTGCACCTCGATCCGAAATAATAGAGATTGGCACGCCATGAAGGCGAATGATCTCTTTGATATAAATCCCAGCTAACCTCTCGGATGAATAGGTAGTGGCAATAGGAACAAAATGAGCTGACTTGGTCAGCCTATCAACAATCACCCAAGCAACATCAAACTTCTTCCGAGTCTTCGAAAGTCCAGAAATGAAATCCATCGTGATTCGCTCCCACTTCCATTCAGGAAGTTCAATTCTCTGAAATGAACCGCCAGGTCTCGGATGTTCATACTTAACCTGCTGACAATTAAGGCACCGTGCCACATATGCCACAGTATCCTTTTTCATTCTGCGCCACCAATAATATTGACGCAAATCTTGATACATTTTCGCGGAGCCTGGATGAATAGAATACCGTGAACTGTGAGTTCTTCTAGAATCAATTCTCTAAGCCCATCAACATTTGGCACACAAATGCGCCCTTGCATCTTTAGGATCCCATCAGCATCTAAGGTGACCTGTTTAGCACCCCCTCGTTGAACCGTATCTCTAAGGTCACATAAATAAGAATCATTATATTGTTGATCGCGGATATGTTCCAATAATGAAGAGCGAGTGATCGTGCAAGCTAGTACTCGACTAGGCTCAGAAATATCCAACCTCACAAATCGATTGGCCAAGGACTGAACATCCAAAGCAAGTGGTCTCTGATTGACTGGAATATAAGCAAGACTGCCCATACTGGCTGACTTCCTACTCAAAGCGTCGGCCACCACGTTTGTTTTTCCCGAATGATATAAAATGGTGACATCATAATCTTTTAGCAATTCTAGCCACCATCTCTGCCTCAAATTCAACTCTTTCTGCTTAAACAAATACTGAAGACTCTTATAATCGGTGTATACTTCACATGCTACACCATACAAATAATGCCTCCAGATCTTCAATGCGTGAATAATCGCCGCCAATTCTAGATCATGCACTCGATAGTTCTTTCCATGAATCTTCAACTGCCTCGAAGCATAGGCAATAACCTTGCCATCCCGCATTAACACTGTACCAAGCCCAATACGGGAAGCATCACAATAAACAGTATAAGGTCCCGTACCTGTGGGTAAAACCAATACCGGTGCTATGGTCAAGGCTGTCTTGAGATTTTGAAAGCTCGCCTCACATTCATCGGGCCATTCAAATTGAACACATTTCTGTGTCAATCTGGTCAGTGGGGTTGCAATAGATGAAAACCCCTCTACGGATCGGCGATAATAACCCGCTAATCCCAAGAAACTCCGAATCTCTGTGGCTGATGTCGGTCTAGGCCAGTTCTTGACTGCCTCAATCTTCTTTGGATCAACCTGAATACCTGCTGCCGTCACAATATGACCCAGGAATACAACTGAACTTAGCCAAAATTCACACTTCGAAAATTTTGCATATAGTTGCCTATTTTTTAGATTTTTGCAAAGCCACTCTAAGATGTTGCGCATGCTCCTTCTGACTGCGGGAATATGTCAATATGGCAACAATGAAGACTACAACTATAAGTCTACATAAGGCACGAACACCTCATACGTATGCACATATTCATGACTCTGGCCATAAGAGTTGTTCCTAAATTACAACATTGTCAATTAACCCTGTTGTCAAATATCTTATTCCAAAACTCCCACTTTACTCACAATGAGGTATGAAAACCTCATGATTACTTTCCCGAATTAATGAGTCATATTTATTCTTAGATGGTGCTCCTCTCAAAGTCTATAACTCCATGGTTACAAAATAGAAATGGTTAGATATGAATAGAAACTATGCAAGGATTGTCAAATAATCCTAACAGGCATGGCTCAAATTTAGGATATTGTGCTAGATTTTTATTTCCAGAAAGGGAAAATTTTAAACACAAACTTTTCACCACCAGGACCTTGTCCTCATATAATATTCACCGCATCTTGCAGCTCGGTTTTTTAAATAAATATTTTCACGTTATACAAAAATTTTGAGGATCTCATCCTCCACTCTAATTCACAAGTATTTGCACATTGTGCAACTGATATTTTTCATTTCCTTTCTTTCTTCTTTTCAACTATTGTCCGTCAAAGAGTATCGCGGCATAAAAGAACCCTCATACCGACAGGGTATCCAATTTAACCATTGAAAATAATTATTTCAGGAATTACATCAATTCCCATTGTAGTAAATAATATAAAGTCACTTTCGACCTCATCAATATTCCTAGTGACAACACATAATAATAGGGATAATTATACCCATTTAATAGCACAGTGTGAGTTCACATAAGTAGATTTGATGATTTCGAAGCTCACTCATGAGCGGAGCATATTAAGAGGACTTGCCTCAATTCTTCAAAGATCAAATCAAATTGAGGAAAAATATTCCTTTTTTATAACAATCAGAATTGTACATGTGATAACATCATCTGGTGTAGTGACCTCAGTCACACCATAAAAATTATGTCAACAACTAGATCTCCACCTCTAGGAGTCTCACCTCCGCCTCAAACATCCTCACCTCTAACCCTGGCTGGTCATGTGAGTTAAGTATTGACTGCAACGGGCACGTAGCTTGAGTGCCTTCGTAAATTATATTTCTCCAATCTGCCACATTCACAACAATTCCTTTGAGGCTCAGGTAACTTATTGGACATGACGACATATTCGGACACTGTCATAATAACCTAGCATGATCGTTCAGATCATACATACCACACCTTTCAAAGAGTCAGGGAGGTAACTCCTCCAAATATTTCTACAAATAGGATTGAGTAGGTAATGTCGCATAGCCGGTCTGCCCTCTTCATAGGCTTGTCGCAAACATTGACGACCAATTACCTCTTTTGCTATGCTAGCTTGACACTGTTAAACTACCTCATTTGCTCATATACTCTTTATTACTCTTTGGGCCGATTCTTATCCCCTGCAGAGTACTAAGCCTCAAACATGCATAATTTATTTGGGGGACCTTTCCATACCATATGTATACATTCCAAGCCAAAACTGACATAACACATGGCCATTCGATCCATTCACTAATAGTGGATTTCCCCCCTTTTGGCTATAAGTCAAAGTCACAACATCTAATAGTCCACAATAACTATCCTTCACAACTTCAAATAAATCAACCAGACGTCAAGGTCCATTAAAATCACAGCCGGTTAGTAAATACATTATGTTTCCACTACTTCACTCGCTACCCGAAACACAGTAAAATCAACCCTCTCGCTTTCAACTATTCCCATGTTCTGCAGTATCTCATAGCAACAGCCAATAAATTACCTTGGGTTCTCAAAAGATGCACCACTGAAGGAGATAGCGAAGAGTTTGGTGAAACTTATCCGAAACTCCGTAAAGCTTCTGAAGGCATCGTTGATCTATCACCAACCTGTGCCATTGTCGGCTGAAGAAGCGGTACATGCCTTCGCCATTCGTGGGAAGACAAGAGTAGAAATTCAACTTAACATTTGAAGAACAAACTCGCACGATAGGAAAGAATGAAGATGAAAATTTCCTAACTCTGTAGCTTCTAAGGGATAAATACAGACGTCTCCGTACCGATCCCTCAGACTCTACTAAGGTTGTTCGTGAGTTGTGAGACCTATGCAACCTAGTGCTCTGATACCAACTTGTCACGACCCGGATTTCCCACCATCGGGAGTCATGTTGGCGCCTACTAGTGGAAGCTAGGCAAGCCAACTATTACTTACATTTTTCATTAGTTACCAAAATCCTCTTAAGACTTTAAATAAAAACATATAATTACACCGGAATAATTAAACTTAGCGGAAGACTTAGTCAATTTTATCAAATATGATACACTACCCAAGACTGGTGTCACAATACTCATGAACTTCTAAGAATAATACACACAATTGTTTGAAAGAAATATAAGCTGTTTATCTCGAATACATGAGATAACAGAATGAAAAATATAGATAAAGGAGACAACGGGTCTTGCGGACGCCTGCAAGGTTACCTCGAAGTCTCAGTAGTCAGAATATCCACAATCGTGCTACTGCCGCTGCTACTCTCCGTAACGTGTATCTACGCAAAAAGAGCGCAGAGTGTAGTATCAGCATAACCGACCCCATGTGCTGGTAAATGCCTGGCCTATCCCAGCGAAATAGTGACGAGACTAAGGCCAGTCACCCACATAAACATGTACAGTTGAAATATATATATATACATATACAAACGTTTATAAGGAAAGACTCTGCTCTGAAATAACAGTCAATAACTCATAATATCCAGAGTAATCTAGTCAACAGAATAAATCTTACTTTCATGTCTCAATTCCTTTTTCATTTCATATCTTGTGGTAGGCGTACCACCCGCTTCCAAATATATCAATAGACTTTTCATATCTTGTGGTAGGCGTACCACCCGCTCCCAAATATATCAATAAATTATACCTTGTGGTAGGCGTACCACCCTCTCCCAAATATATCAATAGGCTACCGGTAACTATGGCCAATGCCAAGATTTAAATCACTTTGCCACACGATCCCATTTCTTATCATATAAGTGGTCGGCGCGCCACCCGATCCCAGTTCATTAATATATAAGTGGTCGGCGCGCCACACGATCCCAATTCATTAATATATAAGTGGTCGGCGCGCCACACGATCCTAATTAATTAATATATAAGTGGTCGGCGCGCCACACGATCCCAATTCATAAATATATATATTACCGGCATTTAACCGATAATCTCTGCATCAACAATATTTATAATTACCGGTTTTGAACCAATAATTGATAATAATTCAACAATTTATCTCCATTACCTGTGTGACACCAATAACTCTTAATCAACAAATCATACATAACTAAATTCCTATTCCTTCAAGCTAGGATAGAACAAATACTTACCTCGAAAGTTTACGAATGATTAAATCCGTAGCAATGCCTTTTCCTTTCGAATCTGGCTCCAATCCAATCGTATCTATACACAATTGATTTAATATCATCAATTCTACTTAACAAACTAGTTAATATTGCTAAATATGATTTTACAACATTCTGCCCGGAATAGTAAAAATCGACCCCGGGCCCACATAATCGAAACTCAAGTTTCGAACCAAAATAAGTTCACCAAGCATCCATGAGTTCAAATATACAATTTGTTCTTAAGTTCGACTCCAAAACGAGGTCTAGATCGCAAATTCTTTAAAAACCCTAACTATACCCATTTCTCTAAGTTTCCTACCAATTTTCACATATTTAGGCCTAGGAATTCAAATAATATTGATGGGAAACAAAGAAAACGAGTCAAGAATCACTTACCCAAGAAGTATGAAGAAGGATTGCTCAAGAATCGCCCAAGAAGCTGTGGAGAAGAGGGAGGTTTGTGAAAATGGGATAAAATCCCGTAAGTGTTCTGTTTTTGAGCTGAAGAATTCACTGGGCGCAATTACCCTAAGCGATTGCGTGAATTGGGCTGCGATCGCGTAGAGGAAAGACTGGCCTCTTATGCGATCGCGTGAAAATGGTTGCGATCGCATAGAGAAAAGACCGGAAGCTACGCGATCGCGTGATGGATGCTGCGATCGCGTAGAGGAAATTCACCGGGCAGCCTATTTGGCCTATGCGATCGCGTGTACATGACTGCGATCGCGTAGGGGAAAAACTGGAAGTGACGCGATCACGTGAGGGATGCTGCGATCTCGTAGAAGGACCGGCCAATGCTGTGCGATCGCGTGGATGAGGCCGCGATCGCGTAGAACAAAATCCCTGTGCAGAAACAGCAGAATTTCTGCTGTGTTTTCAAATCCAAAAACACCCCGAACCACCTCCGAAACACTCCCGAGCCCTCGGGGCTCCAAACCAACTATGCACACTAACTCAAAAACATCATACGAACTTGCTCGCGCGATCAAATCGCTAAAATAACATCAATATCAATGAATTGATCTTTAAAACTCAAGAATTCTTTCAAATTTCATAACTTCCAAAATTTCCAATTTAAGGCCGAAACACGTCAAACGACGTCTGTTTTCAACCAAACTTTACAGGAAGCGCTTAACCAATATATATGACTTGTACCGGGCGTCGGAACCAAATTACGAGCCCGATACCAGTACTTTTTAGTCAAAATTCAGTTTCATTTTCCTTAAACATTTTCAGAAAACAATTTAACGAAAAATTCTTTTACCGGGGTTCTAGACCTCGGATTTCAATTCCGGGCATACGCCCAAGTTCCATATTTTTCTACGGATTTTCTGAGACCGTTAAATCACGGGTCCGGGTCCGTTTACCAAAAATGTTGACCAAAGTCAACCATATCAATATTAATATCAAAATTCTTCAAATTTTTCACATATTTCACATATTTCAACATAAATATTTTCCAGCTTCGCGCCCGAACTGTGCACGCAAATCAAGGCAACTATAAATGAGGTTTTCAAGACCTCAGAAGCTCAAAATGATTAATAAAACAAGTGATGACCCTTTGGGTCGTCACAGATTTTCAGATACACTTACAATTAAAAAAAATAGATTTTTCACACAGCTTTTCTTAGAGTAAAACTGTTGCAAACTGTTGGTTTCTTTTAAGCTGTTTGGTTCAATCTCGTTGCTGTCCTGGTCTATTTAAGAATTCTTGGTTGCAAACTGCCAGCTTCTTTATTTGGTGTTTAAGTTTCTGAAAAATCTCAATTGCGTTACTGGACCATATATTTGGAGTATCTTAATCGCTCTTAGTTGCTGCTGGTTTTCTGTTGCTGTTGTGTTGAAGCTGCTACTGATTTCTGCCTTCCTCACTTCTTTTTGAATTCCAGGTACTCCCTTAGTTCATGGTTGAAGCTTAATTGCTGATGCATGTAAAGATATGAATTTCTGTTTGAATGAAGATCTTGTTTGAAGCAGAATTTCTAGCTTTCTTTCATTACTTATGTGTTTTGTATAGATTCCTAGCAGCTTGCATTTGACGATTTGATTCATAACTGTGGCTTGGTTTCAAACACATTGGTTCAAGCATGAAAAACTAAAAACAGTGTTTGGGATTCTCTATATATTGGTGGTCGATCATCTTTGCTAAGTTTGAGTGAAATTGATATCTTCATTGTCTAGTTGGTTTCAATTTGGATCTTGAAAATATATATATGATGCGACATGTTGTTCTTATAAAAAAACTCAAAGTAAGCTCATTTATAAAGAAATTATTAGGTATTTTCCCCCTCTTGTTTTCCTATGATTCCCTAATCTATATGGACTGCCCGAATGAAGTGATTGGTATTTGTTGATTAAATTGAGGATGTTGTAGGTTGATTTGTAAGAACCTGTTAATCCATCATCGTCCCATGAGTATTCAGATTCATTGTTTTCTTTTCATGCAATTCGTTTTAAGTTAAACTGATTCGAGTTTAACCGTATGACTTTGAAGTCCAAGCTTTGGGTGAGGAGTTTCCTGTCCTTTATACATTGGCCCAGGTTCATGAGAGTTTCCATTTTTCCCTCCAAATACATGAATTATCCTCTATTTGATGTAGTTTATTTTTTTTGTTGGTCTAAAAGGGAGGTGAAGTAAAACTGTCTCGCTGATCCTATTGAATTTTCATAGATGTGATTCCTATTGAATCTTCATAGATTAAATGCACATGATCTCATTTTTTTTAGCTCTTGTTTTCCTTATAATTAGCCTCTCTTGCAGTCAGATGTGGTTTAAATCATTTCAAAATGCCATTAAATCATATAGGTGAGTTGTACTAAATAAGGTAAATAGTTTATGGCCTTCCAACTCTAATTTTGACTCCATTTTAAACAGATCTTATGTTTAGATAACTATTTATGCGATTTCTGCCGGAATTACTAATGCTCTTTTGTTTTTGTTTTTGTTGTTGCTTTCCCTTTCCTTTTCTAAGCCGAGGGTCGATTGGAAACAGCCTCTCTACCCTTTGGGTAGGGGTAAGGCTTATTTACATATTACCCTCCCCAGACCCCACCTTGTGGGACTATACTGGGTAGTTGTTATTGTTGTTGTTGTTACTCCATTTTAAACAGAGGTATGTCGTGTGTAGCAAAAAACTAAAATGCATAGCCTCGCAAAGTTAAAACGCCATGATATAAAATTGGGTTTCGATTTATGTAGCAGGTTTAAAAGGATCTTCCCTTTTTGGTTTGAGTTCGGACTTGAATTCAAAGCCCGAATTTTATTTAATTTGGAGATTTTCTTTTCTTTTAGAGACGAATTAAATAGAAAATTTAGTCACTTTAGGATGGCCCCTTTTTAAATATAAGTGGGACGTGCCTCGCCAACTCAAATTTACAATTGCGGGACCCCTCAAAAATAATATTTTGCTTTTCTTAAAAAATAATCAAAATGCGGTAAATGATTTAATTAGAGCATATAATTTATAAGCATGTATAAAATCAGGTATTTTTAGCCATTTATAATAAATGAAGCGACCGTGCTAGAACCACGGGATTCGGGGGTGCCTAACACCTTCCCTCGGGTCAACAGAATTCCTTACTTAGAATTTCTGGTTCGCAGACTTCATTTGGAAAGTCGAAATTTCCTCGATTCGGGATTTGAATAAATTGGTGACTTGGAACACCATAATTTATTCCAAGTGGCGACTCTGAAATAAATAGAATAATCCCGTTTCGAATATTGTCACTTAAATTGGAAAAACTCCCTTACGCATCTACCCTTCGGGGTAGGGCGCGCCAAAAGGAGGTGTGATAATCCTAAAATAATGTTTCTTTTGATTGTTTATTTAAAATTGGTTATATGGTATTGTTAAATTCATTGTTTCGGAATAACGAAAAGTTCCATTTTATGAAACAAGTGATTTGGTGTGCTCGGATCATTTCCTATTTCTTTTCCACTTATGCCCTTATTTATTACTCTATAATTCTATTTTATTATTTAATTTTTTTTATTTTAACTTCAAATCTCCAACCTATTGACCTATTTTATCTTGTTCCATCTTTTCTAGAGTTGGTTTGCCCCGTTCTTTTTATCCAAGTCCCCGTTCAATTCTTTGTCTCTTTCCATCGTTTCAATTTTCTTTTCTTTTTTGCTATATTAGTTAACCTATTTTTTTTCCAAGTTTTTGCTCTTGTTTTCAAGCTGCGTAATTAATCATAAATTAGTAGAAAGAGGTTGTCTTAAATTATTTTTATGTGTAATTCTTGATAAATTTTGTTTAAAACAATTGGGGGTATTTTAGTGAACTTCTCAGTTACAATACAGTACGATACATTCAAACCAAATAACAAAATGTTATTTAACAACAGTAAATGATACTATATATTCAAACGTTGTATCCATAAAACGATACAATATAGTATAATACATTATGAAACGATGAGTAACAATGATCCAAACATAGTGTAAATATTGTCACACCTCTTTTTTGCTAAATAACCCTATTACGAGACTGAGTTGGAAGAGTTTTTCCAATTGAAGTGACGTTTTGAAAAGAGATTACTTATTATATAGAGTCGCCACTTGGAATTGAGTTTTGGTGTTTCAAGTCACCTTTTATTTGAACCCCTTATCAAAAGGAAGATTTGACTCCTAATTATGGTCTACGAAACAGAAGATTGAGTAAGGAATTCTGTTGACCGATGGGAAAGTGTAAGGCACCCCTCGAGTCCCGTGGTTCTAGCACGATCGCTTTTATTGGCTAATGTAAGGCTTAAATTAATTTTTAGCTATTCTTGTATTTTATTGGTTATGGTTTATTTATTACCGCTTAATTAATTATTATATTATTTTTAATTATAGTCACCAAGATGCGGTATGCACACGAGGTATTTCTTTAAAATTAGATGTTAAACCAAGGTATGGAATGTACATATGGTTAAAACATTATTATTTTGAATTTAAAGGCATTGAGACGCAAGAGTGCGCACATGATCCTTTTTGTTACCTAAACATATCAATACAAGGTTCGGGTATGAACACATGGGCTACTATTTAAAGTACATCTACACTTTTTCTAGTGTTTTAGAATATTCCAATTATTTGTCTCTTTCATATCCGAGACAACAACAACAACAACAACAATACAATCTAGTATAATCCCACAAGCGGGGTCTGGGGAGGGTAATATGTACGCAGACCTTATCCCTACCCTAGGGGCAGAGAGGTTGTTTCCAGGAGACCCTCTGCTCAAGACATCAACAAAAGAGACGATAAGTTAGTACTATCAATAGACTCATACTAAAAATAACATAAAATATACAACATAACACAAAATAACAAAATAGAAACAATATAAGAAATATAAGAAATACGAAATAGATAAAATGTATACTAATATCCAACAAATAACTCTTTGTATCGGTAACAGATCAGTAACCTTCTACGATTACCTCCTAACTAGCTAGTCTCACTCTAGTGCGCTTTGAAAATATCCCAACTTCCCCCTAACCTACAATTTTAATGCTCGACTTCCACAATCCCCTATCAAGGGCCATGTCCTCAGTAATCCTAAGACGCGCTAAGTCCTGCCTTATCACCTCTCCCCAATACTTTTTAGGTCTCCCTCTACCTCTTTTCATGCCCACCACAACCAGTCGCTCACACCTTCTCATCGGTGCATCAGTGCTCCTCCTCTGAATGTGTCCGAACCATCCGAGTCTTGCTTCCCGCATCTTTTTCTCTACTGGGGCCACACCCACCTTCTCTCTAATATCTTCATTCCTAATCTTATTTATTCTTGTATGCCCTCACATCCACCTCAACATCCTCATCTCTGCTACTTTCATCTTCTTGGTGCGTGAGTTCATAACCGGCCAACACTCGGTCTCATACATCATTGCAGGCCTAACCACTGCTTTATAAAACTTACCTTTTAGTAATGGTGGAACTTTCTTGTCACACAGGACTCCCATCGCTAACCTCCGCTTCATCCAACACACCCTATATGGTGTGTGACATCCTCGTCGATCTCCCCGATCCCCTAAATAACTGACCCCAGGTACTTGAAACTACTCTTCTTAGGGATGATTTGAGAGTCAAGCCTCACTTCCACTCCCACTTCCGTCGGCCCCGCCCCAAATTTGCACTCGAGGTATTTCGTCTTTGTCCTGCTCAACCAGAAACCTTTAGACTCAAGGGTATGTCTCCAAACCTCTAGCCTATCGTTTACGTCGCGTCGTGTTTCGTCAATTATGACTATATCATAAGCAAATAGCATGCACCATGGCACCTCCCCTTGAATATGATGAGTTATGGCATCCATCACCAGGGCAAATAGGAAAGGGCTGAGTGCAGACCGTTGGTGCAACCCCGTAACAACTGGAAAATGCTCGGAATCGCCTCCTACTGTCCTAACCCGAGTCGTAGCTCCTTCACACATGTCTTTAATCACCCTAATGTAGGCTACCAGAACCCCTTTAACCTTTAAGCAGCTCCATTAGAACTCCCTATGAACCGTGTCATACGCTTTCTCTAGATCAATAAACACAATGTGGTGATCAATATCCGAGACACTTATTTTTAATTTATATTATTATTAGGACTATAATAGATCAACAAATTAGCTATATGAAGTTATGAGCAAATGGATTTAAGGAGAATAAAGAAAGCATGTGATTTATAAAAAATAAACTAAATAAATAAACTTAGCATTAGTACAGTAGAGAATTAATGAAACCATGTAAAGACTTTTTGATATGGAAACCAAACCCCCAAAGAAAAATGCCGAACAAAATGTATTTCCAAACTCATTTGTTTTCATTTTTTAGACTTACTTTAACTCAAAATTCTATAAACTAACACAAAAATTAATTTAAAAAGACGTATGAGCAACAAATTAATCACGAATAGGCCACCATATCATTAAACAAACTAAGTTAGAGAACTCAACCGCTATAGAAGGATACCGCAATAGCTTCCTAACAAGGCAAATAAATACATTCAAAGACATCACTAAAAATGATTTAACATAAGGAAAAGAGAAGAATGAACCTTTAAAATAAAGCTCTCTTTTGTATTACAAATTCTCCAGTAGAACACGTTGAATAACCGCAAGCTAATAACCCAGCGAAAATCTAACGACGGATATTAAAAGTTAACTCAAAGCGAGAATATAAAGTGAAATTGGCATCCTTGATCGCAGTGGCGAAGCCAGAAATTTCATGTAGGGTGTTCAAATTTGAAATAAGTAAAAAAAAATTTCAGATAAAGGGTGTTCAATATATGTTATACACCATTAAAATTTAATATTGTACCTATATATATAATGTAATTTTTCGACGAAGGGTGGTTTTAGCTCTATGTATCTTCGCCACTGCTTGATCGGACCCGCCGCACATCTACTTCAACTCAACCTCTCACTCCCCATAAAAAAAGGGTTATATTTGGACTGATTTTTTTAGATTTTCTTGTTAGTTTCTTGGTCAGTGATTACTGGAACTTCACAGGTATTTTAATGGAAGTTAGCAATTGTTTTTTTTTCTTTTTTCCGTGAGTTCTCCTTTTCTTTTCTATTTATAATAAAGATGAACAAAAGTAGTTATCTAATTTTTTGTAATGAATTTAAAGTGAAGATGTGAGGTGGATGTTTTGGAAATGTGAGATTGTGTGCTGATGATGGGGTGTGTGTGCCGATGACGTGAGACGTGAGGGTGTTGGGGTGAGGGACGTGAGATGTGGGATTAGTGGTTAATTTAGGATCTCTTCCCCATTTTTTTTAAAGTGAAATAAAAGAAAATATAAAGATAATAATATTCATTATCTATTTTAGACCAACACAAATATATACTTGGACTATGATTTTAATGGCGCTAAAAATAAATTAAATAGTTACTAGTCTACTAATTAAGTTCTTTATTAAACAATTTTTTTTCTTCTTCTATTTAAATATAGGAACAAAATATATACTCTAAGAATATGCAAAAAAAAGTGTAGCTTTTTATTTTTTCTCAAATAAAACCAATGAAAAAATGAGATAAAAATTTAAAGTATCAAAATTAGACCTTAAAGAAATATTTACATTAAATTAGAATAGAATTTTGGTGTGGTCAAAAATGAGGTGTTCACAAATACAATGGTTGTTTTGCTTGATACTTAAAGTTTATTGTATCGTATCGTTAAATCCGTCGTTATGTAACGATGAAATGTGCCACTTTATGTAACGGCCGATTTGGTGTGGTCGCATCATTTCCTTGTGTTTTTCTCTCAATCTCACCCTTCATTATTATTAGATAATTTTATTTATCATTTACCCCTACCTTTTTATATAACGTATCATAATTTTTCTTTATAATATTGTAAGTTTATTCATCATATTACTAGTGCATACCATGAAACGACGGCAAAAATGACACAATCCATCCAAATATTATATTCATCAAACGATACAGTGCAGTACAATACAATACAATACGATACATTATGAAACGATATGTAATAACCATCCAAACAAACTGCTAGTGTGTTGTATTGCTCTAGGATTTTTAGGAGAAAAAGATAGTATTAACGGATTATTGTTACACCGAACAAAAATAGTAGTGTGAGCATGTGATTTTTGCCCTAAAGCAAATTATTATGAAAGTTTCAAATAATTGATTTCCTTATTTTTCGCGAATTTTGTGGCATTTGTGTGATAATTGGTTGCACAATAATTCATATTAAAAATACAAAAAAATGTGCATTTGCATTAGAAATTTAATTTCACATTTCTAGTATTGATTTGTTTTAGAATAAAAATTAAAGAAAATTACAAAAATAGTTTCTTTGCATTTTTAATTGCTAAATGTTGCATTTATCTTTTAGTAGAGTTTTAAGTAATTTTAGGAGTTAAAATAGTTTAATCTCGAATTGTATTAAAAATTGGTTTTAATTTTTTTACATTTTGTAAAATCAGGAGAAAATGCAAGATAAAAATATATAAAAAAAACAACATAAAATGGAAACAAAATACAAATCAAAGAAAGTGTTCAGGTCATTAGTCTTGGGCTAAATTGAGCACAATACCCTTCAAAATACCCCAGGCCCAAATAAAATCACAACTACACCAGCCCAACCCAATCACCCAAGACCCGGCGTGCCATTTCTAATAAACCAAACGACACCGTTTGGTGTCCATTCAATCTGAACCATTCATCTTATCCCATCCAACGACCCCTGATTAACACACACATATTACAGAAAACATCTGAAAATTGGCCTAACCCTAATAAAATAACCCGTCTTCCTCATACTAGTGGTCTCATACCCCCCGTCGTCAGTCCGCCTTACTCCGCTGTGCTCCGCCGCCGAAAATCGCCTCACGACGGAGGCCGACATTCTTTTTAGGCCAAATTACACCCCCAGATTCCCCACACCCCCCTCTTTCATAATCCCAAAACCCCATGCCCCAAATCCTAGCCCTGAGTCTTTAAACAGTGTCGCCGCCTTCGCCGGAACCCTATCGGTGGCGAACACTACCTATGCCAAACCCTACCAAATTAACACCATAACTTCCCCATGAGCCCCTCTTCCCATTCCCACTTGTAATTTCTTTCGAATCTTGCCGGAAAACATCGAATCTTGATTTTACGTTTCCCGGCCAAGACCCATAGTATGCCAAATAATCCCAAAATAACACCCCAGCATCGCCTAAGACTCCTCTACCTAACCCTTATACCCATCTTCCTCGAATATGCCTGGAACCTCTCAAATACTCTGTTAAAATTTTCTAGCCAAGAACCTTAGTTCCTATCTTCAAGATTTAGGACCATGGTATCCCTAATCGTGTGTTTTCTTTTGAAAACACACGATTTGGGATGTTACATGTCAAGAATCTTGAAAGATTCTCTCAAAATGGCCGGTTGGAGTTTCTTTGCAACTGTAAGTTCTACTCTAGTTAAATTTAGTTCGTTTTATTTCTATTTCTTTGTTTCTTTGTTTCTGATTCTGGTTTGATTCCGATTAGTAAATAATTCAAGTATTAAAACGATTTACGTTAGTCATTAGTTTAATTAGGGTTTGTTGTTTGGTCTTGTTTGAATTTCTGTTGATAGTTTGTAAATAATACTTTTAGGCCTGAATTTCTTAGTGTTTTAAAATTCGATCAAAGTTTACTTGATTAGGACAATTGTGCTGTTTAAGTTCTGATAACAAATTAATTGATTTAGGTTTCTTTTGCTGTGTGATTTATTAATTGTTCATGTATGTCTTATGTAAAAAATAAAAGTGTGAATTGATTCTGATTAATTTCTGATTTTTGATCGATTATGATAATTAGGAGTGTGAATTTGTTATAGTTGTTTAGGTTAGTTAATCACAAT
The DNA here is from genome assembly GCA_032618575.1 of Nicotiana noctiflora. Lineage (NCBI taxonomy): Eukaryota > Viridiplantae > Streptophyta > Magnoliopsida > Solanales > Solanaceae > Nicotiana > Nicotiana noctiflora. The sequence goes on from JASVEL010013898.1 coordinate 33,722, forward strand.
TAGTCTTTAATAATAAAGAAAGAGAAAAGAAAAAAAGAATTGAGGGTAGTAAAGTAGACAACACAGGGCTGGGGTAATACAGTAATTCCTAGGGGGTTTCAGGAGTAATATAGGCATGAAAAAGGGTAGTTTACTCAGGTTTGGTAAATTCTAAACTGAAGTAGGGGTAGAATGGGGATTGTAATGGGTAGGGGTGGGCATTCGGTATTTCGGTTCGGGATTTAAGAATTTCGGTTCGATATTTCGGTATTCGGTTTATCAATTGTATATACCAAATACCATACCAAAATATTTCGGTACGGTTCGGTATTTCTTATTTTGGTTCGGTACGGTTTCGGTACGGTTTCGGTTTAATAATCGCTTAATAATCAATGCTATTGCTAACACCTAACAGTGAACATGCAAAATTGAAACTTCCACTGTGAGATAGGCGATATGTAATAATAGTGCATAACTGAAAAACTCACTGTGAGAACAAGTTTTTACAATCTGCAATTCACGCCACTAAAGATGATTTATGTTCTTACTAAGATAACGAGTTTTATAGGTCCTGTAAATATATAGGTCATCTCTTCATTTAATTGGTTCTTGAAATCTTACTCGACACAACGAGTTTTATGTCTCATCCTAATACTTTCAACTGCCACAATCCTAACATATTAACCATGAAGCTCAATGATCAGAGTTAAGGGATAACACTTGTTTCATTTATCACAAGCTGTGTTAGAAACCACCTGTAACATGCCTAACAATTTGTAACTTAGTCCCTTTCCTCAAGCGTAAAGCTCATAATGCGATGTTCCAAAAAAGAACAAAAAAATGTTAAAGCTAAAATAGAAAAGAAAGCTGTTAGGTTGAAAAATGTTACTTGTCCTTACAAAAAAAAATGTTACTTGCCAAGCACAAAGACTAGAAGCTTCCTTTGTTTCTTGAGAAAGTTGGGTGTATTACTTTCCTCATAGTTCAAGTTGAGAGTATACAGTTATCTTGAACAGTGCATCTAAGCTTAGTGACGCCTATCCATCACGTTTCACGCCAGTGCAAATCTGAAACTGAAAGCAAATTCTGTCGTAGCAAATTGAAAACAAATTGAAAGCAAAAACAGTCTTTCAAAGATTGGTATTTCGGTATAACTGAAATACTGAAATTTTAGAATTATAATACCGAGAAACGAACCAAAATATCGAAATACCAAAAATTTAGTACCGAATTAGATCGAAATACCGAAAAAACCGAAACCGAAATTTTGAAATAATTTGGTTTGGTTCGAAATTCGGTTTTTCGGATTTTATGCCCACCCCTAGTAATGGGTATAGGACCTTCTAAAATGGGATTTAGTATAGATTTCAATAAGATATATGTAGTAACTTGTAGTACAAGTCAAAAATAGGGGGGATAAAAATAGAAATAAATAGGGACCAATGTGTAAAAAGTAAAATCTGAAATTCCCTCCAATTATATCTATAAATAGGCAGTCGCTTTACCTTTTTAAGAAGGTTTGAACATCCAGATTTCTCCCTCCCTAATTTCCTCTACAACTTTGAAATAAGATTTCTGATATTCAAAATAGAAAAACTCCAAAAAACAATATAAACTTTTAGTAAAAATCCAGAAAAATATTGTTCCATTGATTTTCAGATTGGAAGTAGCTCACAACTCTGTTTCTATTTGAGGTTTAGCTGTTCAAATCTTCTTGAAGTCATCTAGTTAATAGTTTAGATCAAATTTGCATTCCTATTGGATTTTTAAAGTCACTTGAGCTGTTGATTCAATTTTTGAAGTCGTTTGTTGTTGCTGTGTATCGTTACTGCTCTTATTGATTTATCCTTCTTCATTTTTGAAAATTTCAAGTACATACCTTGAACTGGTTCAACGTAGCTTTCTCCTGTTTAAAATAGAATGAAATTGAGCTGGTTCTGCTGTAGATTTGCTGTTCTAAGTAGTCTATTAGCTTCACTATTGTTTTAAGTTGATAACTATTTGTAATTGAACCTAGACATTAGTATAATTGTTGAAGCAAAATCAGTGTTGTAATTGTTTGAACTATAGTCAGTTAGGACTGTTTGTATAACTGAACTGTATTTTCGTTATTTCACTTTTAGCTTCTCATTAATTCCTGTATGTAAACTCCGGACTAGACTGTTAGCTAGCATGTTGTTAGATTAACCAAATGTATTATTAGCAATTCAGTTTGGTTTAGCCTATACGAATAGGATAATGTTGAATTTAGCATTTCAGCAGGTCTCCATATGTATTCAAATGGATCTTTGGACTGCTTAAAACTTGTTTCATTGGATTCCTTGTTTAAATATAACTTTAATAGAGTAGAGTATCAATTAGTATTAGTAACTCATTCGGAACAATCAGGCACCCTCAGTTCATATAAAAACGAAATAAACTCAGTTGTAATTTCAGTGATCAATGTTCGTTAATTAGCGTGAACATGCAGAATTTGATGTTAATTTCAGTGAAATCCAGTAAGTTGAACTGGACAGGCCATTTGGGCTTTTTCTCTTTAAATAAAGCCCATCCCGGGCAGCCCAATGTCAAATGTAGGCTTTAAAATCCTTAATGAATGACATACGTTTGATCGCATATCTCTTGCACATCTGGGCCCAGGCAATGGCCTGAGGTTGGTCATTTTAATAATTGATTGAACACAAGTGTTCTTGTGGTTTGCTTTCAATACAATGATAAATTCATTAAGAATATAGGAAATTAATTCGTAAATATAAAGTTTGATTTTTGAATTAGGTAGCGGGTTCAAGCTAAAAGGTTTTACCCTTTTGTTTGGATTCAGACTTGAATTCGAAACCCGAGTTTGTGTTCGTGGGTTAATTAACCTTTAGAGACAAATAACAAAAATAGAAAATTTTAGCTTGCTTTAGATTATCCCTTTAATAATAAATGAGGCGAGCCTCGTCAAACAAAAAAAAGTACAAATTACGGGGCCCTCATTAATTACTTATTAAAAATACCTAGTATTCGGGACATGCCGTTTAGCGAATTTCACGGCCTTCCCAAAAGATAACAATACGTTAGTCGCTTTAGGCACGCTTTAATTAATCTTACCTTCCTAAATACGGGTGTGCATTTCATGCGACCCAAATCCAATCCAAAAACGTTAAATAAGAATGTGTTGAGGATCCGGGTGCATTTCATGTGACGTGATCCGAAAACATGATCTTAAACGACGTCAACTTTCTTAAATAAAACAATAAAAATGATAAAATAATTCTAAAATTACACTATGGGTTGGGGTATGTATAAAAATCGAATTTAGCCAAATATAGCAGTTGAGCGACCGTGCTAGAACCACGGAACTCGAGAGTGCCTAACACCTTCTCCCGGGTTAACAGAATTCCTTACTCGGATTTCTGGTTCGCGACAGTTAAACAGAGTCAAACCTTTTCCTCGATTCAGGATTCTAAACATGTGACTTGGGACACCATAATCTCCCAAGTGGCGACTCTGAATCTTAAATAAATGAATCCCGTTTCGATTGTCCTTAAATTGGAAAAACTCCCTTTTTATTATGCCCTATATGGGGTGTAGTAAAGCTCGGAAAAAGGAGGTATGATAGCTCTGGCGACTCTGCTGGGAAAACAACCCAGGATTTTGGTTCAAGGTTCACGAATTCGAGCTCAGTTAAATTGTTATATTTGGCTTTATTTGATTTTTCTACATGTGCCATGCCTTATGTGCTAAATGTTTCACCGCTTTAATATTTATTGAATTGTATATAAATTGTCGCGAATCCCTTCCTCTTTGTGAGTCTTATACATCATGGAGAAGGGTGCACTTCGTGTAGCTTCTCTTCTGTTTAGAGTCATTTCCAATATAGAACGGGGTTTGGATAAGTTGCAAAGTCGGCAGAGCTCCTGTATCCCCGGTACGCTACCTCCCCCTCGGCCCGAGTTGTCCACTCGGATAAGCCAGGTCTAGATCAATAAACCTAGGGTTTAAACCTAGAGGAACAATAAACTCATGCCGGATCCCTAGTAGGACGCTTATTTGCATCAAGTGCATTTGACTTAGGGGCCTCAACACAGGGGTTGGGTCCGTCTAGGACAGGTGACCTGAATAGAAACGACCATCGTGATGCATCTTACGTGCTATTTTCATTTATTTGCTCGGCTTCGCATGTTGACCGGCTTGTATATAATGAGTGAAAATTGTGAAAAAATAGCAGTGTTAGGACTAAGTGTGGGTAATCATTTGTTTGAAAACCAATGCCCAAATAGTACCGAAATGCTGCCGAATTTTTGAAAAAAATGAAAAAAATATAGAAAAAGAGAAAATATTTGAAAAAAAAATAGAAAGAAAATTGTTGGTCAAAAATAGTTTTATTTTGGCCAATCGGCCCGAACTACGCTGGTTTGATTCTCACCAAGTGTGAGATACGTAGGCAACCCTCATCGGGTCCAACCACCCCTTTTGCAAAAAATAGCCAAAAAATATTAAATTTTAATTTTCATTATGAATAAGTCGGGTAATGCCATTCTTGTTTAAAATAAGCCAAAAAATAGCCAAAAAATATTAAATATTAATTTTTATTATGAATAAGTCGGGTAATGCCATTCTTGTTTAAAATAAGCCGAATGTCCCTTAAAACGACGCCAGAGGCCTTTTTGCAAGAACAACCACCTTGAGTCATTTTTAAACGGTTTGCGGGAACAATCTTAAGAATCGCCTTTCGGAAGTGCTGAAAGGCCGTATCCGCAAAATCAAGTTTTGTCATCTAAATTTTTTTAATATAAAAATAGCCACTTTTTCAAAATAAGCCATTACATGGCCAACTGTTTAAAAAATAGTCACAATCGACATTAAAACTTTCTTAGTCTTGCGTTGGCCTGTGGCGATGCTGAGTGATGCCCCACGGTCCCCAAGATGAGAAATTTTGATGTGTTCTTAATCATAGAGTGTGTAGCTTCTTAAACAAATTTTGCAAAAATAGCCACTTTTTCCTTTTAATCATTAAATAAAATGTGCAGGATGAAATCAAATGACATCGAAACCTTTTCAGTCCTGAGCGAGATACCCCTTAAGCTCCATATGTGGTGGGACAACCTCGGAGATGGAAGTAAAGAATCAGTGGTAAAAATTCTGGGTGGCCTTGTGGGACTAATGAACATAAAACCGAGAAAGGATATTGTCGAAGCATTGATACCGTTCTGGGATCCGACCCGAAATGTCTTCAGATTCTCTGATTGTGAGCTCACAGCAACATTGGAAGAAATGGCAGGGTATGCAGGCCTTAATGGAAATATGCTAAGTAAATATCCTTTATCACCGAGATCGGTCACAGTCCACAGATTCTTAGACTTGCTGAATATCAGTCGGGATGCCCAAGACCCATGTCTAGTGGAAGGGTGTTGTACTTTGCACTTTCTCTATCATCGATATGGCAACCCAAGGGGTTTCAAGGAACCTAACACCGGCCTGACACATGCTGGAAACAAAGACAAATGGGAGGCTCGGAGAGGGTTAGCATTTATGGTGGCTTTTCTAAAAATTGTGATTTGCCCAAGAAAAGACGGAAATATAGACATCGGGCTAGTAGGAATGGTGGATATAGCTATGAAGAAACCTACTAGCACGGTGGTTTCCTTGATCTTAGCAGAGATATATCGGGCTTTAACTAAGTGTCGGGAAGGTGAGAAATTCTTTCAGGGGTGTAATATCTTATTGCAAATGTGAATCCAGGAGCATCTATGTCACCGAACAGGGTACATGAATTTTGGGTTGACAAGACTTAGTTGCATCAATGAATTTGACACCCGAACCACATGCATCAAAGTTACCGAAGGTGTTGAGGCTTGGTCGTCATGTTTGAGATCTTTGAATGCGAATAAGGTTGAGTGGGCTTATGGGTGGCTTCCCGCTACTGAAGTTGTCTATACTTTAGCAGAAGTCCCCTATATTCTTCTAATGGGTATTCAGAGCATACAACCTTACGCTCCTTATCGGGTCCTGTGACAATTTGGGAGGTTTCAAACAATGCACAACGATGAGGACCTGAGTGAACAAATTATTGAGTTGGGTCCTAAAGCTACTTTCCCGGAAGCAAGAATTAGAAAGATATTGAGTGAGAGTCGGTTTCTGCAACCTGACACCATAATAGAGGATCGGGCAAGGGGCAAAGTGGACCCCAAATATTTGGGATGGTTCAACAAAAGATTTCAAATTCATGGGAGACCCGCTAAGAGACCCCATGTACAACAGTTTACTGACAGAGCCCGAGTTCAATGGGATTGGTTGGCAAAAGAGAAAGAATACCGAGCCAAAATTGGGGCATTGGAGCAGTAGGTGCGGGACCTTCAATTTGAGAAAAGTGTACAAATTGCAGTTGACGAAGGAGAGAAAAAGAAATTGGTTGAGTAAAATAAAACTCTTAAGGCACAAATTCAACAAATGAAAACCGATGCTAGAAATCGAGAAAGAAGTGTGTTCAAGTGATTGAGAAAGCAAGTCTCGGATTACCAAGAAGAGTTAGAAAAATCCAAAAGGAACATGGCAAGACTGCGAGCATATTAGGCCAAGAAAGGTGAGGACAAAGCCCGGTATGTACAATAGTTGAAAAGAGATTATGAAGGAATCATTGCCAACATGAGAAGAAAATCAAATGCTCGGGAAGAAAAGGCGGCTCGGTTAGACAAAGGCTTTCAAGCTGAAAGGGGTCATTATTTTGAAATGATTGCTGAGATGCAAAGGGAAATGAAATTACTACAGGATATTCGCCTCTAGGATTCCCAAGTACTTGAAGCCCGTACCTGACAGACAAGATGACTTCTCCAGGAAAAAGGCCAAATTAGGGAAAGTATTCGGAGTGTGGCACGCTATATTGTTAAAAGTTGCCAGGATAGTGAAAAGAAGGGTTATACCACTTCCTTTGCAGCTGTGATGATATTTGTCCGACAAGTTATGATTGGAGCAATTACAAAGGGGTCTTACGAGCAGGCTCGCGGCGATGCTGAATGATGCCCAACGGGCCCCAGGGTTTGAAGCTTTGATGTACTCCTAAAAAGAAATATAGTCAAGTCTTGAGTCTGTATCTTTTGATTTTGAAAATGAAAATAATAGTTTAGTAGTGATGTAATCAGTTGTCATTAATGAAATTTGAAAATTCCCAAAAATTGTGTTTGTATTTTCTTGTTTTTAATTTTATATTAATTGGAAAATACTCCACTTGATTTGATTCAGGCACGGTTGCGATATATAGGCAATTTCCATAGGACCCGACCATAACTATTTGAAAATATGAAATAGGAATAAAGAAGCCAAAAGAAGAATGAAAAAAATAAAAGAAGCGGAAAAGAAAATAAAGAAAGAAAGAGAAAAACAAAGGAGAGGGAAAAGCCGCAACAAAAGAAAATGGCAAAGGAAAGGAAAGGAAAGAAAAAATAGAGGTCATAGTTGAGAGTAAGTAAAGCCGGGATGACACACGCGGCCGAGCAAATTCATAATAGAATGTATTCATGCTCCAAATGTGCAGTTATTTGTTTGTCAATGCCCTAACCTCTAATAACGATGTTGTTGTTGATGAGTACAGAGAGGTGGTTTATCTAGCTAGCATTCTTGCAACTCATCCATATAATACCCGCTCCAAAGACATGTCAAAAATGGTCAGCCAAGAGATCGAAGCAACTGTTGTTGACCCGGCTAGGGAAGAAGAAGTGGTAGACGTCAATGCTATGAAAGAGGAGATGTATAAACTGAAACATCAGATGGCCAAAATGTACCGGGCCTGGGCAAAAGGACATCCCCTACCAGTTTATCCTGCCAATCCTGCCTATATACCGCCACCAGTTCAATCAAAAGATCCTCCCACCGTGAATTATTCACCAGCATACCCTACTTACCAGCCATACTATGCAACCACTTCCCAAACACCACCACCTCTACCACCAAAGTAAAGCCCATGCCCTCCACCACTAGTTTCTCTTGTGTTCATGGCTCCTCCGCCCGCCATCGAGTGAACCATTGTTCCACTCTCAAGAAAACCATTACTATCCACCCGAGCCTACTTTTAAACCTCATGAACCATACTCTTATACTCCTCTTATTGATATATCGGCTAAAGAAGAGAAGCCTCCTAAAAATTCTGAACAGGAGGAGATGATACGCAAGGTGAAAATCTTAGAACAATCATTTCGGAATATGAAAGGTCTAGGAGGACAAGTGAGTGTCGCTTATAAAGACCTATGCTTGTTTCCAGAAGTCCAACTACCTACGGGCTTCAAGACACCAAAGTTTAATCGCTATGATGGACATGGTGACCCTGTAGCTCATCTGAGAGGGTTTTGCAGTAAAATGAGAGGGGCTGGAGGAAGAGATGAATTGTTAATGGCGTACTTTAGCCAAAGTCTCAGTGGACCAGCTCTAGAGTGGTATAAAAGGCAAGATCATGCCCAATGGTACACATGGGATGACTTAGCCCAAGCATTTGCAAACCATTTTCAATATAATCTTGAGATTGTGCCCGATCACCTTTCTTTGACTTAGCTTGAGAAGAAACGTGGAGAAAGTTTTAGGGAGTATGGATTCAGGTGGAGAGAGTAGGCCGCGAGGGTCGATCCACCGATGAAAGGGGGCAAGATGGTGGATTATTTTCTGCAGTCTTTGAAGCCTACTTATTACGGTCATCTAGTGTCAGCGGTGGTGAAAACTTTCAATGAAGTTGTAAAGAAGGGAAGCATGGTATAAGAAGGTTTGAAGTCCAATAAAATTATGAGTTATATAAAGGCAACTACCCAAGCAATCCAGACTGGCACTGGAGGGGTTTTGGGAAAGAAGAAGAAGGAAGAAGTTGCAGTGGTAGAATCAAGAGCATGGTCCGGGGGTCCTTCACCATATTATTACTAAACCCGCCCCCACCCCCAAACATACCCACATACCCCATATGGCCCACCACAACATTACTATCCACCTCCCGTCCCTCACTTCTAAGTTCACCACGCCCAAACTTACCCTCAACCTCAGGCACCCTGGTGGGCACCCTTACCACAAAACACCTACCATACTCAAAGCACATACCCACCTCCAAGAAACTACAGAAATCCCGGCGGAACCGGTTTCTGACCAAACCCTGCTGCCAAGAATGATAGATTGCAAAAGAAGAAAACTTTCACTCCGCTAGGAGAATCTTATACCAGCCTGTTCCATATGTTGAGGCAGCTTGGAATGTTAAACCCAATTGAGCAAAAAATACCAAACCCTTCCCTGAGAAACCTGGACCATTCAGTCAATTGTGAATATTACTCAGGAGCACCAGGACATGACACAGAGAAGTACTGGCATGTGAAAACTACCATTCAGGAACTTATTGATACACGGAGAATTGAAATACATGCTCTAGAAACTCCTAATATCAGAAGCCATTACCGACTCATCATAAAACTCACATGATTGAGTTAGTGCAGAGGAGAGAATACAAGAAGCCATCACAACTGTGATGATGATTAAGGCAAGTGAAAATAAAGCAGATGAGAAATTGATTGGTGGGAAAAAGTTGGTCGCAGTAGAACAGATGGTCAGTGAACCAGTGATGATAATGAAGCCAGAACCTGTTAAAGTGACAATACCATGGGCAGTTATTAAGCCGATGTTGGTTGTAAAAGGCGTTCATACGGAACCAGTTATCATTAAACTGGCGGTTCAGTTGCATGTGGTTAGTAAAAAGGATGTCCCATGGAATTATGACCGGGTGAGTGTTATGTACAGAGGAAAAGAAGTTAAAGAAGAAGTGTGCGTAATGCATGGGTTGACTAGTTGAGGGAAATGCTTTTCCCCTGAAGAATTGAGAAAGGTTAAAGCAACTAAAGACAATCCAGCGCCAGTGAAAAGGGCTATTACTGAAGAGGAAGCTGAAGAGTTTTTGAAAAAGATGAAAGCACAGGACTATTCAATCATGGAACAGTTGAGGAAAACTCCGGCACAGATCTCATTATTGTCTCTATTGATCCATTCGGATGAACACCGTCGGGCGCTGATGAAGATTCTAAATAAAGCCCATGTTCCAGAGAAAATCACTGTGAATCATCTTGAGAAGATTGCAAATAAAATTTTCGAGGTTAATAGTGTAACGTTTTCTGACGACGAGTTGCCACTGGAAGGAACCGAGCATAATAGAGCCCTCTACCTTACAGTGAAGTGTGAAGATTCCGTGGTGACTCAGGTATTAATTGATAATGGGTCTAGTGCAAACATTTGCCCACTCTCTACTCTAGAAAAGTTGAAAGTTGACAGTGAAAGAATTTATAAAAATAGTATCTGGATACGGGAATTTGACGGCGGAGGGAAAGGCACGGTGGGAGATATTGTGTTGGAGCTAACAATAGGACCAGTGGAATTCACAATGGAGTTCCAAGTGCTTGATGTAGCTGTGTCCTACAATCTTTTATTGGGTCGACCATGGATTCACGCCGCAAAAGCTGTGCCGTCCACTTTGCATCAGATAGTCAAGTTTGAATGGGATCGACAGGAGATCATGGTCCATGTGGAGGACAATTCTTGCAATGCCATTACACCCCGTGAGGAAGTTGAAGATGATAAGGGCCCGTGGGTGTACCAAGTTGTGGACACAGTGCCAGTCGCTAAAATCTCGAAATGGGAGTGTGTTCCCAAGCCAAAGTTACCCGCTGCATCTGTCATGGTGGCATCGGAGATAACAAGGAATGGGTTCTTGCCCGGAAAGGGTTTGGGAGCATCATTACAGGGGATCATACAGACCGTGTATCTTCCCGGAAATATATATACCTTTGGGTTAGGCTTCAAACCCACTGCTGCTGACATAAGGAGAGCTAAAAAGATGAAAAAGAGAGTGTGGACCCTTCCAAAACCTATACCCCGCCTCTCTCATTCTTTTGTCCGGTCTGGTACTAAAAGGCGCCCAACAACAGAAATGCCCAATTCTGTGGTGATAGAGCCCGACAAGGAGTTGATCGAAAGGTTTGAAAGGCTATTTGAAGTGAATATGGTTGAAGCCGGTGAATGTCCGAGCAAAATTGATGTGCAGTTCGTGGGATCCCAGGCCAAGATTAATAATTGGGAAGCTACTCCCCTTCCTACTCGGAAGGATTCGTGGTAGTTAGTTTTTGATTTTCCTTTGAGTATTAAATCTATATTATTTCCAAGGTTGTAGTTAGGATTTCTATGTTCCGTCCATTTGGATGAGTTAAACCTTGTTATCTTACAATTTTAATGAAATGCAATTTCATTCTCGCTTCATTCCTGATAGATTTCATTTTTGTTTTTGTTTTTATCTCTTGTACAGTCCCCTTTATGCTGGTTTCAATGATGTGTTATGCATGACAAGTTCCCGGCATAGTCCTGATAACCAATGTGAAATAGTAATACAAGAAATTGAGTGTGATGATGAGGTACAATATGATGACGAGGAAGCTTTGGAAGAAATCAGTGAAAAATTAAGTGAATTTGAGGAAAAACCCAAACCTAACCTGAATGGCACAGAGGTAGTCAATCTAAGGGATCAGGAGAATGTTCGGGAAACAAAAATAAGTGTCCATTTGGAATATCCACTCAGGGAAGAAAGAATAAAATTGTTGTTTGAGTACAAAGAGGTCATACGATGATATGCCGGGTTTAAGTACCGATCTGGCGTTCCACAAATGGCCTATTTATTCGGAATGCCGCCTGTCTGCAGAAGCTGAGGAAATTTAAAACATATATCAGTGTGAAAATCAAAGAAGAGGTCACTAAGCAGTTTGATACAAAGGTCATACGGGTTACCCGGTATCCCACCTGGTTAGCCAATGTTGTGCTTGTGCCGAAAAAGGATGGAAATACCAGAGTGTATGTTGATTACCGGGATCTCAATAAGGTCAGTCCAAAAGACAACTTCCCACTGCCAAACATCCATATATTGATTGACAATTGTGCCAAACATGAGATTAGTTCTTTCGTGGATTGCTATGCGGGCTATCACCAAATTTTAATGGATGAGGAAGATGCGGAAAAGGCAACATTCATCATGCCTTGGGGGACCTACTATTATAGGGTCATGCCGTTTGGGCTGAAGAATGTAGTGGCAACATACACGAGGGAGATGACCACCATGTTCCATGATATGATACATCAGGAAATTGAAGTCTACGTGGATGATGTAATTATAAAGTCAAGGAGGTACTATGATCATGATATAGACCCGAGGAAGTTTTTCCAGAGGCTTCGCAGGTACAATCTCAAACTCAATCCGTCAAAGTGTGCATTTGGAGTCCCATCAGGAAAGCTATTGGGGTTTGTGGTAAGTCGACGTGGTATTGAATTAGACCCATCCAAAATTAAAGCCATCCAGGAGTTTCCCCGCCAAATATCAAGAAAGAAGTGATGAGTTTGCTCGGCTGGTTGAATTACATTTGCAGGTTCATTGCTCCGCTTACAACGACTTGCGAGCCTATCTTTAAGCTGCTAAAGAAAGATGATGTGGTCAGATGGATGGATGAATGTCAGGCAGCATTTGACAAAATTAAGGAATATTTGGCTAGTCCACCTGTGTTGGTTCCGCTAGAGTTGGGAAGACCCTTGATCCTTTATCTGACATTGTTGGACAATTATTTTGGCTGTGTACTGGAGCAACATGATGTCACGGGAAACAAAGAGAAGGAAATTTACTACCTCAGCAAGAAGTTCACATCTTATAAGGTAAAATATACTCAACTTGATAGGACGTGTTGTGCTTTGACATGGGTGGCGCATAAATTGAAACATTACTTATCAGCATATACCACCTATCTCATCTCGTGGTTGGATCCATTAAAGTACATTTTTCAGAAGCCTATGCCCACAGGGAGGCTCGCAAAGTGGCAAATCCTCCTCACAGAATTTGATATTATATACGTGACCCGTACTGCGATGACAACGCAAGCAGTGGCTGATCACCTAGCATAGAATCCAGTTGATGACAAATATGATCCTTTGAAAACATATTTTCCTGATGAGGAGACAATGCATATTGAGGAATCAGAACAAGATGAAAAACCCGGTTGGAAGTTGTTCTTTGATGGGGCTGCCAATAATAAAGATGTTGGGATATGAGCGGTACTTATTTCTGAGGCAGGTCAACACTACCATGTTACAGCTTAGCTTCGCTTTTACTGCACCAATAACATGGCAGAATACGAGGCATGTATTTTGGGTATGAGGATGGCTATAGACATGGGTGTCCAGGAGATCTTGGTCATGGGCAACTCGAATCTTTTGGTACACCAAATTGAGGGAGAATGGAAGACACGAGACTTAAAGCTCATACCGTACCGGTAATATTTTCATGAACTTTGTCAGCAGTTTCAGTCAATAGATTTCAGGCACATCCCGAGGATTCACAATGAAGTTGCTAACACTTTGGCCACTTTGGCGTCAATGTTGCATCATCCAGATAAGGCTCATGTGGACCTATTGTAGATTCAGGTCTGAGACCAGCATGTCTATTGTAATGTGGTGGAAGAAGAGCTTGATGTTGAATCATGGTTTCATGATATCAAAGAATACCTCAGAATGAGAGTATATCTGGTATATGCCACAGGGGATCAAAAGAGGGATATTAAATTCTTGGCAAGCAGATTTTTCTTCAGTGGAGGAGTTTTGTACAAAAGAACTCCAGATCTTGGTTTATTGAGGTGCATGGATGATAAACATGCTACAACTATCATGACTGAGGTGCATGCGGGAGTTTGTGGACCTTATATGAGCAGGTATGTGTTGGCAAAGAAGATTCTTCGAGCAGGTTATTACTGGCTTACTATGGAACAAGATTGTATCAGTTTTGTGCGCAAGTGTCATCAATGCCAGGTACATGGAGATTTGATCCATTCTCCACCATTTGAGTTGCATACAATGTCAGCACCATGGCCCTTCGTTGCTTCGGGGATGGATGTCATTGAGACGATCGAGCCAATAATATCTAATGGGCATATGTTTATTCTAGTAGCCATTAATTACTTCACTAAGTGGGTTGAAGCGCAAACTTTCAAATCGGTGACCAAGAAGGCAGTGGTCGATTTTGTGCATTCAAATATCATTTGCTGGTTCGGAATTCCGAAGGTGATTATCACAGATAATGGTGCCAATCTCAATAGCCATCTAATGGTGGAATTATGTAAGCAGTTTAAGATCACACACCGCAATTCCACCCCATATCGTCCTAAGATGAATGGAGTAGCCGAGGTAGCTAATAAGAACATCAAGAAAATACTTCGGAAAATGGTGGAATGATCGAGGAAATGGCATGAGAAATTACCTTTTGCTCTGTTAGGATACCGCACTACTATTCGCACTTTAGCAGTTGTGACTCCTTATTCATTGGTGTATGGTACAGAGGCAGTGATACCTGCAGAAGTTGAAATATCCTCCCTTCGGATTGTTGCTGAGGTGGAAATTGATGACGTTGAGTGGGTTAAAGCCCGTTTGGAAAAATTAAACTTGATTGATGAAAAGAGATTGGCAGCAGTATGTCGTGGATAGTTATGTCAACAAAGAATGGCCAGGGTGTATAACAAGAAAGTGCGTCCGCGGAAATTTGAAGTAGGGCAATTGGTGTTGAGGCGTATTCTACCTCATTGGGCTGAAGCAAAAGGAAAATTCGCTCCTAACTGGTAGGGGCCATTTGTTGTAACACGAGTACTGTCCAATGGTGCATTTTATCTAACAGATGTGGAAGGTTGATGAGTGGCAATTTTACCACTCATTGTAGCCTCTTTTGCTTAGCTTTTTATGCCTCTTTAATATGAAATGAGGTTGCTTTTGGTGGTTATTGCTAGATTTTCAGGTAAATGATGCTAGTAGGTGATTTGGGCTGAAGTGACAAGGAATTGAGCTAAGAAGAGAAGAAACATTGCAAAACTGTCAGGCATTTCGCTTCTGCGGATTTTGATCGCAGAAGCGATCTCGCCTCTGCGAGATTTTGATCGCTTTTGCGAATTGTCGAAGAGCCAGCCAGTTTCGCTCCTGCGGAGATGAAGACGCAGAAGCGGTCACGCTTCTGCGAATGCTAGATCGCGCCTGCGGAATAATTCCGCTTTTGCGGAAACTTATACGCTTTAGCGATGTCGCTTCAGTGACCAGATATCCGCTCCTGCGATGGCTTGACAGGAGGCCCAATTGTCGCTTTTGCGAGTAATTTCCGCTTAAGCGGAGCCGCACCTGCGAGGTATTTTCCGCAGGTGCGAAAGTTGAGCATCAGACCTGGGCAGAATGGGCATTTCACACGTTTTGACCCGAAATCAATTATATACTCGTCCAAACAGACATTGTAAGAGAGCTCGCTGGATCTCTCATTATTTTCTACACTTTTGGAACATCTTTTAGTCTTTGGCTTAGAGAGAACAAGTTTGAAGGCTAGGGTTTTGCACACACACTTGGGTCTTGAAGATTAAAGCTTGTGGTTAAGGATTTCTTACCCATTTATGTTTATTTCTTCATTTCCTTGCTTTGTATTGTATATCTAAGTGTGTAGTATTTATTTCCAACACTTGAATCTTGTTTATGGGAATATTCATATTTAAAGTGTGGATTAAATACCTTGTTGTGCTTATGTATTGAATGATTTTTATATATTTATGAATTGAGTTATTGTTACTTTAATTATTCTTGTTCTTTAATGTTTCCAAAGAGATTAGCTAACTCTAGGACTCGCCCATTTACTTTGAATTAATTTTGGGAAAGATAATTCGAAGTTGGGAAAGATTAATTAACAAGAACTTGAGGCGTTAACCCTCACTTTATAGATTCAACCTAGGGATAGGATTGAACTACTTGTAACCTATCGGGTGCGCTTAATCTTCTAATTGTGATTAGGGATAATTCAATTAGGAAGTCTTGTTAGTCTTCGGAAGAAGCTAATTAAGAATTATTATCCGTGGCTAATTAACATAAACTCACTCATATTTGTAAACTCATGAAATACATTGGATCGTTACTTGATTGTAATTCCCGATGCATTAATACTTGTAGCCATTGATCATTTTATTTGCTTTCTAGGTTAGTGTACATTTCCGCATTTAGATATAATCATTTTCCAAAACCCAAAATCTTAAGTGTTTGGCTTAGCGCGACTAGCGATAATTTTCTTGCATTCCTAATCGCCTACACATTGTTCTCTACGGGATTCGACCCCGACTCATAGTTGGGTAAATATATTGCATACGACCGTGTCTATTGAGAAACAAATGATGGAAGGGAAATCATAGATGATCCAATTGGAACAACTGTGGTAATAACATATTTGGCTTGTTGTGGGAAATTATTGGGGTGACTTAAATTGCATATGAATTGTTGAAAATGGAGGAAAATGGTATTGATGGTTATGGAAACTAGTAAATTATTGTGGTTGTTCTTAAGAAGTGTTGTTGTTGATCCTTGTGAATTGTTGATTGTTGTTGTGTTGTTTGTGAATTGTAATTGTACGGTGGGATCGGGTTGCACGCCGCAACATGAAGTAATAAGGTGTGGGTTGTGGTGATAAGGGTGGCCGAGGTAATAAGGGTGGCCGAGGTAATAAGGGTGGAAAGTGATCGAAATCACTATTGAAATGAGAATATGAGAAAAATTGTAAAATCATTGATGTGGAATTGTGGAAGGTGGAAAACAGGAGAGATTGAAAAGTTGTCTGGCTTGATTGTACCTTCCATGTGTGTTTGGTTGTTGCTTCTATTGTTGTTTTCTACTTGTATATGGTTTGAGGTTATTTGAAATAAAGTTAGGTGGTGAAAACTTGTTTGGCTTGATTGTTCATTTGCTTGTGCATTTGATTGTTGTTTATATTACTGTTATCTACTGATGTATGGTTTGAGTTTACTTGGGACAAAGTTTGTTCATACATACCAGTACAATTCAAATGTACTAACGTCCCTTTTGTCGAGGGTGCTACAACCGTGTTATGATTGTAGGTGGACCCATAGTAGGTACTCCAGTCCATCGACTATAGCTCCTCATCACTTCCCGTCAGCTGATTCGACGAGCCCCTTCCCATTCGGGGCCCTATGTGGCTCACACTACTTTCTATTTTGGAATCTTGTTTTTATGTTGTATAAGGTATAGCCGGAGCCTTGTTGCCGGCATTTCCATATTATTCTTCAATTGTATTTAGAGGCTCCATAGACACAATGTGGGTGGTGTACAAAAGTATTTTGGGTAGTAATGGTACGGTTCATAATCGTGGTCCACATTGGTAAATGTTGTATGTATTTTGCAAGTACTTGGTATCAAATGTTGAAAATGAGAAAAAAGTAGAAATGAAATCAAGTTGTAAGTTATGCTTAAGTCTTAAATTGATATTTCAAAAGAATAATGTATATTGGAATCACGGGGTAACGCGTGGGATAGGAAAGGCAAATTCCAGGTCCGCTTGACTAGGGTCCTCCGGTTGAGCGCCGGTTGTGTCCCTCGGTTTTGGGGCGTGGCAATTTCATTCTCTTGAAGTTTTTCTAAAAGGCGTTTCAGTGTCAGTTCTAGTCAAAAACAAAAGAGCGGTGTCAAAGCTAACATCCAGCTTCCCAATTATATGGCACAACGAGATCGGGACATATCAAAATAAAGTAAAACATAAAGGACCAATGGAAGTCCCATCAATGGGGTAATCAGATAATTGGAGGGAGAAGCAAAGTTTCATAAGAAAGGGACAAAAACACCGAAACAATAATACGAGGTAAAACATTTGGGTCATCAAAATAAGAGGATTGTAAGTCAGCCGGGAAGTCGTGGCGTTTCAAAGCAAGTCCAAGGAAGCAAGTCGGAGCAGAGTAGGAAGCGAGAGCATGGCCAACGAGAATGCCAGCAACTAACCACCATTTTATATTAACAAATCTTTCTTTGATTAAAACATGGGTAAAAAAGTTTGTTTGTAAGTAGGAGCCCACCTGAAGAATAAGGGAATACATTTCAAGAGCAGTAGTCAGGCACCCACCTGAAAAACAAGGGAAGTATAATGCAAGTCTAATCTTTCAAGTTTAATATTTGGCAACACAACGCGCCTAGTTATCAAACTGGAGCAGAAAATTTTCTTTGTTTTGTATGTTTGTTGCAAGCAGGAGCCCACCTGAAGAATAAGGGAATATCTTTAAAATTTAGCAAGCAGGAGCTCACCCGAAGAACAAGGGAATATCTTTCAAAATTCAGCAAGCAGGAGCCCACCTGAAGAACAAGGGAATATCTTTCAAAATTCAGCAAGCATGAGCCCACCTGAAGAACAGGGTAATATCGTTCAAATTCGGCAAGTAGGAGCCCACCTAGAGAACAAGGGAATTAATTTCAAAGTTCAAGCAATCAGGAGCCCACCTGAAGAACAAGGGAATCCATTTCAAGTTTTAGCGATCAGGCACCCACCTGGAAAACAAGGGAAGTACAATCTAAATATTATCCTTTAATTTTAATATCCGATAACATGATGTGCACAGTCACCAGACTGGGGCAGAAAAATTGTCTTTGTTTGTCTATTTTGTAATCAGGAGTCCACCTGGAGAATAAGGGAATATATTTTTCAAACATCGGAATCAGGTATCAATCTGGAGAACAAGGGAATACCTTTCCAAGCATCGCAATCAGGAGCCCACCTGGAGAATAAGGGAATACTTTTTCAAACATCACCGCTAGGAGCCCACCTGGAGAACAAGGGAATAACTTTTCAAGCAAACGCAAGCAGGAGCCCACCTGAAGAATGGACACATATTTTAAATTATCGTAGTCAAGCAATATCAGGAGGAATGGCAAAACATCGGCAAGGCAACAACAAGAATTCCGTTGGAAGAATACAGGATACAAGTTCAAAGCAACACAAGAGCAAGTTTGAAGACATAGATATGATTTTTTGTAACTCATAGATCATAGCTTAGGCTAGCTTCTTTTTATTTTTTGACACGGTGTAATAAGGAGGTCAACAAGCAGTAACAACAGTAAAATCACAGCTCCTGGTAGTTCCAGCTACTAGACATTCCTGAACTACACTGACCTGATTCCCGTTTAGCCCGGGATATGTAGGCAGCCTCTAAAGCAGGATGCGGTCAACTATTTCAAAATGCTTCACACGGAATATACGAACGGGCAAAAATCTCTCATTTTCGCTCACTTGTCTTTGCACGAAAACTCTTCGTATTTTTGGGCAACGAGGGGCAGCTGTGAGCACGTGATTTTTTCCCTAAAGAAAAATATTCTGAAAGTTTCAAATAATTGATTTCCTTATTTTTGCAAATTTTGTGGAATTTGTGTGATAATTGGTTGCATAATAATTCATATTAAAAATACAAAAAAATATGCATTTGCATTAGGAATTTAATTTTACATATCTAGTATTGATTTGTTTTAGATTAAAAATTAAAGAAAATCACAAAAATAGTTTCTTTGCATTTTTAATTGCTAAATGTTACATTTATCTTTTAGTAGAGTTTTAAGTAATTTTAGGAGTTAAAATAGTTTAATCTCGAATTTTATTAAAAAATGGTCTTAATTTTTTTACATTTTATAAAATCAGGAGAAAATGCAAGATAAAAATATAAAAAAATAACATAAAATGGAAATAAAATACAAATTAAAGAAAGTGTTCAGGTCATTAGCCTTGGGCAAAATTGAGCCCAATACCCTTCAAAATACCCCAGGCCCAAATAAAATCATACCTATACCAGCCCAACCCAATCACCCTAGACCCGACCTGCCCTTTTTAATAAACCAAACGACACCGTTTAGTGTCCATTCAATCTGAACCATTCATCTTATCCCATCCAACGGCCCCTGATTAACACACATATTACATAAAACATCTGAAAATTGGCCTAACCCTAATAAAATAACTCGTCTTCCTCATACTAGTGGTCTCAGACCCCCCGTCGTCAGTCCGCCTTACTCCGCCGTGCTCCGCCACCGGAAATCGCCTCACGGTGGTGACCAACATTCTTTTCAGTCCAAATTACACCCCCAGATTCCCCACATCCTCGTCTTTCATAATCCCAAAACCCCATGCCCCAAATCTTAGCCCTAAGTCTTTAAATAGTGATGTCGCCTTCGCCGGAACTGGCGACGAACACTACCTATGCCAAACCCTGCGAAATTAACACCATAGCTTCCCCACGAGTCCCTCTTCCCATTCCCACTTGTAATTTCTTTCGAATCTTGCTGGAAAACTTCGAATCTTGATTTTAAGTTTTCCAGCCAAGACCCAAAGTATGCCAAATAATCCCAAAATAACACCCCAGCATCGCCTAAGCCTCCTCTACCTAACCCCTATACCCATCTGCCTCGAATCTGCCTGGAACCTCTCAAATACTCCGTTAAAATTTTCTGACCAAGAACCTTAGTTCCTATCTTCAAGATTTAGGACCGTGTCATCCCTAATCGTGTGTTTTCTTTTGAAAACACACGATTTGGGATGTTACGTGTCAAGAATCTTGAAAGATTCTCTCAAAATGTCCGACTGGAGTTTCTTTGCAACTGTAAGTTCTTCTCTAGTTAAATTTAGTTCTTTTTATTTCTATTTCTTTATTTTTTTTCTGATTCTGGTTTGATTTCGATTAGTAAATAATTCAAGTATTAAAATGATTTACGTTAGTTATTAGTTTAATTAGGGTTTGCTGTTTGGTCTTTTTGAATTTCTCTTGATAGTTTGTAAATAATACTTTTAGGCCTGAATTTCTTAGTGTTTTAAATTCGATCAAAGTTTACTTGATTAGGATAATTGTGATGTTTAAGTTCTGATAACAAATTAATTGATTTAGATTTCTTTTGCTGTGTCATTTATTAATTGTTCATGTGTATCATAGTTAAAAAATAAAATTGTGAATTGATTATGATTAATTTCTAATTTTTGATCGATTCTGATAATTAGGAGTGTGAATTGATTATATCTATTTAGATTAGTTAATCACAATTAGTCTTTAATAATAAAAAAAGAGAAAAGAAGAAAAGAATTGAGGGCAGTAAAGTAGACAACACATGGCTGGGGTAATATAGTAATTCCTAGGGGGTTTCGGGGGTAGTAATGAAAAAGGGTAGTTTACTCAGGTTTGGTAAATTCTGAGGTAGGGGTAGAATGGGAATTGTAATGGGTATAAGACCTTCTAGAATGGGCTTTAGTATAGATTTCAATAAAATATGTGTAATAACTTGCAGTACTAGTCAGAAATAGGAGGTAAAATTGAAATAAATAGGGACCAATGTGTAAAAAGTAATATCTGAAATTCCCTCCAATTATATCTATAAATAGGCAGTCCCTTTACTTGTTTAAGAAGTTTTGAACCTCTAGATTTTTCCCTCCCTAATTTCCTCTACAACTTTGAAATCAGATTTCTGAAATTCAAAACAGAAAAACTCCAAAAAACAATATAAACTTTTAGTAAAAATCCAGAAAAACACTATTCCATTGATTTTCAGATTGGAAGTAGCTCACTGCTCTATTTCTATTTGAGGTTTAGCTGTTCAAATCCTCTTGAAGTCATGTAGTTAATAGTTTGGATCAAATTTGCATTCCTGTTGGATTTTTAAAGTCACTAGAGCCGCTGATTCAATTTTCGAAGTCGTTTGCTGTTGCTGAGTATCGTTACTGCTCTTACATACCTTGAACTGGTTCAATATAGCTTTCTCCTATTAAAAATAGAATGAAATTGAGCTGGTTCTGCTGTAGATTTGTTGTTCTAAGTAGTCTAGTATGCTTCATTGTTGTTTTAAGTTGATTCACTATTTGTAATTAAACCTGGACATTAGTATAATTGTTGAAGCAAAATCAGTATTGTAATTGTTTGAACTATAGTCAGTTAGGATTGTTTGTATAACTGAACTGTATTTTCGTTATTTCACTTTTAGCTTATAATTATTTCCTGTACATAAACTCTGGACTAGACTGTTAACTAGCATGTTGTTAGATTAACCAGATGTATTATTAGCAATTCAGTTTGGTTTAGCCTATACGAATAGGATAATGTCGAATTTAGCATTTCAGCAAATCTCCATGTGTATTCAAATGGATCTTTGGACTGCTTAAAACTTGTTTAACTGGATTCCTTGTTTAAATATAGCTTTAATAGAGTAGAGTAGCAATTAGTATCGATAACTCATTCGGAACAATCCGGCACCCTCAGTTCATATAAGAATGAAATAAACTGAGATGTAATTTCAGTGATCAATGTTCGTTAATTAGCATGAACATGCCATAATTTGATGTTAATTTTAGTGAAATCCAGTAAGCAAAACTGGACAGGCCATTTGGGCTTTTTCTCATTAAATAAAGCCCATTCCGAGTAGCCTAATGTCTAATGTAGGATTTAAAAGCCTTAATGAACGACATACATTTGATCGCATATCTCTTGCACATCTGGGCCCAGGCAATGGCCCGAGGTTGGTCATTTTAATAATTGATTGAACACAAGTATTTTTGTTGTTTGCTTTCAATACAATGATAAATTCATTAAGAATATAGGGAATTAATTTGTAAATATTGAGTTTGGTTTTTGAAATAGGTAGAGGGTTCAAGCTAAAAGGTTTTACCCTTTTGTTTAGATTCGGACTTGAATTCGAGACCCGGGTTTGTGTTCGTGGGTTAATTAACCTTTAGAGACAAATAACAAAAATAGAAAAATCTTGATTTAGATTATCCCTTTAATAATAAATGAGACGAGCCTCGCCAAACAAAAAAAAATACAAATTACGGGGCCCTCATTAATTACTTATTGAAATACTTAGTATTCGGGACAGGCCGTTTAGCGAATTTTATGACCTTCCCAAAAGATAACAATGTGTTTGTCGCTTTAGGCATGCTTTAATTAATCTTACCTTCCTAAATATGGGTGTGCATTTCATGTGACCCAAATCCAATCCGAAAACTTTGAATAAGAATGTGTTGAGGATCCGGGTGCATTTCATGTGATGTAATCCGAAAACAAGATCTTAAATGACGTTCACTTTCTTAAATAAAACAATAAAAGAGATAAAATAATTGTAAAATTACACTATGGGTTGGGGCATGTATAAAAATCGAATTTAGCCAAATATAGCAGTTGAGCGACCGTGCTAGAACCACGGAACTCGGGAGTGCCTAACACCTTCTTCCGGGTTAACAGAATTCCTTACTCGGATTTCTGGTTCGCGGCTGTTAAACAGAGTCAAACCTTTTCCTCGATTCGGGATTCCAAACTGGTGACTTGGGACACCATAAATCTCCCAAGTGGCGACTTTGAATCTTAAACAAATGAACCCCGTATCGGTTGTCCTTAAATTGTAAAAACTCCTTTTTTATTATGCCCTTTACGGGGTATAGTAAAGCTCGAAAAAGGAGGTGTGACAAGTAGTACTAAATAAAGTGTATTAGTAATAATAAAATTTCTTACTTACTAGTATTTTATTTTGTGTATTAAAAATAACATACATTGTATATGGGTATATATGTACTTATATGTAGCAGGCCCCTAAGATGCCCGATGTCACGACCCGGATTTCCCACCATCGGGGTCATGAATGGCGCCTACTAAATGGAAGCTAGGCAAGCCAAATATTAATTACACCTCCATTAATTACCAAATTCTTATTAAGACTTATTATTAAAAACATATAAATTACAGCGGAATAATCAAAATTAGCGGAAGACTTAGTCAAATATGATAAAGAAAACCCAAACATGATACATTACCCAAGACTAGTGTCACAATACTCACGAACTTCTAAGAATAATACACATAATTGTCTGAAAGAAAATACAAGCTGTTTATCTCGATTACATGAGATAACAGAATGAAAAGCATAGATAGAAGAGACAACGGGTCCTGCGGACGCCTGCAAGGCTACCTCGTAATCTCAATAGTCGGAAAATCCACAAGTCGCTACCGCCGCTGCTGTTGTCTGTAACCTGTATCTGCGCAAAAAGGAGCGCAGAGTGTAGTATCAGCACAACTGACCCCATGTGCTGGTAAGTGCCTGGCCTATCCCAGCGAACTAGTGACAAGGCTAAGGCCAGTCACCCACATAAACCTGTACAGTTGCAATATATAAATATGTACAATACATTTATAAGTTCTGCTCTGAAATAACAGTCAATAAGTTCTGCTCTGAAATAACAGTCAATAACTCGTGATATCCAGAATAATCTAATCAACAGAATAAATCTTACTTTCATGTCTCAATTCCTCTCTCATTTCATATCTCGTGGTAGGCGTACCACCCGCTCCCAACTATCACAGTAACTACTTCTTGTGGTAGGCGTACCACCCGCTCCCAAATATATCAATAGGCTACCGGCAACTATGGCCAATGCCAAGATTTAAATCATTTTGTGGTCGGCGTGCCACACGATCCCATTTCTTATCATATAAGTGGTCGGCGCACCACACGATCCCAATTCATAAATATATAAGTGGTCGGCGCGCCACACGATCCCAATTCATAAATATATATATTACCGGCATTTAGCCAATAATCTCTACATTAACAACATTTATAATTACCGGTTTTAAACCAATAATTGATAATAATTTCAACAATTTATCTCCATTACCGGTATAACACCAATAACTCTTAATCAACAATTTATTCATAATTAAATTCCTATTCCTTCAAGCTAGGATAGAACAAACACTTACCTCGAAAGTTTACGAACGATTCAATTCGTAGAAATGCCTTTTCCTTTCGAATTTGACTCCAATCCAATCGTATCTATACACAATTGATTTATTATCATCAATTCTACTTAACAAACTAGTTCATATTGCTAAATATGATTTTTACAACATTCTGCCCGGAATAGTAAAAATCGACCCCGAGCCCACATAATCGAAACTCAAGTTTCGAACCAAAATAAGTTCACCCAATCCTCCATGAGTTCAAATATACAATTTGTTCTTAAGTTCGACTCCAAAACGAGGTCTAGATCGCAAATTCTTTGAAAGCCCTAACTATACCCATTTCTCAAAATTTTCAACCAATTTACACATGTTTAAGCCTAAGAATTTGATTGATATTGATGAAAAATGAAGAAGACGAGTTAAACAATACTTACCCAATGAACTTTGATGAAGAAATGCCCCAAAGATCGCCTAAGAGCTGTGGAGAAGAAAGGATTTTGTGAAAATGGGATAAAATCCCGTAAGTGTTCTGTTTTGGGTATTAATTCACTGGGCGGAAATTTACCCTTCGCGTTCGCGTGCACTGTGTCGCGTTCGCGAAGGGTTGGACAGAAATGGGCATCGCGTTCGCGTGGACACGGTCGCGAACGCGTAGAAGAAATCTGGGGGCTTACAATTTGGCCTACGCGAACGCGTGATGCCTTACGCGAACGCGTAGAAGAGGCAGGCCAGGCTCCGCGAACGCGGGAGCCTTCACGCGAACGCGTAGAGGAAAAAGGCTGGGGTCCATGTTGTTGTACGCGAACGCGATCATAAGGACGCGAACGCGTAGAAGGGGAAAGAGAAGCCTTCGCGAACGCAACCAGGTGGACGCGAACGCGAAGAAGGAATATCTGCTGCAGATTTTCTGCAGTTTTTCCAAGTCCAAAACCACCCCGATGCCTATCCGAAACTCACCCGAGCCCTCGAGGCTCCAAACCAAATATGTACACTAACTCAATAACATCATACGAACTTGCTCGAACGATCAAATCGCCGAAATAACATCAAAATCAATGAATTGAGCCTTAAAACTCAAGAATTCTTTCAAATTTCATAATTTCCAAAACATCCAATTTAAGGCCGAAACACGTCAAACGACGTCTGTTTTCAACCAAACTTTACAGGAAGCGCTTGACCAACATATATGACCTGTACCGGGCATCGAAACCAATATACGAGCCCGATAACATTACTTTTTAATCAAAATTCAGTTTCATTTTCCTTAAACATTTTCAGAAAACAATTTAACAGAAAAATTCTTTTACCGGGGTTCTAGACCTCGGATTTCAATTCCGGGCATACGCCCAAGTTCCATATTTTTCTACGGATTTTCTGAGACCGTCAATGTCACGACCCAAACTAGAGGACCATGACTAGCACCCGACCATACTTGCCGAGCACCAACGTACATTTTATCTAACCTTCTTTATTATCTTTTAGGTCCGACGAGACCAATATAAATGGTAGACATGGATCATGAACAACCAACAATAAAATATGATTGCATGAACCTACATAACATGGGATGACCAGACAATCAAGAAACTATATACATATGGTACAAGCTACCACGCTAAAATGAAAGACTATACAACAAAAACCAGCCGACAAGGCATACCAAACTATACATGAGTCGACACTTGTCTATGAGCCTCTAAAGGAACATAAGTACTGCAACATAGCCGGAACAGGGCCCCGACATACCCATAATGTCTATAACATAAGTGCATACCAAGACCAAGGCAAGTCCGGAGAAGGGATCTCGCCAATCACCGCTGAATTGGACAACCTACTGTGATGGAGAGCTACACCTGCCTGTCTATCGGGACCTGCAGCACGACATGCAGCGTCCACAAATAAAAGGACGTCAGTACGAATAAAGTACTGAGTATGTAAGGCAGAGAACCATAAATACGAACAATAATGTAAGCAAGGATAGAGAATATACAACCTGTAACATCTGAGTACCTCTGAGGGCTACTGACATGAAATGCATGATACATATGTATAAATACATAATCTTTTAAAACATACGCCTCTGTGGGCATCATCATCATCATGTCGTACCCGGCCATAATAGGCTCGGTAAAAACGTACCCGGCCATTATAAGGCTCGGTAGAATCGTACCCGGCCACGTGGAGCTCGGTAAAACCCAACTGATCAGTGGTTGCACAATAGGTGCCGTACCCGGCCGACTATAGTGCGGCTCGGTAGAGTAAAATAGATACATATATATAATGCATGCTCGACTCATGGAAACACCTTGTAGACCTTTCGGAGTGACGTAAGGTCGGTATCCTATGTACACCTTATTAGGACTAACTCTTCACTATGAACCTTATATGAATCAGGAAGTACCAACAAGATTGATAACTTAAGAATAAGAGAAGCAACATCAACTTCAATCGTTCCATAAGAGGGGAAACAATGTAAGTACTGCTTAGCTTCTAAGAATAGAGTATCTTTGGGAAGCTCGTTCATTACATTATGTTAATCGGAGTCGTGCAAAAGAAGGAAAGGGATAGCCACACATACCTTGTATATACTGCCACAACCTCAAGCTATGCAAACGTCACAACTCCTTAGTCTACAATAGGAGAAATGACACTATCGTTAACGTTTAAGCGTCGCAACTATTATGTACCAATCACAACCTATTTTGTGATGAAACGGACAGCACCTCCCCTATATATAGGACTTCACACCATTCAAAACAATCACCAAACAGCCTAAACAACATCAATAATAAACATATTGAGCCTTCCAAAACAGTCCACACACAACCTAATCACATCATACATATGACGGCCACTATAGTCGTATCAAACGACCCAAAAATATTACCAAGAACTAGAAGACCACAACCCAACATATATATGGTGTTTCTCCACACCCTGCCTCCTCCAAAACTCCACAAAACAGTAATGAAAACGCAGCCCAACAGCAACACAAAACAGTCCACAAAACAGTCCACAAAACAGTCCGCTACAAGTGAATAACTTGAACTCACGGCTTCCGATCACCGTCCCGTGAGTTCTTACATGTATATAACGAATTGCCATGAATTTACAGAAGAATAACTGTATGAAATATAGCAGTAAACTCACCTTTGTTGTTGGATAACTCAACCTTTAACTTGGTTCTTCAAACTCTAGTGTTTACCCCCAATTTGAACTTGAAAGAGAGGGAAAATCAATTAGGGTTTGTGGATAATTTTTGGGAGGAATTTTGCAGAGCCTTAGGTCTGGTTATTTGTGAAATATAAAGAGGTATATATTGAAGAAGATAAGCCTTTTAATGGGCTGCTTATCTGACCCGAAATCCCCTCTTTTGGGCCGACATTAAACCAAGTAGGTGACTCACCTACTTGCACCTAGCAGCTTGTGCAGTCTCACGAAAATGTCTATATCTCTCTATTCCAATGTCGTATTTCTAAACCGTTTAATGCGTTGGAAACTAGACTCATAGATCTTCAATTTGGTGGGTAGATCACCCCGTAATTCCAAGTATATTGGGAGAAATACTTAATAACATTTGACCTAAAGTTTAGGTAAAACTATGAACCTAAGTTGCAACAACTTTTGTCGACTTTTGTTTCATAACTCGCTTGACTTCAAGAATTATGATACGGATATTATATGATTCAAATACCTTAAATCATGACCTCCTAAGTATACTAAGCATTTATAGGTTTACCCAAAAGTACGAGTTACAACATCCTTGATTCGTTTAACGTCTAATACTTGTTAATCACCCTTATGCACCCTTGTATCACTTAAGATTAATCGGATTAACTTCTTATCATCTCAAGGATAATTCCTTCTTGGATTTGTGTTATCTAACTTATGGAATGAACTAACGTGTGTGGATATGGGTTATAACATCAAATCATGGATACGGGTCCGTTTACCAAAAATGTTGACCAAAGTCAACCATATCAATATTAATATCAAAATTCTTCAACTTTTTCACATATTTCACATATTTCAACATAAAAATTTTCCAGCTTTGTGCCCGGACTGTGCACGCAAATCGAGGAAACTATAAATGAGGTTTTCAAGACCTCAAAAGCTCGAAATGATTAATAAAACAAGTGATGACCCTTTGGGTCGTCACAATCTCCGCCTCTAAAACAACCGTTCGTCTCGAACGGACAAAAGAAAGAAGTACCTGAGTCAGGAAACAAATGTGGGTAGCGGCTCCGCATATCAGTCTCGGACTCCCAGGTCGATGCCTCAGGAGGCTGACCTCTCCACTGAACACGCACAGAAGGATAACTCTTCGACCTCAACTGTCGAACCTGCCGGTCTAGAATGGCCACCGGCTCCTCCTCGTAAGATAGATCATTGTCCAATTGGACAATACTGAAGTCTAACACATGTGTGGGATCGCCGTGGTATCTCCGAAGCATAGATACGTGAAAAACCGGATGCACGGCTGATAAGCTAGGCGGCAAAGCTAATCTGTAAGCCACCCCTCCCACTCTGTCTAGAATCTCAAATGGACCAATATACCTAGGGCCGAGCTTGCCCTTCTTCCCGAACCTCATCACGCCCTTCATAGGCGACACTCGGAGCAATACTCGTTCACCAACCATGAAATCTACATCTCGAACCTTACGATCCGCATAAGTCTTCTGCCTGGACTGAGCTGAACGCAATCTCTCCCGAATAGTCTTGACCTTATCCAAGGCCTCCTGAACTAAGTCTGTACCCAACAACCGAGCCTCTCCCGGTTCAAACCATCCAACTGGTGATCGACATCGCCTACCATACAACGCCTCATACGGAGCCATCTGGATGCTAGACTGGTAACTGTTATTGTAGGCGAACTCTGCTAATGGCAGAAACTGGTCCCACGAGCCTCCAAAATCAATAACACAGGCTCGAAGCATGTCCTCTAGAATCTGAATAGTCCTCTCGGATTGGCCATCCGTCTGAGGATGAAATGCTGTACTCAACTGAACCTGGGTGCCTAACTCCTGCCGGACCGCTCTCCAGAACCGCGAGGTAAACTGCGTACCCCGATCAGAGATAATAGATACTGGCACTCCATGGAGACGAACAATATCCTTAATGTAAACCTCTGCTAACCTCTCCGACGAGTAGGAGACAGATACTGGAATAAAGTGTGCTGACTTGGTCAGCCTATCAACAATGACCCAAATAGCATCAAATTTCCTCCGAGTCAAAGGAAGTCCAGTAACGAAATCCATAGTGATCCGCTCCCATTTCCACTCGGGAATTTCAATCCTCTGGAATACACCACCAGGTCTCTGGTGCTCATATTTCACCTGCCGACAATTTAGACACCGAGCGACATACGCAACGATATCTTTCTTCATTCTGCGCCACCAATAGTGCTGCCGTAAGTCCTGGTACATCTTCGCGGCGCCTGGGTGAATAGAATACCGCGAACTGTGGGCCTCCACTAAGATTAACTCTCGAATCCCTTCGACATTGGGCACACAAACTCGACCCTGCAATTTCAATACCCTATCATCATCTAGCTTTACCTGTGTTGCACCTTCCCGCTGTACTGTATCTCTCAACTCACGCAAATGAGGATGATCAAATTGCCTTTCACGGATACGCTCTAATAAAGAAGAACGAGCGACCGTGCAGGCTAATACCCTGCTAGGCTCAGAAATGTCCAATCTCACGAACCGGTTGGCTAAGGCCTGGACATCTAGAGCTAATGGTCTCTGACTGACCGGAATATATGCAAGACTACCCATGCTGGCAGAATTTCTACTCAATGCATCGGCCACCACATTGGCCTTACCTGGGTGATATAAAATAGTAACATCATAGTCTTTTAGCAACTCTAGCCACCTTCTCTACCTCATATTCAACTCTTTCTGCTTAAACAAATACTGAAGACTCTTATGATCGGTGTATACTTCACATGCTACACCATACAAATAATGCCTCCAGATCTTCAATGCGTGAATAATCGCCGCCAATTCTAGATCATGCACCGGATAGTTCTTCTCATGAATCTTCAACTGCCTCGAAGCATAGGCAATAACCTTGCCATCCTGCATTAACACTGCACCAAGCCCAATACGGGAAGCATCACAATAAACAGTATAAGGTCCCGTACCTGTGGGTAAAACCAATACCGGTGCTGTGGTCAAGGTTGTCTTGAGCTTTTGAAAGATCGCCTCACATTCATCGGACCATTCAAATTGAACACCCTTTTGGGTCAATCTGGTCAGTGGGGTTGCAATAGACGAAAATCCTTCTACGAATCGGCGATAATAACCCGCTAACCCCAAGAAACTCCGAATATCTGTGGCTGATGTCGGTCTAGGCCAGTTCTTGACTGCCTCAATTTTCTTCGGATCAACCTGAATACCTGCTGCCGTCACAATATGACCCAGGAATGCAACCGAACTTAGCCAAAATTCACACTTTGAAAATTTTGCATATAGCTGGCTATCTCTCAGAGTCTGTAAGGCCACTCTGAGTTGCGCATGCTCCTCCCGACTGCGGGAATATATTAATATGTCATCAATGAAGACTATTACAAACAAGTCTAAATAAGGCCGGAACACCCGATTCATTAATTCCATAAAAGTCGCTGGAGCATTTGTCAACCCAAAAGACATGACCAGAAATTCATAATGTCCATACCGAGTGCGGAACGCTGTCTTAGGGACATCAGATGCCCTAATCTTCAGCTGATGATAGCCAGATCTCAAATCTATCTTTGAAAATACCTTGGCACCCCGAAGCTGGTCAAATAAATCATCAATTCGCGGAAGTGGATATTTATTTTTGATAGTCACCTTGTTTAACTGTCGATAGTCAATGCACATTCTCATCGAACCATCTTTCTTCTTTACAAATAATACCGGTGCACCCCACGGCGAAACACTGGGTCTAATGAAACCCTTTTCAAGTAAATCCTGCAACTGCTCCTTCAATTCTTTTAACTCTGGCCGAGCCATACGATATGGGGGAATGGAAATGGGCCGAGTGCCTGGAGCCAAGTCAATGCAAAAATCAATATCCCTATCGGGCGGCATACCTGGCAAGTCTAAAGGAAATACTTCAGAAAATTCGCGAACCACCGGCACAGAGTCAATAGAAGGAACCTCAGCACTGGAATCACGGACATAGGCCAAATAAGCCAAGCATCCCTTTCCAACCATACGTTGAGCCTTAACATAAGAAATAACATTGCGGCTAGTATGACCTGAAATTCCTTTCCACTCTATACGAGGCAAATTCGGCAGAGCTAAAGTCACAGTCTTGGCATGGCAATCTAAAATAGCATGATACGGAGATAGCCAGTCCATGCCTAGTATAATATCAAAGTCCACCATATTTAGGAGTAATAAATCAACACGGGTCTCGAGACCCTCAATTACTATAATACATGACCGATGAACTCGATCAACCACAATAGAGTC
>JASVEL010013899.1:0-36606 GCA_032618575.1 Nicotiana noctiflora
TATGCCTATGCGATCGCAGGCCTATTCACAAGATCGCATAGAGGAAATTTTGGCTTCCCATTTTCTCTTCTACGCAATCGCAGCCCTATGCTCGCGATCGCAATGAAGAAAACCACTGGCAGCTTCTGCTGCAATTTCTGCTGCATTTTTCTAACTAAAAGTCCCCGTTGGGTATCTAAAATCATCCCGAGACCCCCGGGACCCCAACAAAAAGCGCAAATACATCACATTACCTCATTCAAACTTTCTCGTAACATAAAAACACCATTGTAAACATCAAAATCACCATTTTCACACAGATTCAAGCCTAAGTTTCTTTAAAACTTCCGAAATAAACATTCGATCCAAAACCCGACCTAAACACCTCCGAATGACATGAAATATTTCACGCATACCCAAAATCACCTAACGCAACTACTGCAACTCTCGAAATTTCATTGAGAGCCCTGGATCAAAATCTCACCTACCATTTGGTTTTCGCAAAAATCAACCTTAGCCAATTCAAGCCTAAAACTACAACGGACCTCCGAATTCGATTTTGATTGCTCTCCTAAGTCATAAATGATCCCTCGAAACTAGTCGAATTATCAGAATTCAATTCCAAGTTATCTAACCCATCGGTCAACATTCGGTTGACTTTTCCAAACTATCCTTCTCATAAGAGGTTTATGGCCTCGTTTCTATCTAAATTCCCTCCGATTTGCTTCTAACTTTCTGAACACATATAAATTAGTATATTGAATTATTAAATTAATAAAATGAGGCAATAAATCCCGTAACGAGGAGTCGGGTCGCTACAGAATACTTCCATCATCCATACATTAAACAAGAAGGGGCATCCAAGTGAAGTATAAGATGTGATCCTACCTATAGGTTTCTCTTTAACAGATTCAATTTTCAGAAAATGAGACAAATTGTCAATAAGTTCTTGAAAATAGTAACTTCCCCATGGAAAAGAAGAACAAAGACTTGGATCATCTATGATGTTCATATTACGTTCGCTTATATTTCTTTTAATGTCTTTACCTAATAGAACAGCTTCTAATATGTATATCTAGTAAGCTTTACAGCATCTTCATCACATACATCGACATCATTACATATATCATCTGTTGCACTATCACGGAGTCGAGAACGCTTTGTGATAAATTTATACAAATGGTCTATCTTCAATCCTTTTGGCACATCAGAGAAATACCATTTCTTCAAATAGTTATCTCTATCATCAACAAAACTATAATCCGATGCCTCAATTTTCAATCCAGTTATAGAATGAAAATCTTCTTCTGTAAAAGCTACATCGTTATCAAAAACTCTAAAAATTATTTTGCTATTATCCTTATAAAAAACTTGAGAAAGCAACATTCAATGGGTCAACTTCCCAAAGTGACCCACGTCATCCAACTCTAAAAATTTACCAAACACACTTTCTTTAACTTTTCCATTTGAGTTCCACACAAAAACTCTGAAATTGTTTTTCTTAAATTTTCGATCTCCTTTCCAATAACAATAAGCAGCAAACCACTTGTTAAGATCATAAAATCGATCTCCCTCCTAAAATTAAAAAATAAAACAAATAAGCAACATTTCGTGTAAATTTATGATAAAAACTTCAACATTTTAGAAATACATACCTTCAATATCAAACTTGATGATGTCATTTCTATAGAATCATAAAAAAAACATATTACAAATCAGATAATAAACACAATAACAATCCCAGATTATATATAACAAATAAAATCAACTTCTCTAATTTAATACACTAGACAAAAATATTACACACATGTGATGTGCTGTATATTATACTAGATTGAAACAAAACTCAATTATATGCAAGAACAATCTCAACACCTCCAGTATAATAGAATGGAAAAAAGATTAAAAACATGTGATATGCTGTATATTATACTGGATTGAAATAAAACTCAATTATATGCTAGCCCAAATTCAACTCCTCCAGTATAATATAATAGAAAAAAATATTACAGAAAAGTGATATCATGTATGTATATTATACTATTATGAAACAAGACTCAACTATATACTATCCTAAACTCAATAACTCCAGTATAATAAATTGGACAAAAAGGTTACACACATGTTATGTCCTGTATATTATACTGGATTGAAACAAAAAAAAACTATATGCTGGATTGAAACAAAACTATATGTTATACAAAACTTAACTCCTCCGGTAATAATATAATGGAAGAAAAGATTAAAACATATCATAACCTGTATATTATACTAGATTAAAATAAAATAAACTCATACAATATAATATACTGAAAAAAATATTACACATATGTTATATCCCATATATTATACTGGATAAAAACAAAACAAAACTATACGCTGGATTCAAACAAAACTATGAAAGAAAAGATTACATACATGATATCCTATATAATATACTGGACAAAAAGATTACACACATGTTATGTCCCGTATATTATACTGGATAAAAAGATTACACACGTAATATCCTGTATATTATATTAGATTAAAACAAAAGTCAACTTCTCCAGTATAAAATACTGGATAAAAAGAATACACAAATGTAATGTCCCATATATTATACTAGATTGAAACAAGATTCAACTACTCAAGTATAATATATTGGACAAAAAGATTACACGCACGTGATGTCCCGTATATTATACTGGATGAAACAAGGCTCAACTATATGTTAGCCTAAAGTCAACTCCTCCAGTACAATATACTGGACAAAAAGATTACACACATGAGATGTCCTGTATATTATACTGCATTGAAATAAGGCTCAACTACATGCTAGCACAAAGTCAACTCCGCCAGCACAATATACTGGACAAAACGATTACACACACGAGATGTCGCGTATATTATACTGCATTGAAACAAGGCTCAACTACATGCTAGCCAAAAGTCAACTCCTCCAACACAATATACTGGACAAAAAGATTATACACACGAGATGTCCCATATATTATACTGCATTGAAACAAGGTTCAACTACATGCTAGCACAATGTAAACTCCTCCAGTACAATATACTGGACAAAAAGATTACACGCACGTGATGTCCCGTATATTATACTGCATTGAAACAAGGCTCAACTATATGCTAGCCTAAAGTCAACTCCTCCAGTACAATATACTGGACAAAAAGACTACACACACGTGATGTCCCGTATATTATACTACATTGAATCAAGGCCCAACTACATGCTAGCACAAAGTCAACTCCTCCAGTACAATTTACTGGACAAAAAGATTACAAACACGTGATGTCCCGTATATTATTCAGTTCTAAATTTTTTTTACCAAATTTACTATACAATAAACATAATCAAAACGCACACAGTTTAATGCAATGAAACAAAACTCAATTTAAAAATTAAACCTAAATATATACTAGAAAAATTTTTAAAAAGATATTACCTGAAATAAGACAAACTAATGAACAAAGAAAAGTCGTAAAAACTTAAAAAGAACAAATATTTAAACCCTAATGCTACAGAAATCAACAATAATAACGAAAATTAAACCAAAAAACCAAACAACAATAATAACGGAAATTCAAACACATTATCATAAAAAACAAAACTCACCGATAATTTTGAAGAAAATTCGAAATAACGTAGCGAGGTTTCGCAGAAAACTGTTTTCTGAGAAAACTATGTTGAAATCCGTACAATGCTTCAATAACAAAGAGAAAGACCATATTAAAAAGGTAAAGGGTACTAATATCATTTTACAATATATTTTAATTTAATTTGACTACAAATCGATGACTTTTAAATCGGTGGCTATTTTTCAATAGCCAATCGAATAAGTTGCATTTCTAATTCGATTTCTGGTAACTGAAGGTTCAGGGGATTTCTGTGTGATTTCTAGCAATTTTTGAGGATTCAGTCAGTTTGTTGTGGGCTATTTGGTGATATTTTGGGTTGATTTGTGGATTTGTTTGGTTTGTCAATTTTTCCTTCAACTATTGAACTCGTTTTTGGGCTGAAGTTGTTGTGTTGCCTGTTGTTTGCAAATTATTCTGCTGGGATCTACTATTATAGCTTATCTTTGTTGAGTTTTATTTTAAAAGTGAATGGGAAATGAGAGTGTATTACACCAAGTGAATGGGAAATGAGAGTGTATTGCACCAACAAGCAACAAGTGCCTCTCCCACCAAGTAAGTCTACATTCCACCGTGTAAGTGCCTCCTCCATGATAGCCTAGTGCTTGTTACATCATGGAAGGGGTGGATTTATCTCAAATAACTGCTATAAATAGAGCAGAAGTTGGAGAGAACGAGATAGATCGGAAAAAATACTTGAGATACTTTCTGTATACACTCGATATACACTCAGTATACACTAGATATATACACTGTATACACTCGATATATACACTATATACACTGAAAAAACGAATTGCAATCTCTTCGGTAAGAATTCAACATTGGCTATACATTGCATTCCTTCCTCTCAGAATTTCCATTCGACTTTCTGAGTTGTCCTTCTTTATTCTGCATTGTTTTAACCACAAACAAAGCATCCGTAAGTGTGATTTGCTGCCGAACTTTGTGTTCGCTGAAACACTGGGGTTTGAAGTACCGCTACACTAGTGTATAATTCGTTCTATCCTGGGAAGAAATAATCCATAACCTTGGGTACTAGGAGGGGATTAAATTCCTTAAGGAAACACTGTGAATTCAGTGGGCTCGAATTAATTATTGCTTTATTTATATTTACGTTTTATACGCTAACATTTTTTATTGTCCAAAATTGTTATTTAAAAAATATAGGATAACAACCAAGGAACCAACAAGCTTAAGGAATTTAATAATATTTGTGTTATCCTTATTATTCTGGAAATTAAAACCTTTGTGGTTTTGTGTACTCCCGTTTTGGAGAGTAAAGCCTTCGTGGCGGTTTGTTGGAGATTAAAATCTATGTTATATTTTTTAATTCCAGTTTTAAATGTTTATTAAACGTTTGTTTGTGTCATTGTTTCTCTCCAGAAAATGGCTAATGAAATCGGAAACCAAGCTGTTCCGATGATAAATGTTAACGCATCGGCAAATCATATTCCGGTGATGACTGTCAATGCATCGACAAGCCGAACGCCGGCGTTGGCACCGGCGGAGAAACCCGAAAAATTTTCCGGGATTGATTTCAAGCGCTGGTGTCACGCCCCAAATCGAGGGACATGACCGGCGCCTGACCGGGTTGCCCCAGTCAAGCGGACCTGGGTGCCTTTCATTCCCACGCGTTACCCCTGTGATGACTGTTTCTCATTAACCAAATATATTACTAATCATAATTGATTTCACATTAAACAAATAAAATGATACGAGTGATTCATTAACAAGATTTCAACTTTTACAACGCCCGACATAACACCTTATATATATAAGACTGGAGTCCCACGGTTTACATGTCTACAGAGCCTCTAGGATACAAAAGGGAAATACAATACTTGGCCGGTAACAAGGCTCCGGCTATACCTTTCAAAACCAAAATGAAATCCAAACCGAAGTGGCAAGAACCACACAAGGCCCCGAGGAAGAAAGGGGCTCACCAAGACGGGCAGTGGAAGGAGAAGAATACTACCGCCGACGAGCTGAAGTGCCTGCTACTGATCCACCTACAATCATGACACGAATGTAGCGCCCCCGGCAAAAGGGACGTCAGTACACTTGAATTGTACCGGTATGTATGGACAAACTTTGTCCCAAGTAAACTCAAGCCATTAAATTACATCAACAATTAATTAAGCCAACCAACCATGTTTCCACATTTTCCTCATTTCAAATAATTCTCAACTCAAAGCACTTCCTACGATCAACCAATTTAACAATTACCAATCAATCACATAAAGCACAAGTAGTCAAACAAAGGGGCAATCAGTGCCCCACAGGTTGCAAACTCTCCTGCTGTCTCATTTCACAATTTCACATTATTGATTTATGTATCAATTTTCAATAGCGATTTCGATCGCTTTCCATCCTTATTACCCCTGACCACCCTTATTACCTCGGCCACCCTTATCACCCCAACCCAAACCTTATTTCACCACGTCGCGGCGCGCGACACGACCCCGCCTTACGGTTGAAAACACAACAATTTCAAACAGCAGATAAGGTACTACACACAATTTCAACAAGTTCAAATAAGCAACTTGCACATTGTTTCATGTTCTCAATTACTTCTCAAGCCAATATCACAACCAAGTTACAATGTTTCCACATTCAATAATATTCACACATGTATATTCAACAATTTTCCATAATTCAAGTGTTTCATCTCTTTCCACAATAAACCAATTCTCAAGTTGTTTCGATTTCTTTTCCACAAGGTGCCATATAGGCCATCATAATCATTATTCACAAATTCTTTACCCAATTCAACTCTCATTTACCTTTCGGTTCATATTTCTTACCACAACACTCATAGTTCAACAACAACTTTGAATATCCAACAACAACATCAATTAATCACATACAATTTCTCAAATCAACACATGCCAAACAATTTTACACATAAGGGCGATTTCACAAGAATCAAAATTAGCCATACATACCTGGTGATGATTTTTCTTCCGTTAACTTTCTACTTTATGCTTACCCAAGATATCCTATTCTTGCCAACCTTGTTCTTGAAGACTCTTACTTCTACCCACTTCTTTTTACTAGAAATCAAGTTCAATAATCATGCATGAGTGTAAAAATTCTATTTTCAAAAGCTATTATATGCAAACCTCTCTTTACCCAATTAAAACTGAAAATCAAAGAAAATAGTTAGGGTTTTTACCTTGAAAATATTGGGGAAGTTGAATCCTTGCCCTAGAATCCCTTGGAATTAAGTAGTTGGAACAATCTTTGAAGATGAAGAACTTCTCTCTCTAAAAACCCTCTCTTCTCTCTCTAATTTTTGGTGAGATGATATGATAAAAATGAAGAAGAGGTGTGTTATATTAAAGAAGAGATCGGGTCAAAATGTTACAAAAATCTGGACCGGGGCAGATCTGCGGTGCACTTTGCGATCGCAGAATCAACATGCGGTCCGCATAGTGACCGCAGAATGGCCTCAAAAATTACTCCAGCTCTGTTACGGAATGCGGCCATTATGCGGTCCGCATTCCTGATCTGCGGTCGCAAAAGTGCACCGCAGATTGACATGCGATCGCATATCGACCGCACATTGGACACAATTTTGGGCAACTCTCCGGAACGATTTGCGGTCACTATGCGGACCGCATATTGATTCTGCGGTCGCAAAAGTGCACCGCAGATTGACACTTTTTCGGAAAAATTATTTCTCTACATTTTTGAAACTTAAATCACTACCAAGGGTTCGAACCGCGGCTCGCAAGCTCGCCGCGAAGAATTCTACGCATTCCTAACACATCATTCGGACCATGACACCACATCTACTAGGTTTTATGCACAAAAATTTCACGGGGCCTTACAATGGTGCTGAAATCTAATACATGAGATGGATCTCCAATGTACTTCAAGGAAGATGTTCCTGTGTTGTCCGACGAAACTCCAGAAACTGAACGCTTTCTCGTCGTTGAGGCGTTGAAGCACTCAGATTTTTTATGCAAGAATTATATTCTAAGCGGGTTGGAAGATTCTTTGTATAACGTCTACGGTGGCGTAGAAACGTCAAAGGAACTGTGGACTGCGCTTGAAAAGAAATACAAAAGTGAAGATGCCGGGTTGAAAAAGTTTGTTGCTGCAAAGTTTTTGGACTACAAAATGGTAGATAGCAAGTCTGTTATTACCCAAGTCCAGGAATTGCAAGTGATTATTCACGATCTCCTTGCCGAAGGTATAAATCAAATTAATATTGATGTTGAAAGTAGTAACCTTAGTATTTTTACTAATGAAAATTTCATTGAAGGTCTTGTTATCAATGAAGCATTCCAAGTAGCAGCAATGATTGAGAAGTTGCCTCCTTTGTGGAAGGACTTCAAAAACTACTTGAAACACAAACGCAAGGAGATGTCCTTTGAAGATCTCATTGTTCGGTTGAGAATCGAAGAGGACAATATAGCTGCTGAGAAGAGAGGCCGTGGAAACTCAACAATAATGGGAGCAAATATTGTTGAAGAGAACAAGAAGAGGAAGAAGGCTTCTGGACCAAAATACAACCCAAGCAAGAAGCGGTTCAGTGGAAACTGCTACAATTGTGGAAAACCTGGATACAAATCTATGGAGTGTCGTGCTCCGAAGAAAGGCAAGAAGAAGGGTCAAGCAAACCTGGTTGAAAAGCATGATGATGTTGATGACTTATGTGCCATGCTTTCCGAATGCAACTTGGTAGGCAATCCTAGAGAGTGGTGGATTGATTCTGGAGCCACTCGCCATGTTTGTGCAGTTAGAGAAGCGTTTGCTACTTATGCTCCCGTTGGACCCGACGAGACGATTTCTATGGGAAATGCTTCTAAGGCCAATATTGAAGGATGTGGGAAGATATTTCTCAAAATGACTTCCGGCAAAGTGGTGACTTTGAACAACGTCCTTCATGTTCCCGAGATTAAGAAGAATTTAGTCTCTACTGGACTTCTTGTTAAGAATGGTTTTAAATGTGTTTTTGTTTCCGATAAGGTTGTAATAAGTAAGACCGAAATGTTTGTAGGAAAAGGTTACCTCACTGAGGGCTTTTTCAAGCTGAATGTAATGGTCGTTGAGAATAATAATAAAATTTCAGCTTCGTCTTACTTACTTGAGTCAAATGAATTATGGCATATACGTTTGGGTCATGTCAATTATAAAACCTTACGGAAAATGATTAATTTGGAAGTATTGCCTAAATTTGAATGTGACAAATCAAAATGTCAAGTATGTGTGGAATCTAAGTATGTTAAACATCCTTATAAGTCGGTTGAAAGGAATTCAAATCCTTTAGACTTAGTTCACACAGATATTTGTGACATGAAGTCAATACCATCTCGCGGTGGAAAGAAGTATTTCATAACTTTTATTAACGATAGTACTCGATATTGCTATGTTTACTTACTTAATAGTAAAGATGAAGCAATAGACGCATTCAAGCAATACAAAAATGAAGTTGAAACACAACTTAACAAGAAAATCAAAATGATAAGAAGTGATAGGGGTGGTGAATATGAATCTCCTTTTAAACAAATATGTTTAGAATATGGAATTATTCATCAAACAACGGCCCCTTACACGCCCCAATCCAATGGGATTGCAGAAAGAGAATCGTTCATTAAAGGAGATGATGAACACATTATTGATAAGTTCTGGTTTGCCACAGAACTTGTGGGGGAAGCCGTACTTACGGCTAGCCGAATACTAAATCGAGTACCCCATAGCAAAACACAATCCATTCCATATGAGAAATGGAAAGGAAGGAAGCCCAACTTGAATTATTTTAAAGTGTGGGGGTGTTTGGCAAAAGTGCAAGTTCCTAAACCCAAAAGGGTAAAAATAGGACCGAAAACCGTTGATTGTGTTTTCATAGGATATGCGACTAATAGTAAAGCATATCGATTTTCTGGTTCATAAATCAGAAAATCCCGACATTCATAATAATACGGTTATAGAATCAGATAATGCTGAGTTCTTTGAAAATATATATCCGTACAAAAAGGAATGTGAGTCGATTAGTGAAGGATCTAAACGACCTCGGGAAGAAGCAAAAGAAAGTACACTTAACCAGAAAGATCCAAGGCGTAGTAAACGTCAAAGAACGTCTACTTCATTTGGACCAGATTTTGTGACTTTCTTATTGGAAAATGAGCCTCAAACATTTAAAGAAGCTATGTCTTCTTCGGAATCATTGTTATGGAAAGAGGCAGTCAATAGTGAAATAGAATCTATATTGAACAACTATACATGGGAATTGGTTGATCTTCCTCCTGGAAACAAACCGTTGGGTTCTAATTAGATCTTTAAGAGGAAAATTAAAGATGATGGCACTATTGACAAATATAAGGCAAGACTTGTGGTCAAAGGGTATAGACAACGAGAAGGTCTTGATTATTTTGATACATACTCTCCAGTTACAAGAATTACGTCCATACGAACGTTAGTAGCGTTAGCTGCAGTTTATGGTCTTGAAATTCATCAAATGGATGTTAAGACGACTTTCTTAAATGGAGAGTTGGAGGAAGAAATCTATATGAAACAACCAGAAGGGTTTGTGGTTCCAGGTAAAGAAAAGAATGTCTGTAGACTTGTTAAGTCCCTTTACGGATTAAAACAAGCACCCAAACAATGGCATACAAAATTTGACCAAACAATGTTGTCAAATGGTTTTAAGATAAACGAATGTGATAAATGTGTATACATTAAAAATGTTCCAAATCACATAGTCATTATTTGCTTATATGTGGATGATATGCTCATAATGAGTAATGACATTGCCAATATAAATGCTACTAAGTGTATGCTAACTAGCAAGTTTGATATGAAAGACTTGGGAGTTGCTGATTTAATTCTAGGAATTAAGATCCATAAGGCTTCTCAAGGTCTGGCGTTGTCACAATCTCATTATATCAAGACAGTACTTGAAAAATTCAAGAACTTGGGCTTTAAAGTTGCAAAGACTCCAATTGACGTGAATCTTGCATTAGCAAAGAACAAAGGCCAAAGCATATCACAATTGGATTATGCTCGTGTGTTGGGTTGCTTAATGTACATCATGAACTGTACACGACTAGATATAGCCTGTGCTATAAGTAAATTGAGTCGATATACGAGCAATCCAGGTCAATCTCATTGGATGGCCATGAAACGAGTTTTGGGGTACTTAGTACATACCCAGGACTTTGCTTTGCACTATAATAAATATCCTGCGGTCATTGGGGGATATTGTGATGCAAATTGGATCACCAATTCAACTGATTCCAAGTCCACAAGTGGATATGTATTCACCATTGGTGGAGGAGCGGTATCTTGGAAGTCGTCCAAACAAACTTGTATTGCCCGCTCTACAATGGAGGCCGAGTTCATAGCCTTGGATAAAGCCAGTGAAGAAGCTGAATGGCTCCGGAATTTCTTGAAAGATATTCCATTTTGGGCTAAACCCTTGGCACTAACATGCATACACTGCGATAGTCAAGCGGCAATTGGAAGGGCTGGGAGCGTTATGTATAACGGTAAATCTCGTCATATACGACGAAGATATAAAACCGTTAGACAATTACTCTCTAGAGGAATTATCACGATTGACTATGTAAACTCAAGTGATAATGTGGCGGATCCACTTACAAAAGGCCTAACTAGAGATGTAGTTGAGAAATCATCAAGGGGAATGGGACTGTGGCCGAGAAGAAGTCATAGTGGCAGTAACTCTACCTAGAAGACTAGAGATCCCAAGATCTAGGTTCAAGGAGATCAAACAAAGTCATTTTTTACGGTTCAACATTGTCAAATAAACTTTTGGTCCATTCTCTTATAAGACAATGTTCAGTACCAAGGATAAAGCATTAAGGCTTTTAATGATTTCTAAATTTGATACGGGGTATATCAAATAGTGTATCTACGGGATGCCACGTTTAGGAATCACCTATGTAAGTGTGAAGTATTAGCCGCTTCAAGGAGAATTCTGTAAGGCCAGTTCTCTACGCACTTATGAAACCAGGCGGTGTTCATGGCCTGAAACGAACACAACAATGAGAACCAAAGACGGTTAAGGGTTGGTTGTGTGACTTGTGGATGTCTAGGTATACACCAAAGTTCGACGGTTCAAAGATATCAAATCTACCGATTGATCGAGTATATCCGACATAAGTTCACTACGGAAAGTTCAAAGGGAAACCTACTTATCCAAATGCAATTAATCCTTACTTGTGAATCACACTGTTTTTCATGCATACTTCCATGATATAGCCATTCCCCATTCATGTGGGGGATTGTTGAGTTTTATTTTAAGAGTGAATGGGAAATGAGAGTGTATTGCACCAAGTGAATGGGAAATGAGAGTGTATTGCACCAACAAGCAACAAGTGCCTCTCCCACCAAGTAAGTGTACATTCCACCATGTAAGTGCCTCCTCCATGATAGCCTAGTGCTTGTTACATCATGGAAGAGGCGGATTTATCTAAAACAACTGCTATAAATAGAGCAGAAGTTGGAGAGAACGAGATAGATCGGAACAAACACTTGAGATACTCTCTGTATACACTCAATATACACTCTGTATACACTCGATATATACACTGTATACACTGAAAAAATGAATTGCAATCTCTTCGGTAAGAATTCAACATTGGCTATACATTGCATTCTTTCCTCTCAGAATTTCCATTCGGCTTCTGAGTTGTCCTTCTTTATTCTGCATTGTTTTAACCAC
The DNA here is from genome assembly GCA_032618575.1 of Nicotiana noctiflora. Lineage (NCBI taxonomy): Eukaryota > Viridiplantae > Streptophyta > Magnoliopsida > Solanales > Solanaceae > Nicotiana > Nicotiana noctiflora. Next base: position 12,311 of record JASVEL010013899.1, read on the forward strand.
AAACAAAGCATCCGTAAGTGTGATTTGTTGCCGAACTTTGTGTTCGCTGAAACACTGGGGTTTGAAGTACCGCTACACCAGTGTGTAATTCGTTCTATCCTGGGAGGAAATAATCCATAACCTTGGGTACTAGGAGGGGATTAAATTTCTTAAGGAAACACTGTGAATTCAGTAGGCTCGAATTAATTATTGCTTTATTATATTTACGTTTTATACGCTAACATTTTTTATTGTCCAGAATTGTTATTTAAAAAATATAGGATAACAACCAAGGAACCAACAATCTTCTTCTCATTATTCTTATATTTCAACATTCAGGTACACATCTCGAAATTCCATTGATGTAGTTTCATCTGTTGAGATATGAAACAAATTTGGATCAGGACTCTTTTGCTGTATTCATCGTTTAATAGCTGATTGTTGTAGTTATAGTCAATCATGCTTAGTTGTTTAGTTTAATTGTTAAGTTTATTAGAATTGTTTTCAATTGATATGAACTGCCTGGAAATTGGATTATGATTGTCTTTAACTTGGAATTGTTTAAGTCTGTGGACTGTATTTTGAACAGAGGACTATAGTCATTTTAGACTTGTGATGGTTCATGTAGTGGTAAATTGGTAGATAGTCATTCAGTAATGAGCTTAAGTGATTGGGATATGTTGAAACGATAAGGATTGAATGAGAAAATCAGGAAGTAGGATTCTGAGATTAATTTGATAGTTCATAATCAGGTTATACACATTTTCTTCCCCTGTTTGTGTTGAATGGATTTTTTTTGTGACAGAGTGTAAATTTAAAAGTCCAAACAGATTTGCTGTAGAATTGGTAATAATAATATATGTTTGGCCTTCAGTTATCTACCCTATCCCTTGTTAGTATGAATCAATTAACTTAATTTGTTTCTAAATGGTACATGATTAGTGATTAGTTTAAGCTGATAGTTGTCACTAATGTTGGCTTAAATATTTTAATTAATCTATCAGTGTCAATTTCTGTTCAGTTAACATCACAGTTGGTTGGAAACAATTAATTAGTATCTTTAAAGTTTATTTCAATGTTAATATTGCTTGATGCTTCTCGCGCGTTAACTGGGATTGAAAGTTTGGGCCCTATTGGCCAGATGAAAGCCCCGGGCCATACCCCTTTTGATTTAAGAGAATTTTTCACAAAAGGCATTCGTTAAGATATAATTAGCAATAAATAAAAACCATTTCCTACATTACGTGATATAGATATGTTTTACGTTATTTTATGATGTATATAGTGTATTAAACGAATTGTATTCAATAATACAACATGAAATGATGCCGCACAAACAAGGATTCCTGTAAATCATGATCTGTATTTAGGTGTATTAAGTTGTATTAAGCGGGGGAAAGTAACGTTTCAGCGCAAATCATGGGAAGGTGATCTGTATTTAGGTGTATTAAGCTGTATTAAGCGGGAAAAAAATAACGTTTCAGCGCAAATCATGGGAAGGTGAAACAAATCATGGGAAAAAGTGTATTAAGATGAAAGAGAAAATAACAAAAAATGAGAGTTATATCATAAATTGGTGAGAGACAAATATTTTGTACCATCTAATAAGGCTTAAATATAGGAAAATATTAAATTTAAATTTTTTTGCTACAAAATAAAAAAATTTATTATATTCTGTAAAATCTTAAAAAGGTATTTATATATTATAAATAGGGTACTAACCTATTCTATAGGTGGTAAAATTTCCTTGATTTAATTTACGAAAAGGCCTGGGTTGCGTAGCCTTGAATTTGGGCTCAGGAACAATATCAACAGCCCAAAACTGGGCAGATTCGATATTAAAGTAGCTATGCTCGTTTGTCACTTAGGCCAACTTCAAAGGCCCAGGACCACTGAAATTAGGGGTCCAATATAAGACTTGGCCTAGTTGTAGTAATACTTAAATAATAATTAGTAACTAGATTTTATCCTTATTTATGATTAGAGACCAAAAATAAATAAAAAATCGCACTTGCTTTAGTGAACATTTTAAAATAAACGAGCCGAGCTGAGCCGAGCCAAATTAAATGTACGAATTGCGGGGCCCTCAAAATAAATTACTATATAAAATTTTAGACTTGGAAGGATTGTTTAGCAAATTTTACGGTTTTTCCCAAAGTTAACATAAACGTAGATATTTTAGGCATGATCTATAATATTACCTCCCTAATACGGGTGCACATTTATGTGACCCAAATCCAAATCTCAACGACGCCGAAATGTGTTAAACGCCACGGGCGTACTGGTACAGCGTGCTCCGAAATACATTTTCACGATATTGTAATTCTTGTAAAATTAAATAATAGAGTAGTATATTAATAAATGCACATAAAATGGAATATATAGAAATTAGATAAAAGCAAATACAACAGTTGAGCGACCGTGCTAGAACCATGAAATTCGGGAATGCCTAACACCTTCTCCCGGGTTAACAGAATTTCTTATCTGGATTTCTAATTCGCGGATTGTTAACAGAGTCAAACTTTTCTCGGTTCGGGATTCAACCGGTGACTTGGGACACCATTAATCTCCCAAGTGGCGACTTTGAAATTTAAATAAGCAAATCTCGTTCCGATTGTCCTTTAAGTAGAAAAACTCCTTCCTTTTATTATATCTCTTCCCGGGGTATAGTAATAAGCTCGTAAAAAGGAGGTGTGACACCAACCTATTCTAAAACATCATTCAAACTTATTACTATCATCAAAACACCACAAACAACAACAAAACTATCAAATTATATCGAATTTAAGCCTAAGTTTCTTAAAAACGTCCGAAATACGCATTTGATCAAAATCCGACCAAAACACCTCTGAATGATCTGAAATTTTGTACACACATCCAAAATACCTAACGAAGCTACTACAACTCTCAAAATTCCATTTTGACCCCCGGATCAAAATCTTACATACCAACCGGAATTCGCCAAAATATTAACTTCGCCAATTCAAGCCTAATTTTACATCGGACCTCCAAAATCAATTCCGATCGCACTCCAAAGTCACACATCATCCCCCGGAGCTAACCGAATTACCAGAAATCACATCCGAGCCCCCTAACTCAATAGTCATCATCCGGCCGACTTTTCCAAAATAAGCCTTCATTAAAGAGACTAAGTGTCTCGTTTCCATCTAAAACTAAACCAATTCGACTCGATCACCTCAAATACTGATAATGAAGCATAGAGAAACATAAGATGGTGAAAAGGGAGTGGTAACTCACTTGACGACGAGCGGGAAGTCACATCCTCCCCAACTAAAACAAACGCTCGTCCTCGAGCAAGTCAAGAAACATACTTGGAGCCTCAACAAGTGAGGATATCTGCTCTGCATCTCCCGCTCGGTCTCCCAAGTAGCCACCTCTATGGGCCAACCTCTCCACTGCACCTTTACTGAAGCTATATCCTTTGATCTCAACTTTCGAACCAGACGACCCAAATTAGTTACTAGCTCCACATCATAGGTCAAATCACCATCCCACTGAATAGTGCTGAAGTCCAATACATGAGATGGGTCCCTAACATACTTCTGGAGCATAGATACATGAAATATCGGGTGCACACTTGACAAGCTGGGTTGCAAAGCTAGCTCAGAATCCACCTTCCCAATCCTCCTAAGTATCTCAAAAGTGCCAATGAACTGCGGACTAAGCTTCCATTTCTTCCCAAACCGCATAACACCCTTCATGGGCGAAACCTTCAGCAAGACCTTCTCACCCACCATATATGACATATCCCGAACCTTTCAGTCCGTATAACTCTTCTGACGCGATTGTATTGAATCCTCTCCTGAATCTGCTTCACCTTCTCTAAGGCATCTTGAACCTTCTCGATCCCCAATAGCCTTGCTTCGCGGGCTCGAACCATCCAGCAAGAGATCTACAATGCCTCTAATATAACACCTCATACGGAGCCATCTGAATGCTCTATTGATAAATGTTGTTGTAGGAAAACTCTACAAGCGGTAAGAACTCATCCCATAAACCCCCAAAGTCAATAACACAGTCACGCAACATGTCCTCCAATATCTGAAAACTGCACTCGGACTGCCCATCCGTCCGAGGATGGAATATTCTACTCAACTCTACCTGCATACCCAACTCTCGCTGAAATGTCCTCCAGAATTGAGAAGTTAACTAAGTACCCCAATCTGAGATAATAGACACTGGAACCCCATGCAACCGGACAACCTCCCGGACAAAGATCCTTGCCAGCCGCTCTGAAGAGTAAGTAGTACATACTGGAATGAAGTGTGCGGACCTGGTCAGTCGATCCACAATCACCCAAATCGAATCAAACTTCTTCACAAAGTCCGAGGGAGACCACTCACAAAATCCATAGTAATCATCTCTCACTTTAACTCGGGAATATTCATCCGCTGAAGCACACCGCCCTGCCTCTAATGCTCGTACTTAACCTGCTTGTAGTTGAGACATCAAGCCACAAACCCACTATATCCTTCTTCATCTTCCTCCACCAATAGTGCTGCCTCAAATCCCGATACATCTTCGCGGCACCTGCATGGATGGAATACTGCGAGCTATGGGCCTCCTCCAATATCAAATCCCAAAGCCCATCCGCATTGGGCACGTAAATCTCGACTTGCATCCTTAACATGCCATTACTATCAATGGTCACATCCCTAGCATCATCATGTTGAACCCCGTCCTTAAGGACAAGCATAAGTGGATCATTATATTGGCACTCTCTGATGCAGTCATACAAGGAAGACCGAGAAACCACACAAGCCAACACTCGGCTAGGCTGTGAAATATCTAATATCACCATCCGATAGGCTAAAGCTTGAACATCAACTTCAAAGGGCCTCTCCCCAACTGGAATGTACGCCAAACTCCCCATGCTAACTGCCTTCCAGCTCAAATCATCGGCTACCACATTGGCCTTCCCCATGTGATACAAAATGGTAATATCATAATCCTTGAGTAACTCTAGCCACTTGAGCTGCCATAAATTAAGATCCTTTTGGTTGAATAGATGCTGAAGACTGTGATAATTGGTGAATACCACACAAGATACACCATACAAGTAGTGCCTCCAAATCTTCAAAGCATGAACTATATCAGTAAACTCCAAATCATGTACAGGGTAGTTCTTATTGTGGGGCTTCATATGATGAGATATGCAATAACTCTACCCTCCTGAATCAACACACATCCGATCCTGACTCTCGAAGCATCACAATATATAGTGTAAGAACCTGAAGCTGATGGCAACACCAACACTTGAGCCATGGTCAAAGGTGTCTTGAGCCTCTAAAATCTCTCCTCGCACTCATCCGACCATACAAATAACACACCCTTATGGATAAACTTGGTCAAGGGCGATGTAATAGACGAAAATCCCTAAGCAAACCAAGAATAATACCCTGTCAACCCAAGGAAACTATGAATCTATGTGGCTGAGGTCGATCTTGGCCAGCTTTGCACCGCCTATATCTTCTTTGGGTCGACCTTAATACCCTTGCTAGACACCACATGTCCTAAAAATCCATTGACCCAAGACAAAACTCACACTTGGAGAACTTTTCATAAAGCTTCTCCTCCCTCAATCTCTGTAATACCACTTGAAAATGTTGTGCGTGCTCCTCCTGGCTATGCGAGTATACCAATATATCATCAATAACAACAATCATGAACGAATCCAAATATGGCTAAATCCAAAATGTATCACTGACATATCTCCCTGTTGTAGTCCCTCAAACTATCTGTGCAGCTCTTCTCTTGGGGATTGGGGTACATACTTCTCCAAGAAGAAAGTGGAGAACTGCTGCCAGGTCAAATGTGCTACACCAATCGGCCTACACCACTCATACGCCTCCCACCAGGTGAAGGCCGCTCCAGTAGACTTAAATATAGTAAAAGACACACCGCTGGACTCAAGAATCCCTATTGTGCAGAGCATCCACTGACATCTATCAAGAAAACCCTGGGTATCCTCGCCCTGATCTTCTCTAAATGTCGGAGGCTAGAGTTTACCAAACCTCTCGAGGTGACGTGGCTCATCCTCGAACATAACTAGAACCCTATACTCCTTAGTCGATACCACTGGCTAAGCTAGAGGTGCCTCTAGAGTCTATAATCAATGTAATCCCTGCTTAGGTGTGCGAGCAACGGGGGTCTGATTGCCTTCCCCGGCCTGTGAAGTAGCTGATGTTGTTGTGGCGGCTGAACCACCTAAGCCAGACCCGTACAAATTGTCAATATGTAGGCCAACATCTCCTAAAGACCTGGAATCATAATGGGCACAACTGGTGCCTAAACTAGTGCTGCTGGAGCCTGATCCTGAGCTGGGGCAACTATGGGATCCATATATGCTGCCCCTGCTGCTCTGCCTCTACCATGGCCATGACCATGACCGCGTCTATGGCTTCTAGTAGCCTCAGTAGGTTGTACTGGTGGCCATCTGCGACGTCCAGTAGATCGTGTCCTCACTATCCGTGAGAGAATAGAATAAAGAGAAGTTTAGTATTCGGATCAACAAGTTCGCATGACAAGAATTTCAAGAATATGGACAACAACAACAACAACAACTACCCAGTATGTTCCCACAAAGTGGGGTCTGGGGAGGGTAATACGTACACAGGCCTTACCCCTACCCGAAAGGGTAGAGAGGCTGTTTCCGGCCGACCCTCGGCTCAGAAAAAGGGAGAGGAAATCAACAAACAAAACAAAACAAAACAATGTTAGTAAATCCAGGATAAATCAAATAAATAATTATCTAAATATAAACCAAAAGTAGAATGACATGCAATAATACCAATCGGTTACTACCATAAGAGGCACAATACAATACATTAATTAACTATAGAGATCGCTACCAAACCCCAATCAGCCCCTAACAGAAGTACTACGAATTCTAGAAGGCCCTACCCTACAACCCTAATTCTAGACCTCCAAACTTTCCTATCAAGGGTCATGTCCTCGGAAATCCCCATTCTAGCCATATCCTGCCTAATCACCTCACCCCAATACCTCTTAGGCCTCCCTCCGCCTCGACTCGCGCCAACCACCGCCAGTCGCTCACAACTCCTCACCGGTGCATCAGGGCTTCTCCTCCGCACATGCCCAAACCACCTGAGTCTCGCTTCTCGCATCTTCTCATCCACTGGGGCCACTCCCACCTTCTCCCGAATAATTTCAAGAATATGGAATTTTACCTAAATATTTTGTATCCTCCCGAGGATAAGTACAAATATCTCCGTACCGATCTGCGAGAATATATTAAACCGGCTCATGACTCGCAAGACCTAATAACCTAGGCTTTTATACCAACTTGTTATGACCCCAACCCCGATCACGATGGCACCCAACACAATGCTAGGCAAGCCTAACCATTGCGTCACTCACAATCGCTTTTTATAGAGTTTATAACCAATTAACATAATTTAATGCCAGTTAACATAATTTAATTTTGAAAGAATAGATAAAATAGTGTGGAAACCATGAAAATACCAATACAAATCCCAAATGATCTGGTGTCACGAGTCAAGTGCCTCTAAATACAATTGAGTAGCAGCATACACATAGGATAGTCTAGAATGCGGAAATGAAAGGGATAAAAGAAGAAATCAGGTCCTATGCACGTGATGCAGCTACCTTGATAACTCTGGACAGAAGTAGAAAACTCAACAATGCCTTCGGGATACCGGTATCTGCACACATGGTGCAGGGAGTAAACTGAGTAGTCTGACTTAGTGAGTAATAGCAATAAATAACGACTAATGATAAGAAAACTCGTAAAACGCTACCCAGATCTATATAAAAACATTAAGTGCATTAAACAACAGGTAAATGAGAAAAACAAGTTAATATCCCACAAACCAGTACACAACTCATTTATTCCTCATAATGATAGTTTAATTGTATCGACGCGGCAAGCAGCCCGATCCGTATAGTATACTATTGTAGAGTGCAACCCGATCCATATATATATATATATATATATATATATATATATATATATATATATATATATATATATATATATATATATGTATACTGTTGCGGCATGCAATTTGATCCAATCTCTGGAACTTGAAATTTACTGTGTTCAACTGAAAAAACTGATAAAAGAGTTTTCAAAACTACTTTTGAGCCTGCGAGGCTGCATTTGCATATTACCTGACTGGTAGTGGATCAGGTTGCGCGCCGCAGCGTATACTCATGATATTGTGCTTGGGCTGTAGGAGCCCCTCCAGAGTCTGAACCCCCACAATGAGCACGAGTACCCAAATTGGATCGGGCTACGCGCCGTAGCGGTCATTTCATGCATTGCATTGCATTTAGCTACATCTGCTAGCCGTTATACTATGTTGTTTATACTGTTGGTATTCTACTGTGTTATTGAACTGTTACAGGGCATTGTTTATAGCTTTACGTAGTGTTTTATTGCGGATTTCTTATTTACGCTGTCTTACCCCTGTTTATTACCACTGAGTCTGGCAGTACTCATTTTACTCCCTGCACCTTGTGTGTAGATCCAGGTACCTCTCCGCAGTCCTGATCTGGTAGCTTTTCGAGGCGACTTCTGTAGGTTATTCGAGGTAGCTACAGAGTCCGCAGGACCCGATATTCCTTTCTACTGTCTTTTGATTATGTATTTGCTATTTCTTTCCGCACTTGGTAGCTTGTAAACCATTATTACACTCATGTTATCAGTAGAGGCTCATGACTCTTGACCCTTCGGTCTATGGGAGTTGTACTGTTTGGGGCTTGATCCCCGTATTGGTATTTTTGTCTTTATTGACTTATTTTGTTGTGCTTAAAATTGGGTAAGGTGAGCTCTTAGCTCCATAAATGTTGTTAATTGGTCGGGCTGGCCTAGCAGCATGCTAGGCGCCATCACGACCGGGTTTGGGGGTCGTGACAAGTTGGTATCAAAGCCTAGGTTTACTAGGCCTCATGAGTCTTGAGCCGGTTAGTAGAGTCTTGTGGATCGGTACGGGGACGCCTGTACTTATCCTCGGGAGGCCGCGAACCTTTAGGAAACACTTCACATTTCTTGGAATTCTTATCGTGCGTACTTAATTCAGCTTGATATATATTTTTTGAAATTCCTTCCACACGTCTCTGTACGCATCGAGCGCTCAGTAATATAATTGCCTTTTGTCTTGTGATTTCCCCGAACGAGGGGCGAGATATAATCTCTGTGAGTTCATGTTGGCCAGTCGGGATGACTTGAGGCTGGACCTTGTCTATGACTTGAGCATCGAGGTGCTGATTTTGTGAGTGGTGGTAACAAATAATGTATTGATGGTTTGAAACCCCATATTTGCACTATACAGTGCTATGCTGAGATGATACACGCGTCATGTAATGAGCGTGGTGGTATTGTGACCGGGGATTTGGACTTGATCCTTCCCGATTGATAGATTACTATGTATAGTGACTGAGACTGGTCTTATATCTGTGTATTTGGGTTAGTAGGCATGTTTAGGGCCTTGTGCCGACCTATAGAGTATTAGGGAAGCTTGATAATGGATGAACTGTTAGTTGTTCGACTCTTATCGTAATATGTTGTGTAGCCTCGAGCTATGGGCGTGGTGAATATTTATCATATCTCTTAGTTGGAAGGTAAAGTGCCTTACGTGTAGTGTAACGAGTTCAGACTCAGGAAGACTAAAGTGATTATGCTATGTGTATCCTGGTGGAAGGTATTGTACTGAAAAGCTAAATTGAGGCGAGGTAGGTGGGTTGATTCTCATGTGTATTTGAAAGGTATTTGATATGTGTTATGAATCGAGCAGGTACAACGCTTGTTCATGTAATAATTATGATAATATGATTTTGTGTAGTATTGAGACGAATGTTGTCGATATGCATTGTGACATCTTTTCGAGTTGTGAATGTATTGTTAGGATGGTTTTGGTGATTCTCTGGCAGGTGGATATGCCAAATTACAAAGGAAACTCTGTCAAAAGTTTTGGAAAAATTTGGGACTTAGAAGAGATTTTTGTCACCTAAAGAGTGGGCTTAACTGTTGTGTGTGAATGAATACAAGAATTGCAAAAGAGTTAATATTTCTGATGGTTCGAATCTCTACCGAAGCTTGTAAATGACTTGAGTTCAATCTAACTAGAACATTGTGGCATCATTTGAATAAGAATGCTATGAGTGGCTAAAAGTGCTTTGATGTATGGCTCCGAGCCAAGTTGGGGAGGTTGTTGTTGAGTAACTGATTGCACTTTTCTGTGCTGTGTTGGCTCTGCCTCTAGGTATGTTTGCAAATTTTGACAAAGGTTATGATGCTCCGTGGATGTGAAGAAATACTAGGATGTTTTGAACTTATGTGGTAAAGAACGTTCGGTGTATAGAAAAGAAAGATAGCTAATTATATATGTATGTAATCATGTTCTGTGGTGTCAGAGTTCTAGCAAGACACGAGTGGTTCTGTTCAATAAGACAGTTGAATTACAGCTGAATAAGGGTGAATGACGCCCGAGAATTTGTTTTACGATGTTTAAGATTTTGCATGTAACAGTCAGGTGTCTTAAGATTGTGCATGTGGCTAAAGACAGTGGTTCCGTTAAAAGAGATCAAGACTTGTGTTATATTATGTGAATGATGGGATTCCATGTAACCGTATTGGAAGGTAATGATAACGAATTCAAATCGCAGGAAGTTCTTGAAAATAATGTATTATAGAATGTGGTGCTTCTGGGAAACATTTAGAGAGTATTAAGTGACCTATGGGTCTTAGACCGTGTGGTCCTATGTACGAGTATCGTGTGGTAACTTGAGTTAATGTATTATGGTGCTACAGTAAAGGCTAATATTAAATTAAAGATGAATTAGAAAGGAAACTGGGTAAATAGATCAACTTGTTAATGAACCAAAACGGTATGACAAGGAATACGATAAATTCTTGGTATGTGATTGAAGTAATGAGTCTTGCAGATATTGTGCAACAAAGCTCTTAAGTGCTGGAAGTTGTGTAACTCGATATGGGTATAAGGACTCAGTTCCTGGCAGTTTAACTTATGCAATGTAATTGGGAGAAAGAATTTATGATGTGTTTTACCGTGGTTTGAAAATGAGTGTATTTTTCCTATGGGTATGCAAGGTCTGGAATGTGCAATGAGTTTTCTCTATATAGGATCATGAAAGTCCTTGACTAGTTGAGTGCGCCGATGTTTGCGGCGTAGGAAAGGAATATGAATTTCCATGTTATCCTAGTGTGGTATGGTATATGCGATGTGTTATGGAAAGTTGATAATGGCATATTCAAGGCTTTGAGATTTGTTCATAATATATGGGAAGTCATTAAAATTATTGAGTAGCGCGGGCGGCTGCAGGTGATTTAACAATCGATCTTTCTGGTGATTGAAGAAAATGGTACAGCTATTCTAGTGAATTGGCAGAGAATATTGTCCAAAAGGACAAGGTTATGTAAACTGATAATATCTAGTGGTATGGTGGTATTCTCTTGTTGGATCGACTGTAATAATTGAGTCGTTGATGGCATAGTGAAATTTCTGAATGGCTTTCATGGTATGAATGGATGCTTGATGTGCGTTATGTATTCGGTCGGTGGAGTGTGGAATCAGGCATAGTGATTCATGTGTTGTATATGTGTTGGAGACTTGAAGTTCTCGTAAATCTGCCTATGCGGTGGTGGTATATTGTGTGTATCGGAACCGTTTAATGATTATTTGAATTCGGAAGCCCTAGTGGCTCTCTCTTAACTTGATATGACAAATTCGGATTATGATACTTAATTGCTGAGTGGTTGTCATGGGATAGGTTGTCTAGACTAATGTGATATGGACTATGATGAAAATGGCACAAAATGCATAGCAGAGTGCATTAGAGTATGCTCCAGCAGGGTAGTTGTACCTAGGACCAGCGGATGGCTGGTAGGTATTGCTTTGTCGGTTGGACCTTCGTGGCGGATATCAGTGCAGAGGTTTCTACCATTGATTTAGTTTTGGTATTGAGGAACTTTGTCGGATGAGTTTATTGAGGCCGAGCTTGAGGCTATACATGTTTATTGTAATGAGCAACTTGACTCGATGCGCATTTCTTTTGCGAGGGTTATTTGGATCGGGTGGCACGCCACCACACGTATGGTATCTGGATCGGTGGCACGCCGCCATAGGTATGTCATTGGAGCGGGTTGCACACCACAATAGTATAATGTGAAAATAGAGTTAGTTATATGTTACCTGGTATACAATACTTCCTGGCTTCTGAGGAAAAGTTCTTATTGAGCATCGCTCGGTGAATGGCACATCGGTTGTGTCATTTTAGGATTTGATAGCATACACTAATTGTTTCACCGTGGGTGAGGTCGATTGCTTAAGTTCAGACCTAAATATGTGTGTGGCTGACCGTTTGAGCTTGGTAACTTGAGGTGCTTCATGAGTAATGGTGTTTGGATAGAATCATGAATTGTGGCAAGGCCATGTGATGTTATGACCTCTCGAAGAGGATTTAGGTACTCTATTTCTATAATGCGAGATGCGATCTCAGTTCTATGTTATGATGGTATAGAGGAATTGTATTACAACTCTTTTGTTTGAGTCAGTTGTCATGATTTGAGTATGTTCGGACGTTTTTATTGGAGCATGTGTTGTGCTCGTCGTGGCTTAGGCCAGTGATGAGGTGTCATATCACCAGTGCGGTGTGTTATAATTGAAATGATCGTTGGGGCCAACAATGAGTGTGAGTATATGTGATTTCAGCAGGTTAGAAAGGTAATATCAAGGTTCGGCTCCGAATTCTATTGTGGTATCAGTTAAAAGGGAAATGGATTCATGAATAGGTGACATGAGAGATGGATTCGATATATCGCGTGTTCGGGTGCCGTGGGCAGTATATGAAGGTGTTGGACTAAGACTTTAGCTAATGAGAAAGGTTTTTCAGTTGGTATTTGGTTATCGTGGGAATTGTTGTGATTAAAGACTGCCGTCTCGAGTGATTGGGTTGTTTGAGATGTCATATGATCTCACCCGGAGTGGTGAGTATGGGTTATTGCAGTGGATTCTAGTGCATCCTGAGTATAGGCATGGGATTAGCATTTGGTATATGATTTCGGAGAGTGCAATATGGTTTATGATTAAGATGGTCTGTGAGGTTTCAGCTATATGGTTTTTTGTAACGACCCGACCGGTCGTTTTAGAAAATTGCGCCCCAATCCCTAATTTAACTGTTCCCCTAAGTTCATTTCTGCTATTGTGGGTTGCCGGGAGAGTTGGTTCCAAAAATTTGAGCATTTTGGGATACTTAGTCCCTAAATAAGAGCTTTGAAACTAGAAAACGGTTCGTAGCCGGAAAACAGTGTTAAGACGATCTCGGAACGGAAATCCGATGGTTCCATTAGCTCCGTTAGGTGATTTCGGGGTTGGGAGCGCGTTCGGAATATATTTTGGAGGTCCGTAGCTCAATTAGGCTTGAAATGCCGAAGGTTGAAATTTTGGCGAATCCGATCGATAGGTGAGATTTTGATCCGGGGGTCGGAATGGAATTCCGACAATTTCTGTAGCTTCGTTATGTGATTTTGGATATGTCCGCAAATTTTCAGGTCATTCGGACGTCGTTTGGACGGGTTTTTGATCGAATATGCAATTCGGAAAATTTTAAGAAATTTAGGCTTGAATTCGATGTGAATTATGGGTTTTGATGTTGTTAGACGTGTTTTGAGGATTTGAGCAAGTTCGAATTAGGTATTAAGATGTGTTGGTATGTTTGGATGAGGTCCCGGGGGCCTCGGGGTGTTTTCGGATGGTTAATCGGGAGAAAAACATGGAAAATTGCAGAACTGGTGCACTGCTTCTGTTGTTTCCGCTCCTGCGGACTTTTGGACGCAGGAGCGAGTCCGCAGAAGCGGACGAGGTGCGCAGGAGCGGGTGGTTCCGCAGAAGCGGAAGAATTTCCGCTGAAGCGGGGTCGCTGGTGCGAGCCTGGGATCGCAGAAGCGGACGAGAGAGATTGGGCATGGTCCGCAGAAGCGGACGTTTTTCCGCTTGGGCGAGACCGCAGAAGCGGTCGGTGATGCGCGAGGCGGATTTGTCCGCGCAGCGTAAGCTTCTTCGCGAAGCGGGTCCGCCGAAGCGGCCCTTTATTCGCGAGAGCGGAAATGGCCGGCTAGGCCCGGAACCGCCGAAGCGACACTTTGGTCGCGGATACGGGAGCGTAGAAGCGGAAAATGTTCCGCGGAAGCGAAAATCGCTGTAAGTAAGTGTATCGGAAGTTAGAAAATTTCAGAAACATTTTAACATTTGGGGGTCTCGGCTTAAGGGCGATTTTGGGCGATTTTGAGGAGGAAATCAAGGAAATCACCAGGTAATCAACTATGAACTCATATTATGATTAGTATTGATAATATCATGCAATTATATCATGAAAATGGAGGAATTTGGGGTAATTATGGAGGGTTTAGCCCTAGTCTTGGACTTTAGAAAATCAAGGTTTTGAATGGGCAAATGGAGTCCGATTTTGGTAAAATTGATATGCTCAGACTCGTATTGAGATAAGGAACCCGAATATATATTTTTCGTGATTTTTCGATAAGCGTACCGAAAGTCGGGTTTTGGCAACTTGTGAGTTTTGGTGAATTTTGAGTTAATTTGATTGGGTAATGCCCAATTGGCCTATTTTGATGTGATTCTATTGATTTTTATCGGATTCTACACTTGTGGAGGCCGACATTCGTGGCAAGAGGGTTATTGCTTAGCGGTTTTGTACCGGAATTGAGGTAAGTGGCTTGTCTAACCTCGTGTGGGGGAATTTTCACCCCTAGGATATTATGTGATAGTTTAAATGCCTTGTACGCGAGGTGACGGGCGTGTACATGCGCTGGTTGTTGAACACGTACTTTATTCAAATGTTCGATGAGCGATATCCCTGTCTTGGTTGTTAATTTGATATTTTACCCGGTAGTGGTTAGAAGAGCATGATTAGGTAGCACTTAACTGTTTAGTTGCCTAATTGCCTTATTTGAACTCCTTGTTAATTATTGGCACTATTTTTCGGTGAAGTTATAGTTGAGCATAATTATTTCTCTCTCTGGATTTCCTTAATTGGCTGTGCTTGTGGACTGCGGGTTCGATTCCCGGAGACCCAGGGCTGTGGGTTCGATTCCCGGAGACCCGATGTGATATTGGTAGGGACTACGGGTTCGATTCCCGAGATCCTGAGTTATTGGTAGGGACTACGGGTTTGATTCCCGAGATCCTGAGTTATTGGTAGGGACTACGGGTTCGATTCCCGAGATCCTGAGTTATTGGTAGGGACTACGGGTTCGATTCCCGAGATCCTGAGTTATTGGTAGGGACTACAGGTTCGATTCCCGAGATCCTGAGTTATTGGTAGGGACTGCGGGTTCGATTCCCGGAGATCCTGAGTTATTGTGATACTATTGATACATGGGCTGCGGGTTCGATTCCCGGAGACCCATGGGTACTGAGAATGGGACTGTGGGTTCAATTCCCACAGATCCTGGACTTGTTTATTGAGTTGGTTATTTGTTATTAGCTTGATTGTAGACGGTTTCAGTAAATGTTGTTATTTTGGAAATTTTGTTGTTATCTATTAAACGGTTTATTTTGTTATCATCATATTATTGTTTTTTCAATAGGGCCCTGACCTACCTCATCACTACTCCATCGAGGTTAGGCTTGGCACTTACTGAGTACCGCCGTGGTGTACTCATGCTACTCTTCTGCACACTTTTGTTGTGCAGATCCAGGTACATCAGAGCAGGCTCGTACTAGGTGATTCTGCAGCTTTTCTGGGAGACTTCGAGGTATGATCTGCTACGTCCGCGGATCCGGAGGCTTCCCTTCTATTCTAGTATTTCTAGTTGACATTTTTCCTCATTTCGTTGTTAGAAACTCTTTATACATAGAGCCCCAGTTGTATTTCTCTTTTAGTCTGTGTTACCGTGGGGTTCCGGATCTTGGTAGTGTTTATTTATTTTGTGACGGATGTATGTGCCAAGCGGCACGGATTACATATCTTTTATGTTATTTTCCGCTGTTTCCTATTTAAGTGTTTATAATTTATGGATTCCGCAACGTGTTAGGCTTACCTAGTCGTGGGGACTGGGTGCCATCACGACATGTTCACAATTGGTGAACTAGGGTCGTGACAAGTTGGTATCGGAGCTCTAGGTTCATAGGAGTCACGGGACACAGACCGGCTACTTAGAGTCTCGCTGATCGATACGGAGACGTCTGTATTTATCTACGAGGGGCTATGTAACCGTTTAGGAAACTCTTCATTTCTTTTGGATTCCTTGTCGTGCGACATTTTTGGCATCAAAAATCTAAACTACTGCTTTCTATTCTCTCACAGATGGTGAGGACACGAGCTACTCGCAATGATCAGGTACCCGCGCCCCCTGTTGCCGCCGTCAGAGGCCGGAGCCGAGGTAGAGGACGAGGACGCGCCCGAGGTGCAGCCACAGCACCCGCGCGCGCTGCCGCTGAGGTGCCACAGGTAGACCAGGTTGGAGCGCAGGCACTTGGTACACCGACTACAGCTGCTACTACTCCAGCACTACAGGAGACCCTGGCTCAGTTCATGAGTATGTATACCACTTTAGCCCAGGCAGGACTGCTTCCTCTCGTCGCAGCTACATCTCAGGCCGGGGGAGGGGCCCAGACTCCCGCAGCCGTTACACCGGAGCAGCGTGTGCCGGTGGGACATGTTCCAGATGTTTTGGTTATGCCTCCTGCCGCCCCAGCACAACCCGGAGGTGGACCAGCTGCCTCTGAGGACGAGCAGCGTAGATTGGAGAGGTTCAAGAAATATGACCCTCCAGTGTTCAGTAGGTTGGCTTCAGATGATGCATTGGGTTTTCCGGAGGAGTGTCATCGTATTCTTCGTACTATGGGGATTGTGGAGACCAGCGGGGTTTCCTTCACTGCTTTTCAGTTTCGTGGGGTCGCTTATGATTGGTGGCGCACGTATGAGTTGGATAGTCCGGAGGAGTCTGCTTCATTGACCTGGACGCAGTTTTCAGATCTGTTTTTGAGGGAGTTTGTTCCCCAGAGCCTTAGGGATTCTTGGCGCTCGGAGTTTGAGCGGTTGCGACGGGGCTCCATGTCAGTATCGGAGTATGCCATCAGTTTCACCCGTCTGGCCAGGCATGCACCGGCCTTGGTAGCCACGGTTCGGGAGAGAGTACGGAGATTTATCGAGGGCCTGATTCCGCCTATCCGATCCAGCATGGCCAGAGAGTCGGAGACAGATATATCTTATCAGCAGGCAGTTAGCATTGCCGGGAGGATCGAGAGTATGCTCCCTAGAGAGCGGGGAGATAGGGAGGCCAAGAGGTCTCGTGAGTCGGGCCATTTCTCCGGTGCCCGCACTTCATCAGCCGGTCGTTTTGGCAGGGGGTTATTCCGGTCGACCAGTTCACTCGGCATTGCCCGCAGCAGGTAGTACTCCGGGTCTTCCAGCACCTCGGAGCCTTATTATGCTCCCCGGCTTCCGATGCACCTCCGCGCGGGGTCCTTCCGAGAGGTCGAGCTAGTGGGGAGAGGCCGGTCGACCGCGCTCACCGTGTCCTCCCGGGCTTGCTTTGGGTGCGGGGATACTCGCCACCCGGCGAGGGAGTGCCCTGTGCGTAGGAGGGGGCACCCTCACCGGCCTTCGCAACGATCGGCGTGGTTCTCGTGGTCGCACGGCTATCATTCCGGCTCCGAACCGCTATTCCACTCCGCCCGGCGGCCTGCGGCGGGGGTCGTGGTTCTAGAGGCCGCCCTCGAGAGGGGGACAGCCGGATTCTATGCTATTCCCGATCGCGCTCGCGGCTGTTGCATCTCGATTCTGTTATCACGGTATTATTCTCGTTAGTCACGGGGAGGCATCGGTTCTATTCGACCCCGGTTCCACTTTTTCATATGTGTCTTCTTACTTTGCTTCTCATCCGGGTGTGCCTCGGGATTCTTTGAGTGCCCCCATTTATGTTTCCACTCCGGTGGGTGATTCTTTGGTAGTGGACCGCGTATATCGGTCGTGTTTGATTACCATTTGTGATTTTGAGACCAGAGCGGATCTATTGCTGCTTGGGATGGTCGATTTTGATATTATTCTGGGCATGGACCGGTTGTCGCCCCATTATGCTATTCTTGATTGTCACGCCAAGACCGTGACCGCTGGCTATGCCGGGCATTCCACGTATTGAGTGGAGTGGTACTCTAGATCACACCCCTAGCCGTGTTATTTCTTTTCTCGGAGCTCGGCGGATGGTTGAGAAGGGGTGTCGCTTATCTTGCCTATGTGCGGGACGTCGGCATTGACCCTCCCTCTATTGATTCTCGTTCCCGTGGTACGTGACTTTGCCGATGTATTTCCGGCTGATCTTCCGGCATGCCGCCCGACAGAGACATTGACTTTGCTATTGACTTGTTGCCGGCCACTCACCCCATTTCTATTCCACCGTACCGTATGGCTCCTCCCGAATTAAAGGAGTTGAAGGATCAGCTACAGGAGTTATTGGGCAAGGGTTTTATTCGACCCATTGTTTCGCCTTGGGGTGCTCCCGTATTGTTTGTGAAGAAAAAGGACGGTTCTATGCGTACGTGTATTGACTATCGTCAGTTGAAAAAGGTTACAATGAAGAACCGGTATCCTTTGCCCCGTATTGATGACTTATTTGACCAGCTACATGGCGCACAGGTGTTTTCTAAGATTGATTTGCGCTACGGGTATCACCAGCTGAAGATTCAGGAGCCAGATATCCCGAAGACTGCCTTCAAGACCCGGTATGGTCACTATGAGTTCCTCGTGATGTCTTTTGGGCTTGACTAATGCTCCAGCAGCATTTATGCATTTGATGCACAGTGTGTTCAGGCCTTATCCGGACTCGTTCGTGATTGTCTTCATTGATGATATTCTAGTATATTCTCGGAGCCGGGAAGAGCACGAGCAGCATTTGAGGATAGTGCTTCAGATCCCGAGGGAGAAGCAGCTTTATGCCAAGTTCTCTAAATGTGAATTTTGGTTGAGTTCAGTGGCATTTTTGGGCCACGTGGTGTCGAGTGATGGTATTCGAGTAGATCCGAGGAAGGTGGAGGCCGTGCGGAGTTGGCCCAGACCCTCCTCCGCTACTGAGATTCGCAGTTTCCTTGGTTTGGCGGGCTACTACCGTCGTTTCGTAGAGGGGTTCTCTTCGATTGCAGCACCTATGACTAGATTGACCCAAAAGGGTGCCCCTTTTCGGTGGACAGACGAGTGTGAGGCGAGCTTTCAGAAGCTCAAGACAGCCTTTGACTTTGGCCCCTATATTGATATTGCCTACGGTGTTCGGGGTCCTATACCGTATATTGTGATGCCTCACGAGTTGGACTCGGTGCGAGATTGATGCAGGACGGTAAGGTGATTGCCTACGCGTCGAGACAACCGAAGGTGCATGAGAAGAATTACCCCGTTCATGATTTGGAGCTAGTCGCCATTGTTCACGCCTTGAAGATTTGGCGTCATTATTTATATGGAGTTCCTTGTGAGATCTACACCGATCACCGGAGCTTGCAGCACTGCTTAAGCAGAAGGACCTGAATATGCGTCGGAGGAGATGGTTGGAACTATCGAAGGACTATGATATTACTATTCTCTATCATCCGGCAAGGCTAATGTGGTTGCCGATGCCTTGAGTCGTCGGGCAGAGAGTTTGGGAAGCTTGGCATATCTACCGGCTTCGGAGAGGCCTATGGCGATGGATGTTCAGGGCTTTGGCCAGGCAGTTGGTTAGACCGGATCTTTCGGAGCCCAGCCGGGTTCTAGCTTGTGTGGTTTCTCGTCTTCTCTATTTGACCGCATCGGGGAGCGTCAGCTCGACGACCCTCACTTGCTTGTCCTTCGGGATAGAGTTCGGCGTGGTGATGTTCGGGATGTTACCATCGGGGAAGATGGAGTTACGAGGATGCAGGGCCGTATCTTGTGTGCCCAATGTAGATGACCTTCGAGAGCCGATTCTAGCGAGAGGCCCATAGTTCGCGGTATTCCATCCATCCGGGTGCCGCGAAGATGTATCATGACTTGAAACAACATTACTGGCGGAGGCGGATGAAGAGGGATATAGTTGATTACGTTTCTAGATGCCTCAATTGCCAGCAGGTGAAGTATGAGCATCAGCGACCTGGTGGGTTGCTTCAGTAGATAGAGATTCCGCAGTGGAAATGGGAGCGCATCACCATGGATTTTTTACCGGGACTCCCATAGACCTTTAGGAAGTTTGATTCCATTTGGGTTATTGTGGATCGGCCGACCAAGTCCGCCCATTTTATACCGGTGAGCACTACTTATTCATCGGAGCGACCGGCGGAGATCTATATCAAGGAGATAGTTCGGCTGCATGGTATTCCAGTTTCCATCATTTCAGATAGAGGCACTCAGTTCACTTCACGATTCTGGAGAGCCGTACGACAGGAGTTAGGTACTCGGGTGGAGCTGAGCACAGCGTTTCATCCCCAGACTGATGGTCAGTCCGAGCGCACTATTCGATTTTGGAGGATATGCTCCGTGCGTGCGTGATTGAGTTTGGAGGTTCATGGGATCACTTCTTGCCACCGGCGGAGTTTGCTTATAACAACAACTACCAGTCCAGTATTCAGATGGCACCGTATGAGGCCCTATATGGTAGGAGGTGCAGGTCTCCCGTGGGTTGGTTTGAGCCGGGCGAGGCCAGGTTGCTAGGTACCGATATGGTTCAGGAGGCTATGGACAAGGTCGAGCGTGATTCGGACGTACTTCGCGCGGCCCGGCCCGTACAGTAAGAGTTATGCGGACAAGCAAGGTTCGCGATGTGGCTTTTATGGTCGGTGAGCGGGTTCCGCTTCGAGTCTCGCCCATGAACGGCGTTATGAGGTTTGGGAAGAAAGGAAAGGTTGAGTCCAAGATTTATTGGCCCTTTTGAGATTTTGAGGCGTGTCGGGGAGGTTGCTTACTAGTTGGCCTTACCTCCCAGCCTTGCCGGAGTTCACCCCGTATTTCATGTCTCCATGCTCCGAGATACCATGGTGACCCGTCGCACGTGTCGGATTTCACATCTGTTCAGCTAGACAAGGATCCGTCTTATGTTGAGGAGCCAGTAGCCATTCTAGACAGGCAAGTCCGAAAGCTAAGGTCAAAGAACATCGCTTCGGTAAAGGTTCAGTTGGCGGGGCCAGCCGGTCGAGGAGGCGACTTGGGAGACCGAGCAGAATATGCGCAGCCAGTACCCTCATTTTTTAACCACTCTCGGTATGTTTTCTATGCTCGTTCGAGGACGAACGAATCTTTAAGTGTGGGAAGATGTAACGACCCGACCGGTCGTTTTAGAAAATTACGCCCCAATCCCTAATTTAACTGTTCCCCTAAGTTCATTTCTCCTATTGTGGGTTGCCGGGAGAGTTGGTTCGAAAAATTTGAGCATTTTGGGACACTTAGTCCCTAAATAAGAGCTTTGAAACTAGAAAACGGTTCGTAGCCGGAACAGTGTTAAGACGATCTCGGAACGGAAATCCGATGGTTCCATTAGCTCCGTTAGGTGATTTCGGCGTTGGGAGCGCGTTCGGAATATATTTTGGAGGTCCGTAGCTCAATTAGGCTTGAAATGCCGAAGGTTGAAATTTTGGCGAATCCGATCGATAGGTGAGATTTTGATCCGGGGGTCGGAATGGAATTCCGACAATTTCTGTAGCTTCGTTATGTGATTTTGGATATGTCCGCAAATTTTCAGGTCATTCGGACGTCGTTTGGACGGGTTTTTGATCGAATATGCAATTCGGAAAATTTTAAGAAATTTAGGCTTGAATTCGATGTGAATTATGGGTTTTGATGTTGTTAGACGTGTTTTGAGGATTTGAGCAAGTTCGAATTAGGTATTAAGATGTGTTGGTATGTTTGGATGAGGTCCCGGGGGCCTCGGGGTGTTTTCGGATGGTTAATCGGGAGAAAAACATGGAAAATTGCAGAACTGGTGCACTGCTTCTGTTGTTTCCGCTCCTGCGGACTTTTGGACGCAGGAGCGAGTCCGCAGAAGCGGACGAGGTGCGCAGGAGCGGGTGGTTCCGCAGAAGCGGAAGAATTTCCGCTGAAGCGGGGTCGCTGGTGCGAGCCTGGGATCGCAGAAGCGGACGAGAGAGATTGGGCATGGTCCGCAGAAGCGGACGTTTTTCCGCTTGGGCGAGACCGCAGAAGCGGTCAGTGATGCGCAGAGGCGGATTTGTCCGCAGAAGCGTAAGCTTCTTCGCAGAAGCGGGTCCGCCGAAGCGGCCCTTTATTCGCAGAAGCGGAAATGGCCGGCTAGGCCTGGAACCGCTGAAGCGACCCTTTGGTCGCGGATACGGGAGCGTAGAAGCGGAAAATGTTCCGCAGAAGCGAAAATCGCTGTAAGTAAGTGTATCAGAAGTTAGAAAAATTTCAGAACATTTAACACATTTTGGGTCTCGGCTTAAGGGCGATTTTGGGCGATTTTGAGGAGGAAATCAAGGGAAATCATCAGGTAATCAACTATGAACTCATATTATGATTAGTATTGATAATATCATGCAATTATATCATGAAAATGGAGGAATTTGGGGTAATTATGAGGGTTTAGCCCTAGTCTTGGACTTTAGAAAATCAAGGTTTTGAATGGGCAAATGGAGTCCGATTTTGGTAAAATTGATATGCTCAGACTCGTATTGAGATAAGGAACCCGAATATATATTTTTCGTGATTTTTCGATAAGCGTACCGAAAGTCGGGTTTTGGCAACTTGTGAGTTTTGGTGAATTTTGAGTTAATTTGATTGGGTAATGCCCAATTGGCCTATTTTGATGTGATTCTATTGATTTTTATCAGATTCTACACTTGTGGAGGCCGACATTCGTGGCAAGAGGGTTATTTATTAGCGGTTTTGTACCGGAATTGAGGTAAGTGGCTTGTCTAACCTCGTGTGGGGGAATTTTCACCCCTAGGATATTACGTGATAGTTTAAATGCCTCGTACGCGAGGTGACGGGCGTGTACATGCGCTGGTTGTTGAACACGTACTTTATTCAAAATGTTCGATGAGCGATATCCCTGTCTTTGGCTGTTAATTTGATATTTTACCCGGTAGTGGTTAGAAGAGCATGATTAGGTAGCACTTAACTGTTTAGTTGCCTAATTGCCTTATTTGAACTCCTTGTTAATTATTGGCACTATTTTTTCGGTGAAGTTATAGTTGAGCATAATTATTTCTCTCTGTGGATTTCCTTAATTGGCTGTGCTTGTGGACTGCGGGTTCGATTCCCGGAGACCCAGGGCTGTGGGTTCGATTCCTAAAGACCCGGCGTGATATTGGTAGGGACTACGGTTCGATTCCCGAGATCCTGAGTTATTGGTAGGGAACTACGGGTTCGATTCCCGAGATCCCGAGTTATTGGTAGGGACTACGGGTTCGATTCCCGAGATCCCGAGTTATGGTAGGGACTACGGGTTCGATTCCCGAGATCCCGAGTTATTGGTAGGGACTACGGGTTCGATTCCCGAGATCCCGAGTTATCGGTAGGACCGCGGGTTCGATTCCCGGAGATCCCGAGTTATTGTGATACTATTGAGACATGGACCGCGGGTTCGATTCCTGGAGACCCGTGGGTATAGAATGGGACTGTGGGTTCAATTCCCACAGATCCTGGACTTGTTTATCGAGTTGGTTATTTGTTATTAGCTTGATTGTAGACAGTTTTCAGTAAATGTTGTTATTTTGGAAATTTTGTTGTTATCTCTTAAACTGTTTATTTTGTTATCATCATATTATTATTGTTCTCAGTAGGGCCCCGACCTTCCTCGTCACTACTCCATCGAGGTTAGGCTTGGCACTTACCGAGTACCGCCGTGGTGTACTCATGCTACTCTTCCGCACACTTTTGTTGTGCGGATCCAGGTACATCAGGACATGCCCATACTAGGTAATTCTGCAGCTTTCTGGGAGACTTCGAGGTATGATCCGCTACGTCCGCGGATCCGGAGGCTTCCCTTCTATTCTAGTATTTCTAGTTGACATTTTTCCTCATTTCGTTGTTAGAAACTCTTTATACATAGAGCCCCGGTTGTATTTCTCTTTTAGTCCTGTGTTACCGTGGGGTTCCGGATCTCGGTAGTGTTTTATTTATTTTGTGACGGATGTATGTGCCAAGCGGCACGGATTACATATCTTTTATGTTATTTTCCGCCGTTTCCTATTTAAGTGTTTATAATTTATGGATTCCGCAACGTGTTAGGCTTACCTAGTCGTGGGGACTGGGTGCCATCACGACATGTTCACAATTGGTGAACTAGGGTCGTGACAAGTTGGTATCAGAGCTCTAGG
>JASVEL010013900.1:0-48064 GCA_032618575.1 Nicotiana noctiflora
AAAGCCTCCTTTTATCTCATCTTGATTTGCGTACATGGTCTGGGTGTATATTCGAAATGCTTTTATGTGAAAATTTGATGAAAATACTAATTTGGCCTTTAAAATTTTAATTTAAGTTGACTTTGGTCAACATTTTGGGTAAACGGATTCAGACCCATGATTTGACGGTCCCCAAGGGTTCGTAGAAAAATATGGGACTTGGACGTATGCCCAGAATCGAATTTCGAGGTCCCACGCCGAGAAATAAATTTTTGAAGAAAATTGTTTAACTGAAATTTTAAGAGTTTTTGAAGATTTTGATGTACTTGAAATTGATGGTATCGGGCCCGTATCTTGGTTCCGGAGCCCGATACAGGTCTTATATGGTATTTCGGTTTACCCTATAAAATTTTGTAAGAAAACAGACTTGAAATGACGTGAATCGGACCTTCGATTGTTAAAAATGGACTTGAGAGTTCATGAGATTTTCCTTTGATTTTGATGCTAAATTCGTTGTTAATGGTGTTAATCTAGCGATTTGATCGCACAAGTAAGTCTATATAATATTTTTGAGTTAGTATGTATGTTTGGTTTGGAGCGCTGTGGGCTCGGGTGAGTTCTGTCTCAGGTACATAGAGATTTTGTTCTTCGCGTTCGCTTGGCTCCACTCACAAACACGTAAGGCAAGCTTGCTCAGATGCCAGTTTTTTCTTCGCAAAAGCAAAGTTGTGGGGGGAGTTACCCTTCGCGAACGCATTCAGGCTCTTGCGAACGCGTAAGGTTAGTGGCATGGGGGAGGGATTTCAAATTTGTTTCACGCGAACGTGGCCACATGACCGCAAATGCGAAGGCTTAAGGAGCTGAAGCTCTGCGAACGCGATGGTCATCTGGGCCTGACCCATCGCGAATGCGGCAGGCCCATCGCGAACGCGATGATGGCCTGCCCAGTCATTTTGAAAACATTAGCAAAAACAGGCATAACCCATTTACTTTATATTTTCAAAATTAGAGAGGATTGAGGCAATTTTCAAAAGATAAGTTCTTATCTAAAGACTTGTTATATGATTCTAAATCTTTTTCTTTCAATTCCCTATTTCATTTCATCAATTTTCATCAAAAAATTTAGAATTTTTATGGTAGAAATAAGGAATTTGGGTAGAGTTAGGGCTTTTTGAATAATTGAAATTTAGACCTTATTTTGGGGTCGGATTGCATATTTGGGCTCGTGGATGATAGGATTTTGTGCCGACCCTCAAGTTTTGACCAAGCGGGCCCTGGTCGATTTTTTACTTTATGGGAAAAATACTAAAAATCTATAATTAAGCATTGAGTATGAATTCTCTAGAATTTATTAATATCGTTAAATTGATTTGGACGAGATACATGTAATTTGGAGGAAAATTTTAAAGAAAAAGCGGTCTTTGAGGCTTGAGTTGGCTGTTGAAGTTTGAGGTAAGTGTTTGGTCTAGCCTTAGCTTTAGGGAATATGTATTGTGCCTTATTTTCTATGTGCTGTGTAGTGTACGACGTATAGGTGTGGTGACGAGTATCTGTAACGACTCGACCTGTCGTTTTAGAAAATTACGCCCCAATCCCCAATTTAATTGTTCCCCTAAGTTCATTTCTGCTATTGTGGTTTGTCGGGAGAGTCGGTTCTGAAATTTGGAGCATTTTGGGACACTTAGTCCCTAAATGAGAGCTTTAAAGCTAGAAAATGGTCCGTAGCTGGAACAGTGTTAAGACGATCTCGAAACGGAAATCTGATGGTTCCATTAGCTCCGTTGGGTGATTTCGGGGTTGGGAGCGCGTTCAGAATGTATTTTGGAGGTCCGTAGCTTAATTAGGCTTGAAATGCCGAAGGTTGAAATTTTGGCGAATCCGAATGTTAGGTGAGATTTTGATCCGGGGGTCGGAATGGAATTCCGACAATTTCTGTAGCTTCGTTATGTGAATTTGGATATGTCCGCAAATTTTCAGGTCATTCGGAAGTCGTTTGGTCGGGTTTAGATCGAATATGTAATTCAGAGAGTTTTAAGAAATTTAGGCTTGAATTCGATGCGAATTATGGGTTTTGATGTTGTTAGACGTGTTTTGAGGATTGGAACAAGTTCGAATAAGGTATTAGGATGTGTTGGTGCGTTTGGATGAGGTCCCGGGGGCCTCGGGGTGGTTTCGGATGGTTAAACGGGAGAAAACATGAAAAACAATGCAAGTTTGGGGTTCTGTTCTGTTGTTTTCGCTCCTGTGGAAAAGGGAGCGCAGGAGCGAGTCCGCAGGAGCGGACAAGTGAACGCAGGAGCGGAACTAATCGCTGAAGCGGATCCTGGTCCGCAGAGGCGGCATCGCTGATGCGGAAAAAGGATCGCAGAAGCGATCCGGGGTTGCGAAGGGGAGTTCCGCAGAAGCGGAATATTGACCGCTTAAGCGAGTCCGTAGGAGCGGACTCTGAGGCGCGGAAGCGGAATGTTCCGCAGGAGCGGAGGATGATTCGCAGAAGCGGTCTCGCGGAAGCGGCCCTAGGCTCGCAGAAGCGGAATGGGCCAGCCAGGCCTGGGGTTCGCAGAAGCGACCACGTGGTCGCAGAAGCGGTTCCGCAGAGGCGGAAATGGTCCGCAGAAGCGGAAATCGCAGAGAGTTAATTGTATCAGAAGTTAGAAAAATTTCAGAAACATTCCAACATTTGGGGTCTCGGCTTAAGAGGCGATTTGGGCAATTTTTGAGGGAGATTCAAGGGAAATCATCAGGTAATCACCTATGGACTCATCTTATGATTAGTATTGGTAATATTATGCAATTATGTCATGAAAATGGAGGAATTTGGGGTAATTTATGGAGGATTTAGCCCTAGGCTTGAACTTTAGAAAATCAAGGTTTTGAATGGGCAAATGGAGTCCGAATTTGGTAAATCTTATATGCTTAGACTCGTATTAAGATAAGGAACCCGAATATATAATTTTCGTGATTTTTCGATAAGCGTACCGAAAGTCGGGTTTTGGCAACTTGTGGGTTTTGGCGTATTTTTAGTTGTTTTGATTGGGTAATGCCCAATTGACCTATTTTGATATGATTCTATTGATTTTGTCAGATACTACACATGTGGAGGCCGACATTCGTGGCAAGAGAGTTGTTTCATAGCGGTTTTGTACCGGAGTCGAGGTAAGTGGCTTGTCTAACCTCGTGTGGGGGAATTTTCACCCCTAGGATATTATGTGATAGTTTAAATGCCTTGTACGCGAGGTGACGGATGTGTACATGTGCTGGTTGTTGAACACGCACTTTAATTAAAATGTTCGATGAGCGATATTCCTGTCTTTGACTGTTAATTTGATATTTTTACCCGGTAGTGGTTAGGAAAGAATGATTAGGTAGTACTTAACTGTTTAGTTGCCTAATTGCCTTATTTGAACTCCTTGAAAATTATTGGCACTATTTTTCGGTGAAGTTATAGTTAAGCATAATTGTTCTCTCTGTGGATTCCTTTATTTGTTGTGCTTGTGGACTGCGGGTTCGATTCCCGGAGACCCAGGGCTGTGGGTTCGATTCCCAAAGACCCGGTGTGATATTGGTAGGGACTACGGGTTTGATTTCCGATATCCTGAGTTATTGGTAGGGAGTACGGGTTCGATTCCCGAGATCATGAGTTATTGGTAGGGACTACGGGTTCGATTCCCGAGATCCCGAGTTATTGGTAGGGACTGCGGGTTCGATTCCCGGAGATCCTGAGTTATTGATTATTTATTGAGATATGGGCTGCGGGTTCGATTCCCGGAGACCCAGAGATACTGTCAATGGGACTGTGGGTTCGATTCCCACAAGTCCTGGACTTGTTTTATTGAGTTGGCTATTCGTTGTTAGCTTAATTGTAGACGATTGTAGTAATCATCTTATTGTTGCTAGTTCGGAAATTTATTATTCATTTAAATTGCTTATTGTTGTTATTATCATTGTATTATTGTTTTCTCAGTAGGGCCCTGACCTTCCTCGTCACTACTCCATCGAGGTTAGGCTTGGCACTTACTGAGTACCGCCGTGGTGTACTCATGCTACTCTTCTGCACACTTTTGTTGTGCAGATCCAGGTACATCAGGGCAAGCTCACAGCAGGTGATTCAGCAACGTTTTGGGAGACCTCGAGGTATGATCCGCTACGTCCGCGGATCCGGAGGCCTTCCTTCTATTCTAGTGCTAGTAGATGTTTTTCCTTCATTCCGTTGTTAGATACTCCTTTTACATAGAGCTACAATTGTATGATCTCTTTTAGTCTGTGTTACCCGTGGGATTCCGGTTCTTGGTAGTGTTTTAAACAGCGTATTTGACTGGTGTATGTGCCAAGCGGCACGGATTACATTCCTTTCATCTTATTTTCTGCAAATTCTTATTAAATGTTCATAAACTGGTATATTCCGCAACATGTTAGGCTTGCCCAGTCGTGGGGACTGGGTGCCATCACGACATGTTCACGATTGGTGAACCAGGGTCATGACAAGTAGGTATTAAAGCTCTAGGTTCATAGGAGTCACGGGACACAGACCGGTTATTTAGAGTCTCGCCGATCGATACGGAGACGTCCGTATTTATCTACGAGGGGCTATGTAACTGTTTAGGAAAAATCTTCATTTCTTTTGAATTTCTTGTCATGTGATGTTTTGACACCAATAATCTAAACTATTGCTTTCTATTCTCTCACAAATGGTGAGGACACGAGCTACTCGCGATGATCAGGTACCCGCGCCCCCTGTTGCCGCCGTCAGAGGCCGGGGCCGAGGTGGAGGACGAGGACGCGCCCGAGGTGCAGCCACAGCACCCGCGCGCGCTGCCGCTGAGGTGCCACAGGTAGACCAGGTTAGAGCACAGGCACCTGGTACACCGACTACAGCTGCTACTACTCCAGCACTCCAGGAGACCCTGGCCCAGTTCATGAGTATGTATACCACTTTAGCTCAGGCAGGACTGCTTCCTCTCGTTGCAGCTACATCTCAGGCCGGGGGAGGGGCCCAGACTCCCGCAGCCGTTACACCGGAGCAGCGTGTGCCGATGGGACAGGTTCCAGATGGTTTGGTTATGCCTCTTTCCGCCCCAGCACAGCCCGGAGGTGGACCAGCTGCCTCTCAGGACGAGCAGCGTAGATTGGAGAGGTTCAAGAAATATGACCCTCCAGTGTTTAGTGGTTTGGCTTCAGATGATGCATTGGGTTTTCTAGATGAGTGTCATCGTATTCTTCGTACTATGGGGATTGTGGAGACCAGCGGGGTTTCCTTCACTGCTTTTCAGTTTCGTGGGGCCGCTTATGATTGGTGGCGCACGTATGAGTTGGATAGTCCAGAGGAGTCTGCTTCATTGACTTGGACGCAGTTTTCGAATCTGTTTTTGAGAGAGTTTGTTCCTCAGAGCCTTAGGGATTCTTGGCGCTCGGAGTTTGAGCGGTTGCAATAGGGTTCCTTGTTAGTATCGGAGTATGCTATCAGTTTCACCCGTCTAGCCAGGCATGCACCGGCCTTGGTAGCCACGGTTTGGGAGAGAGTGCGGAGGTTTATTGAGGGCCTGATTCCACCGATCCGATCCAGCATGGCCAGAGAGTTGGAGACAGATATATCTTATCGGCAGGCAGTTAGCATTGCCAGGAGGATCGAGAGTATGCTCCCTAGAGAGCGGGGAGATAGAGAGGCCAAGAGGTCTCGTGAGTCGGGCCATTTCTCCGGTGCCCGCACTTCCGCTAGTCGGTCGTTTTGGCAAGGGTTATTCCGGCCGACCGCTCACTCGGCATTGCCCACAGCCCGGTAGTACTCCGGCTCTTCCAGCACCTCGAGAGCCTTATTATGCTCCCCGGTTTCCGTGCACCTCTCGCGCGGGGTCCTTCCAGGGGGTCGGACTAGTGGGGGCGAGGCCGGTCGGTCACAGCCACCGTGTCCTCCCACAGCTTGCTTTGGGTGCGGGGATACTCGCCATCCGGTCGGGGAGTGCCCCGGGCGTAGGAGGGGAGCCCCTCGTCAGTCTTCGCGGCCTCGGCGTAGTTCTCGGGGCCGGCAGGCTATCATTCCGGCTCTAGCCGCCACTCCGCCCGCCCGGCCCGGCCCGGAGGCGGGGTCGAGTTCCGAGAGGCCGCCCTCGAGAGGGGGACAGAAGCCGGATTCTATGCTATTCCCGATCGCGCGGCGGCTGTTGCATCTGACTCTGTTATCACAGGTATTATTCCGGTTAGTCACAGGGAGGCATCGGTTCTATTCGACCCTGGTTCCACTTTTTCATATGTATCTTCTTACTTTGCTTCTCATCTGGGTGTGCCTCGGGATTCTTTGAGTGCCCCCATTTATGTTTCCACTCCGGTGGGTGATTCTTTGGCTGTGGACCGCGTATATCGGTCGTGTTTGGTTACCATTTGTGATTTTGAGACCAGAGCGGATCTATTGCTGCTCGGGATGGTCGATTTTGATATTATTCTGGGCATGGACTGGTTGTCGCCCCATTATGCTATTCTTGATTGTCACGCCAAGACCGTGACGCTGGCTATGCCAAGCATTCCACGTATTGAGTGGAGTGGTACTCTAGATCACACCCCTAGCCGTGTTATTTCTTTTCTCAGAGCTCAGCGTATGGTTGAGAAGGGGTGTGCTGCTTATCTAGCCTATGTGCGGGACGTCAGTGTTGACACTCCCTCTATTGATTCTGTTCATGTGGTACGTGACTTTGCTCATGTATTTCCAGCTGATCTTCCGGGCATGCCGCCCGACAGAGATATTGACTTTGCTATTGACTTGTTGCCGGGCACTCAGCCCATTTCTATTCCACCGTACCGTATGGCTCCTCCCGAGTTAAAGGAGTTGAAGGATCAATTACAGGAGTTATTGGACAAGGGTTTTATTCGACCCAGTGTTTCGCCTTGGGGTGCTCCTGTATTGTTTGTGAAGAAAAAGGACGGTTCCATGCGTATGTGTATTGACTATCGTCAGCTGAACAAGGTTACAGTGAAGAACCGGTATCCTTTGCCCCGTATTGATGATTTATTTGACCAGCTACAGGGCACACAGGTGTTTTCAAAGATTGATTTGCGCTCTGGATATCACCAGCTGAAGATTCGGGAGCCAAATATCCCGAAGACTGCCTTCAGAACCCGGTATGGTCACTATGAGTTCCTCGTGATGTTTTTTGGGCTGACTAATGCCCCAGCAGCCTTTATGCATTTGATGCACAGTGTGTTCAGGCCTTATCCGGACTCGTTCGTGATTGTCTTCATTGATGATATTCTAGTATATTCTCGGAGCCGGGAAGAGCACGAGCAACATTTGAGGATAGTGCTTCAGATTCTGAGGGAGAAGCAACTTTATGCCAAGTTCTCTAAATGTGAATTCTGGTTGAGTTCAGTGGCATTTTTGGGCCACGTGGTGTCGAGTGATGGTATTCGAGTAGATCCGAGGAAGGTGGAGGCCGTGCAGAGTTGGCCCAGACCCTCCTCCACTACTGAGATTCGCAGTTTCCTTGGTTTGGCGGGCTACTACCGTCGTTTCGTAGAGGGGTTCTCTTCGATTGCAGCACCAATGACTAGATTGACCCAAAAGGGTGCCCCTTTCCAGTGGACAGACGAGTGTGAGGCGAGCCTTCAGAAGCTCAAGACAGCTTTGACTTCGGCCCCTATATTGATATTGCCTACAGGTTCGGGGTCCTATACTGTATATTGTGATGCCTCACGAGTTGGACTCGGCGCGGTATTGATGCAGGACGGTAGGGTGATTGCCTACGCGTCGAGACAGTTGAAGGTGCATGAGAAGAATTACTTTGTTCATGATTTGGAGCTAGCTGCCATTGTTCACGCCTTGAAGATTTGGCGTCATTACTTATATGGGGTCCCTTGTGAGATCTACACTGATCACCGGAGCTTGCAGCACTTGCTTAAGCAGAAGGACCTGAATATGCGTTAGAGGAGATGGTTGGAGCTACTAAAGGACTATGATATTACTATTCTCTATCATCCGGGCAAGGCTAATGTGGTTGCCGATGCTTTGAGTCGTCGAGCAGAGAGTTTGGGGAGTTTAGCATATCTACCGGCTTCCGAGAGGCCTATGGTGATGGATGTTCAGGCTTTAGCCAGACAGTTTGTTAGACTAGATCTTTCGGAGCCCAGCCGGATTCTGGCATGTGTGGTTTCTCGGTCTTCTCTATTTGACCGCATCAGGGAGCGTCAGTTCGACGACCCTCATTTGCTTGTCCTTCGGGATAGAGTTCGGCGTGGTGATGCTCGAGATGTTACCATCGGGGATGATGGAGTCATGAGGATGCAGGGGCGTATCTGTGTGCCCAATGTAGATGATCTTCGAGAGCTGATTCTAGGAGAGGCCCATAGTTCGCGGTATTCCATCCATCCGGGTGCCGCGAAGATGTATCAGGACTTGAAACAGCATTACTGGTGGAGGCAGATGAAGAGGGATATAGTTGATTATGTTTCTAGATGCCTCAACTCCCAGCAGGTGAAGTATGAGCATCAGCGTCCGGGTGGATTGATGCAACAGATTGAGATTCCAGAGTGGAAATAAGAGCGCATCACCATGGACTTTGTATCTGGACTTCCACGGACTGTTAGGAAGTTTGATTCCATTTGGGTTATTGTGGATCGGTTGACCAAGTCCGCCCATTTCATACCGGTGAGCACTGCTTATTCATCGGAACGACTGGCGGAGATCTATATCAGGGAGATAGTTCGGCTGCGTGGTATTCCAGTTTCCATCATTTCAGACAGAGGCACTCAGTTTACTTCACGGTTCTGGAGAGCCGTGCAGTAGGAGTTAGGTACTCGGGTGGAGCCGAGCACGGCATTTCACCCCCAGATGAATGGACAATCTAACCGCACTATTCAGATTTTGGAGGATATGCTTTGTGCATGCGTGGTTGAGTTTGGAGGTTCATGGGATCACTTCTTGCCACTGGCGGAGTTTGCTTATAACAACAGCTACCAGTCTAGTATTCAGATGGCACCGTACGAGGCCCTATATGGTAGGAGGTGCGGGTCTCCCGTGGGTTGGTTTGAGCCGGGCGAGGCCAGGTTGCTAGGTACCGATATGGTTCGGGATGCTATGGACAAGGTCAAGGTGATTCAGGACAAACTTCGTGCAGCCCAGTCTAGACAGAAGAGTTATGCGGACAAGAAGGTTTGCGATGTGGCTTTTATGGTTGGCGAGCGGGTTCTACTTCGAGTCTCGCCCATGAAGGGCGTTATGAGGTTTGGGAAGAAAGGAAAGCAGCTGAGTCCTAGGTTTATTGGCCCTTTTGAGATTTTGAGGCGTGTTGGGGAGGTTCCTTATGAGTTGGCCTTACCTCCCAGTCTAGCCGGAGTTCATCCCGTATTTCATGTCTCCATGCTCCGGATATACCTTGGTGACCCGTCGCATGTGTTGGATTTCACTTCTGTTCAGCTAGACAAGGATCTGTCTTATGTTGAGGAGCCAGTAGCCATTCTAGACAGGCAAGTCAGAAAGCTAAGGTCAAAGAACATCGCTTCGTTAAAGGTTCAGTGGCGGGGCCAGCCGGTCGAGGAGGCGACTTGGGAGACCGAGCAGGATATGCGCAGCCGGTACCCTCATCTTTTCACTACTCCAGGTATGTTTTCTATGCTCGTTCGAGGACGAACGAATCTTTAAGTGTGGGAAGATGTAACGACCCGACCGGTCGTTTTAGAAAATTACGCCCCAATCCCCAATTTAACTGTTCCCCTAAGTTCATTTCTGCTATTGTGGTTTGCCGGGAGAGTCGGTTCTGAAATTTGGAGCATTTTGGGATACTTAGTCCCTAAATGAGAGCTTTAAAGCTAGAAAATGGTCCGTAGCCGGAACAGTGTTAAGACGATCTCAGAATAGAATTCCGATGGTTCCATTAGTTCCGTTAGGTGATTTCGGGGTTGGGAGCGCGTTCGGAATGTATTTTGGAGGTCCGTAGCTCAATTAGGCTTGAAATGCCGAAGGTTGAAATTTTGGCGAATCCGAACGTTAGGTGAGATTTTGATCCGGGGGTCGGAATGGAATTCCGACAATTTCTGTAGCTTCGTTATGTGATTTTGGATATGTCCGCAAATTTTCAGGTCATTCGGAAGTCGTTTGGTCGGGTTTTAGATCGAATGTGTAATTCAGAGAGTTTTAAGAAATTTAGGCTTGAATTCGATGTAAATTATGGGTTTTGATGTTGTTAGACGTGTTTTGAGGATTGGAACAAGTTCGAATAAGGTATTAGGATGTGTTGGTGTGTTTGGATGACGTTCCGGGGGCCTCGGGGTGGTTTCGGATGGTTAAACGGGAGAAAACATGAAAAACAATGCAGGTTTGGGGTTTTGTTCTGTTGTTTTCGCTCCTGCGGAAAAGGGAGCGCAGGAGCGAGTCCGCAGGAGCGGACAAGTGAACGCAGGAGCGGAAGTGATCGCTGAAGCGGATCCTGGTCCGCAGAGGCGGCATCGCTGATGCGGAAAGAGGATCGCAGAAGCGATCCGGGGTTGCGAAGGGGAGTTCCGCAGAAGCGGAATATTGACCGCTTAAGTGAGTCTGCAGGAGCGGAAGCGAAATGTTCCGCAGGAGCGGAGGATGATTCGCAGAAGCGGTCTCGCGGAAGCGGCCCTAGGCTCGCAGAAGCGGAATGGGCCATCCAGGTCTGGGGTTCGCAGAAGCGACCACGTGGTCGCAGAAGCCGTTCCGCAGAAGCGGAAATCGCAGAGAGTTAATTGTATCAGAAGTTAGAAAAATTTCAGAAATATTCCAACATTTGGGGTCTCGGCTTAAGAGGCGATTTGAGCAATTTTTGAGGGAGATTCAAGGGAAATCATCCAGGTAATCAACTATGGACTCATCTTATGATTAGTATTGGTAATATTATGCAATTATATCATGAAAATGGAGGAATTTGGGGTAATTTATGGAGGATTTAGCCCTAGGCTTGAACTTTAGAAAATCAAGGTTTTGAATGGGCAAATGGAGTCCGAATTTGGTAAATCTTATATGCTTAGACTCGTATTAAGATAAGGAACCCGAATATATAATTTTCGTGATTTTTCGATAAGCGTACCGAAAGTCGGGTTTTGGCAACTTGTGGGTTTTGGCGTATTTTGAGTTGTTTTGATTGGGTAATGCCCAATTGACCTATTTTGATATGATTCTATTGATTTTGTCAGATACTACACCTGTGGAGGCCGACATTCGCGGCAAGAGAGTTGTTTCATAGCGGTTTTGTACCGGAGTCGAGGTAAGTGGCTTGTCTAACCTCGTGTGGGGGAATTTTCACCCCTAGGATATAATGTGATAGTTTAAATGCCTTGTACGCGAGGTGACGGACGTGTACATGCGCTGGTTGTTGAACACGCACTTTCATTAAAATGTTCGATGAGCGATATTCCTGTCTTTGACTGTTAATTTGATATTTTTACCCGGTAGTGGTTAGGAAAGCATGATTAGGTAGTACTTAACTGTTTAGTTGCCTAATTGCCTTATTTGAACTCCTTAAAAATTATTGGCACTATTTTTCGGTGAAGTTATAGTTAAGCATAATTGTTCTCTCTGTGGATTCCTTTATTTGCTGTGCTTGTGGACTGCGGGTTCGATTCCCGGAGACTCAGGGCTGTGGGTTCGATTCCCAGAGACCTGGTGTGATATTGGTAGGGACTACGGGTTCGATTCCCGAGATCCTAAGTTATTGGTAGGGACTACGGGTTCGATTCCCGAGATCCTGAGTTATTGGTAGGGACTACGGGTTCGATTCCCGAGATCCCGAGTTATTGGTAGGGACTGCGGGTTCGATTCCCGGAGATCCTGAGTTATTGATTATTTATTGAGATATGGGCTGCGGGTTCGATTCCCGGAGACCTAGAGGTACTGTCAATGGGACTGTGGGTTCGATTCCTACAGGTCCTGGACTTGTTTTATTGAGTTGGCTATTCGTTGTTAGCTTAATTGTAGACGATTGTAGTAATCATCTTATTGTTGCTAGTTCGGAAATTTATTATTCATTTAAACTGCTTATTGTTGTTATTGTCATTGTATTATTGTTTTTCTCTCGGTAGGGCCCTGACCTTCCTCGTCACTACTCCATCGAGGTTAGGCTTGGCACTTACCGAGTACCGCTGTGGTGTACTCATGCTACTCTTCTGCACACTTTTGTTGTGCAGATCCAGGTACATCAGGTCAGGCTCATCTCAGGTGATATAGCAGCGTTTTGGGAGACCTCGAGGTATGATCTGCTACGTCCGCGGATCCGGAGGCCTTCCTTCTATTCTAGTGCTAGTAGATGTTTTTCCTTCATTCCGTTGTTAGATACTCCTTTTACATAGAGCTACAATTGTATGATCTCTTTTAGTTTGTGTTACCCGTGGGATTCCGGGTCTTGGTAGTGTTTTAAACAGCGTATTTGACTGGTGTATGTGCCAAGCGGCACGGATTACATTCCTTTCATCTTATTTTCCGCAAATTCTTATTAAATGTTCATAAACTGGTATATTCCGCAACGTGTTAGGCTTACCCAGTCGTGGGGACTGGGTGCCATCACGACATGTTCACGATTGATGAACTAGGGTCGTGACAGTATCTATACGTCGGTGTCAAGCATGACCGTGAGTCTTAAATCGTAATTATTGTATATCTTAATAAGTACTAGAATTGCCTAATTTATTGATTCTCCGTATTGTGTAAGACTTATGATTAACTATTGGTATTTGTTTATTGTTGAGCATTGGCTCTAGTTGAGGTTTTGATTGTGAAGTTAAGTGTTGGTACAAGTTTGATTATAGCTGATTCCCTTGAGAAGACGTACTTATTTCTCACTATTGATTCCCTTGCCGGGACGTATTTAATTCTTATTGTTGATACCATTTCCGAGATGTATTTATACTCATTATTGATTCCCTTGTCGGGTCATTGTTATTTCCATTGTTTTGGTGGGAAAAGAGTGATAAAGCACGAAGGATGATAACGTGTATATTTTTATTGATATTGATGCATATGGTGAGGAAGAGAGATAAAGCACGAAGGGTGATACCGTACAAATTTCTAATACTTATATGGTGAGGAAGAGAGTAAAAGCACAAAGAATGATGCCGTGCACATTTTTATTATTTGATTGCATTAGTGAGGATTGAGAGTAAAAACATGAAGAGTGATGTCGTTCACTTATTGCCTGTTTATTTTGATTCTTGCTGCTTTGGTAACAAATGCCTTGATTGTCTTATTTCACTATTACTGTGATTCATTATGTTAGTATTCTTCCCCACAACATGTTACCCTTTCCCCATTACTTCTGAATTACTTTTATTAATGTTATTCTGTTAGATACTGTTTAGCTACAGGCTATTGGTTGTTGTGTCCTAGCCTCGTCACTATTTCGCCTTGGTTAGGCTCGACACTTACTAGCACATGTGATCGGTTAAGTTGATACTACACTCGACACTCTTTTGTGCGGATCCCGGTACTGGAGCATACAGACCTTAGCTTGGGGTTGCTGCCTTCAGTCCATTAGGAGACCCGAGATATTACTGCAGGCGTCGGTAGGCTCTAGCGTCCACTCCCTATCTAGTTTCATCTGTTCTTTACTATTTTCGAGATAGACATGTATTTTCTTGTTCATACTTTACTTGTAGTTTTCTTAAATAGTCTGTGAGATTGTGACACCAGTTCTAAGTAGTTTATGTTATGGATTTGCATTGTTATTAGCTAAATTGCTAAATTTTCATTCTTTCACTCCATTAAATTACGTTGTTTATGAATGTTAAGTTATAACTGTTAATGGATTAAAAATGAAAGGAATAAGATAAGTGACTTGCCTAGCTTTCATTAGTAAGCGCCATCACAACTCCCGAGGGTGAAAAATATAGGTCGTGACACATCCTCAATTTCAAATTGGTTAGATTGCTGGTGTCTACTCATTCCTCCTCCACCATAGCCTCAATTTCGGTATCTAATTCACAATCTTCTTGGCTACTTTTTACAATGTTGGCTTGTTGAGCATTAATGCTTCAACTAGTTGACTCACTAGTGCCTCTGGGTTGCGAACAATAGCATCTTGCATTTGTATGTGTAGATGTTTCACATTATCTTGTTCCACAAGGCACCCTAGCATATTCTTGATCTATTTCGGGTCATCATCTCTAGGTTCTTTGTTCCTATTAACTTCACAAGAAAAACAAATAACCATTAAAGCAATGGGTTGGGGAAGATAAGAAATATAAGCACAACTATAAATGTGTTCATCTTTACCACTACACATATCACATACATTCCACACATAAGATTGAGTTAGTGCATATACCTCGCTCTTGGAAATATTTTGATAATTTTGTCATTGGTGGTTTCCTCCAAAATAAGCATTAGGAAGATCAACAGTAGAATTACCAACATTGAAACTCTCATAATTTCAAGATGTCATATTTTAAAATCAACAAGAAACACAAAAGAATAAAATATTAAATACAAAATAATAAAAATAAAAGTTCAAACATAAAATCAATATGTACACCTACAGCTACACCGTTAGTTCCTCGGCAACGACACCAAAATTTGATCACCCCCAACTATAGTCCTAAAAAGGATAAGCGGTCACTGCAAATATAACTCGATCTAAAAGTCCGGAGTAAGAATCTCACAATGAACTAAGGCTTAGCTATAGCTGCTTAATATCACTAAGAAGACAAGTTTGAACAATTTTTAAATTATAAAGATTGAGATTTATATTTCTAACTAATTAACTAGCAAATACTAGAAAGCGGTAAAACTATCAACTAACGAGACAAAGGGTTGGAGACTAAATTAAGAGGTCTAGAGTTATGATTTTTTCAATTGTTGAAATCTTTCCAGCTATGCTCCCAACAACTTCACCAATGTATGCTCTACTAATCGTGAGCACTTTAGGTGCCGTAATTCTCTTTCGAGCAACTATAACAATTTACTAGACATATTCTCTCGAACCACGCTAGTTGGCTTCATCTAACCGCTATGGCCACGTCAAGCTTTTATTATTTCTAAACCTACCTTTAAACTCATTGTATTGATTTCTCACATACGTTAGGAGTGTCGTTGTTCAACAATCACCTAAATATGTATCATTTCTCAAGCAACACATAATAAATAGTAACAGTCAACCAATGACCATTTAATCAACTGAAATAAACACGTAATTGAACAAATAGATATACTAAAAGGCTAAATTATATTAAAACATAACAAGAATGCATCCTGCAAAAGGTTTTATTAAAACTCTAGATAACAAATTAGTTATTCATAATAGTATGCATAACTACAATACTAGAACTCATAACCTATAATGAAAATAGGAAGAAGGAAGTGAAAAAGTCGTGGAAGAATTCTCGGCCTTGTTCCCCGTGTGTTCTTGCCTCCTTAGGTCAAATCTTCGGTCTCCTTAGGTCTAAATTATGCCAAAAGTATATCAAAAGTGCTCAAAATACAGTTTTTCCATGTATATATACCAAGTAAGGTCGGGTCCAAACAATTATAAATTCTCCTACGTGAAAAATGACACTTTTCCAGGTCAAGACGTCTGCGGCCGGGGATTTAACCGCGGACTTTAACCAGTTTCTACCTCACATCCATGGCCCGTGCGCGGCCGCGCACTTATCGCGCATTTTTCACCCTACTCTATTTGAATTTTGAAAAAACGTAAAACATGAAAGTTGTATGAATTATCTTTCCAACCATATAATTATCTCTAGAATAATGGTACTACTAATTAAAAGGAAAAAGGAAAAAGAGAAATTGAAGTACGTACGAAACTTGCGCCACGAGGAGCCAGTCTGTTGGGGACATTTGGCAAAAGTAGCAAAAGCCAGGTCACCAAGTTGCTAGCTAATTATCTACACCGCTTTTTTGACTGGACCATCTTATAAGATAAACTGTGGGACCATATTGTCCCGTCATATATATCCTCCCAACACCATTTTCTTTTTTGTTGCATTAACAGAATACCTAACTCTAAATTTCCCAAACTACTACTACTACATCCATACATATTCATTCTGCCCCATACAATTATTCAATCATTATTAGTAATATATAAGTATTAAAAATATCTAATGAGTAAATGTAGACAACGACCTAGCGTGAGAGTTAGAAACTGATTAGACGTGATAGCTGTCTTATTTCAAGTCGTTCTTATCAATCAATCCTTCATAATTTCTTCTATGCCCCTTTCCCTTCTTAGCTGCTGACGCTCTGCATCAGAATCTAGATAGTCAGAACTCAGAAATAGAAACTTTCCTTTTTCAGGTTAGTATACATCTTTTCAAAGTTACTAATATATTTTCAAAACCCGTTTTGAGAAATTGAGATCATTAAGAAAGATTGAAGTCCAGACTCCAAGATTGTGACTATATGGCTTTGAATTATGTGGATTTAAAACTAGTAAGAAAGGGTTTGGACTATACTCGAAAAAATAGGAACTTGGTTGTTGCTTTGGGAGCTCTTGGTGTCACTGGTTATGGTGCTTATAGAGCTTATTGGTCACCTTCTATGGTTAGAAAAAGAGAGAAATTTTTGAAAATTATAGGTGCTTTTGTTTCTTTAGCTGAGATGGTGTCTGATTCGGCTGACGTAATT
Organism: Nicotiana noctiflora; assembly: GCA_032618575.1. NCBI lineage: Eukaryota > Viridiplantae > Streptophyta > Magnoliopsida > Solanales > Solanaceae > Nicotiana > Nicotiana noctiflora. The sequence goes on from JASVEL010013900.1 coordinate 16,541, forward strand.
GGGATTGTCTCTAAAGATCTAAAGGACTTCATTGCATCTGACTCTGATCAAATTCCTAGAAGTTTGAAACAGATTTCAAAGATTGCAAAGTCAGATGAGTTTTCACAATCTGTTGTTAATGTCACAAGTGCGTTGACCGTGGGAGTTGTGAAAGGTTACCAGCAAGAAACCGCGAAAAATGGTGTTTCTGAGGTTGCAAATTCTGGTCTATTTGACCATGTTTTGGATAAGTTGTTTTCTGATGCAGGGTCTGGTTTTGCTTCTGTAATTGTTGGAAGCTTCGCTAGGAATTTGGTTCTTGCATTTTGTTCGGACAAAAAAGGGAATGGTACTGATTCTGAAATTGAATATTCTGTTCCAGCATGGGTTGATGTTCTATGCCAGGATAAGTGCAGAGAACTAATAGGGAATTGTGTACAATTGTTTGTGAGCACTGCTGTTGCTGTTTATCTTGACAGGACAATGAATGTCAACACATATAATGAAATCTTTTCTGGGTTGACTAATCCCAAACATGAAGCCAAAATGAGAGACATGTTAGTGGCATTATGTAGTGGTGCCATTGGAACTTTTGTCAAAACTTCTCATCAAGTTTTGACAAGTACTGATATGGATATGGATGATAAAATATATTCTTCTTCTTTGCCACTTAGTTTCAAAGCCAAACAATTTTTGGATGAAGAAGAGAACATGTACAATGGGTGGACAAATAAAGTATCATATACTTTGGCAGTACCAAGAAATAAGAGGTTTATTCTTGATTTGACTGGGAGAGTGACCTTTGAGAGTGTTAGATCTTTTCTGGAGTTTCTGCTTGAAAAGTTGCGCGAGTGTTTGAGAAAAAGCATAGATGTTGTTCAAGAGGAGGTGAAGTATTTGAGAAGAAGTGTAGATGTTATACAAGAGGAGGTGGTTGATACGAGTACTGAAGCTTACAGGTATGTGAGTGGGAAGTCTTCTACTGCTGTTAGTGTATGCCTCACTTTGTGTTTGGACATACTGAATAGTCCTTGGATCTTGGTTCCAAATTAAAGTTTTAGTATAGAATCTTGGGAAGGTACTTTTATCATTTGTAAAACTTCCTATTACATTCTTTCGTAAAGGGAATATTGGTTGGTGTAACTGTACATAGTTGCTCTGTACTTGATTGATTGATTGTATTTTAGTAATTCAAGTTGTCAAAGTGAATGTAAACGTATTTTTTCTCCCCTCTCCTTGCTATGGTTCTGTTCTTTATCATCCTTCAGTTGAAGGGATCATGGTTCAGGTGAGAAACGGAAATGTTTAGGAGCTACTTAATTTGTCAAAATAGTACGGTATAGCTAGTTTTTGGACTGGTCAATTAAAAATAGTCAACATTTACCAAGTCAATGAAAAATAGCCACTATTTTGCTACAACAGAGACAGGTCCCATATAATATACGGGAGTTCGGTGCATTTGTGTACGAACTCCAGCATATTATGCTGGACCGGTATACTTTGCTAACTCATGTATAATATATGGGAGATTGGAGCACCGATGCTCAAAACTCCAGTATATTATATTGGACATTTATACTTGCTGGAACTCCAGTATATTATGCGGGAGTTCCAGCATAATTATACTTGAACTCCCGCATATTATACGGGAGTTCCAGCATAGTTATCCCGAAACCCCTGTATAATATGCGGGAGTTCAGACATACTTATGCTAGAACTCCCGTATAATATGTGGGCGTATTTTTCGGATTTTGAATAGTATTTTCGTTTAGATTTATCTTTACATGAAAAGTGGCTAAATTTTAATTACTTTTGAAACTAAGCTATTTTTGAATGACCACTCATAAACCTGGCTATTTTTAAATTTCTACCACGTAATTTGGTTATGCCTTTAAACTAATGATCATAGCATCCTTGCTTTGAGAAAACAGAGGAATTAACTTTTAGTTGGCTAATAAGAGGAATCCTCAACCGCTGGACTAGCTATTTTGCTCGTGCAAGTATCTGTAAGACTGTAATCTGATTAAAATCCTGACTGCCATTGTCAAGTCTTGTCTCTTCTCACACTTCAGGCCAACAATTGAAGATGTTAATAACTATTGCCAGGTGCTCCTATATGAAATATTAGTCAGTGCTGAAAAGTTAAAAATGAATCAAAGAATAGCTTGTGACTAATGGCATGTGCCATAGTCAACAATATTATTGGCAGTAAAGAATCTTATGAGCTCCTGAATTTGTTTCAAAATGCACATTTAGTCATTAGCATAAGAAACAGGAAGCGCTAGAAAGTTGATTGTCCCTTATTTTAGACCTACATGTTTATCATTGAACCCAAACCAACAAAATAGGCAGCAAAAATACTGGTACACTTCAGAAGGTCTCCTTTAGCCGAAATATTGATGAATGAGAAATCCGCTTTAAGCAAACTCCATTTATGGCAGTGCTAAAGATTTGTGATACTCAGAATTGTAAGTTCATTCCATACGCAATAGAGATCAACTGATCAGGTGCATAACATAATAAACTCCTTAACCGAAAAAGAAAAACGAGACGCACCCTTGTGCCATCCTTCAAAATTAAAAACGAATTATTATGTCCCATGATATCAATTCAGTCATCACCATGCTTTCTAAGATGATCAATTTGGTTCTCCATCCAAATACTTTAAGAGGAGGACTTTCAAGTTTCAGGCTGCATCAGTCAGATGCACTAACCAAGAAGAGAAGGGGAAGAAAATAAATGAGATGTAAAGTAACATAAGGCCAAATTTACCCAAATTGTCATGTAATGTGTCTCCCGAGCTGTATTGCCCAGTGGTAGCTTTTGCATATCTATTTCGACAAGAAAAGAAGTGGATAAGTTTGATGGGTAGTCTCATAGAAGCAACTGAGGGGTGGAATTTCAAAAGTATGGTGTCATTAACTATTTGGATATGGATGTGGATGCACAAAGCATTTCTAAAGAGTAACCGCCAACAGAAAAATACAATGGTATTCAGCTTAGATGGGCGCCCAATCAAACACTATGAGTTGCTTCCATCATTTTCTTTTGCTGCTGGTTTTTCCTGAAGTTTCTTCTTCCAATATTCATCAAGTGGTTGTGCAAATATAGCTTTCCCAGATACAACTCCAATTCTACAGATTGGCCAAGTAAAAGATCAGGCTAATGGAAGTAAAAACATAATGCAAGAAAAAGGTGCTAAATTTTTCGCTGTAGTCTAAAGGACATTAGTTGTAACTTCTGAGCTCCAAGGTATAACTTCACAATGCAGATGCCAAAGCCATATTAGCAACTGCAAAGTTCAAGAAAGGCATAAAGCTGGTATACTGGAAGAATACACTATATTTAATCTCACATAATTGTTACTTCTATTATGAACAACTTACTCCAGAAATTTTACTTAGGTTCCAACAAAATCATCGCATGCAGATTCTCATTAATCAGCTTAACATTTTTTTTTAGGGCATAATCATGGCTTACAAAAACCAAGCTGAGAAAATGGCAGAATTCATCAAAAGGTAATGATTCAGTAATGATTCAAGAAAGGGCAGGCACCAATATTTTCAAGAGATTAGAATGTTAAAAATACCAGTAGTCCAGTAGAAGTATCAGTACAACAATTACCAGGAAGAAGAGGAATAGAAAGGCATATGCAGCAGTTATTTGCTAGTGCTACAAGGGAGCAGTGGCGGATTTAGGGGGTCGCAAGGGTGTTCACCCGAACACCCTTCGCCGAAAAATTACACTAAGGTAAAATCTATTTTTTACCTCTATATATTCAGTTTTGAACACCCTTAACACTATCCACTAGGTACAAATTTTTTTTTTGAACACCCTTCATGAGGTTCTGGCTCCGCCACTGCAAGGGAGTACTAACAAATTCACAGTTAAGGTACCTTGAAGGGCTAAAAGAGGCAGCACTAGCTCTTAAGAAACATAAGACATCCTTCTCTCTATCAAGGCCCCACAAAATCAATTATGTTGTCAAAGAAAGAGGAAAATGAAACTCGAAGTTTGACAAATTTAATGATATCCATTCAGGTTGAGTATATATATGTACCTTGGCCTTCTTAGATTGATGGTCATTGAAGATTCAACAGATAAGAGCTAAATACTACTGCAGTTATGCACTTACATTACATCTGGTGTCTACGTGCAAGGATATATTTCCACTCTTCTCTTGGAAAAAAAAAGGAATCCATCGCATTTATATGCTTGACCTGAAGCAAAGTTAGTAAAATGCTGTGCCCATCTAAGCAACCCGAAATCTCCTCCTCTCCCCCCCCCCCCCCACACCCCTCATGCATATGCCACAATACACACACTCAGAGACACAACCCCATCCAAACAGATGTTGAAAACAACACCTATTTTTTATCTGATAATTAGATGGAACAATGGCAAATGCTCCTTTACTCATCTTTGAGTATAAGACGTAGATGCACAGTGCAGTACTATGGATGTGGTAGCTTGGGCGGCGGCAGTGCTCTATTAATGATTCTTTGATAAACTCCTTCTCTGTATCTAACTTGTCAATATGTCAAAATACACATGAATAAATACACCACAGATGCAAAAATGCATACTAGGCAACCATACACCAAATATATCAAAAAGCACATGTCACACTGTCTGACAATAATAGCAGCAGAAACTTGTCAAAAGGTACACATACCAGAAGCTAGGGAGACAAAGGGTTAGAAGTGAGAAGGAAAACAGGTTTTTCTTTCACTTTTCTTCTTTTTGTCTCTCTATTTTATTTGGCGGGGAGCTTGATATAGAGGATGTTCCCCAACTTACTTTCAGCCATTAGTCAAAGGAATTCATTGATTCAGTGATAGGGATCCCGCTGTGTATAAGGAAGGAGGAACCAGAAATTGTCTCATGCTCCTTATTGTCGATCCCCAAAAATGCTTAGATATTTCATTAAGGTTTTAGGCTCAACTTTAGTTGCTCTAAAGCATAGATTGCGAGCACCTATCAAGTTGATGTATCTTCAGCTTTCTGGAAGTACAGAATTTTGTCTAGGCAGGTGAAGCAAGCTAAGCACAGACTTAGATTGTTGGAGGAACAAGAGGAATTGCAAATTTCAAGGAAAAGCGAACAGCACATTAGATATAGTACAGGTCAAAAATGGCCTCTATAAGACACTACTTTGAGACTTGAAACTATACAACACCTACAGCAATCCGTAAATAACAGAACACTAACAATTGAACAACCAAGAATAGGTTCTTTATAATTTAATCATTAGATGAAGGGAAACCTCTTTATATCTTGCGCATTAATGAAAACATTACTATGACATTTCTTCGAGCACGTTATCTTCAATAGACGATCATGAAAAACTGTAACTTCCAGATTATGGGCTTTTTCTGGGTTTACCTCTTTGATGTTCTTGGTAGGGGAAGAGGGCAGTTTCATTTAGACATTTTTCAAACACCTTTCACGATTTAAGAAAACCTAGAACACGAAGTATAATGGGATTTTTTGTTCTGGTTTTCCTGTTTGTTGTTTGAAGAGCGGTACAGGGCAGTATCCTTGAGAGAGTATAAATCCATACTGATGCGTATCAGCTGTTAATCTTAAGCAAAACTAGAATGGAGGAAGGGTAATAAAAAACTTACATAACAGCGCCAATTACCAGCGGAAACGACAAAAATCTTCTCCTTCCGAACATCTTTGCAGTGCTTTTCTCTCAGTTTAGTAATTTCGCAAAGAGATCGGAGCTATCAGCTATCGGCTGGCGGAGCTAACGTTTTCGTCAATTACATTCACGGCTGTATTCCTTCAGAAATTCTAGAAACTCCCTTCTATTTGATTGACAGATTGTTTGGATAATATAAGTTGGTCCCGCTTATGAGCATAAGAGCCTGTTTGTCTTAATTTAGAGTAGCAAAAATACTTTGAAGTGTTGGAAGCTGATTTAAAAAATGAACAATTATGTGTTTGGATAAAAGTGCTGAAACTAATAATATGAAGCTGAAGAACGGATATACAAAGAATTTTGTTTTAAAATGAAGTATTTTAGGGATATAATAGTTAATATTTGGTTAAATTTAAAGTAGTTATAAGCTGAAATTTGATAATTTGGGGAGACCAAATTATGGCTTTTGACTTATAAGCACTTTTAATTTTACTAAACGCATAAATAAACTAAAAACTACTTATAAGCCAGTTTGACCAGCTTATAAGCTTAGCCAAACACCCTCTAAGTTGTTGAACTTCCAACATTTTACTTCTAATTTGACCAAAATATTTATTACTAATGTATCTCTAACATTTTTACAATTCATAAAATACTATTCCAAAACAAATAATTTATACAATGTTCCTCTTTCTCCTTGTAAAAATATTTTAAATTTATAATTATTATAAATAAATTTAAGGGTATTTTAGCTATTCGAGTAAAACAAAGTGCTTATCATCCAAGACCATTAACTACTTATTATCAATGTCAATATTCCTATCCAAATACATAACTATATAATTACAATAAAATTAATTTCACTAGGAGACCGATAAACGGCAACCACAGAGGCAACCAAACTTTTTGGTAAATTCGAGGGCCTCCAATAGGAGTGTGCCGATGATTTAGCCTATAGGGCACAAGAGGCACATATGGTAACTGCCATGGAGAAACTATAGACAACTTGACATGCTAACTCAATATTGTCAATGCTGCTTTACAAGGCCTGCTTCAAGGAGTCAAAAACCTTACTTACCCTTCTCACAAAAAAAAAACGATTAAATAACCTTATTTTAACAAGTACTCTATTTCACCTTGTAGTAATATGTAATCTGCTGTTTTATGACCGTGATCACTATGAAACTCGCACCATAAATCTAGGTTTCTTCTGCTAGGGTTCGATCTTATTTCTTTTGGCCACCGCACCTTATCTTTCGTACTCTTTAAAATAACTACCAACTCAGATGTGCTAACATTAAAGTTGTAACCACCAATCTTTGCCTTTGTACTAATGTTGTTGCCCCGCATATCTCGCTTATTTCCAAACTTGAATGATGAACCCACATCTCTGTCCCTTGATCTAGAACTGTACTGATTTTTCTTGTTTAGATCGTGAATCCCTTCTTGCTGGTCCCATGTAAGGTTCGTACCTATTCTTACCGGACCTTTTTCAGTTTCTGGTCGCCTAGAACTTGTTCTTTCATCTCCCCACAAATGAGTGATAGTATCTTCTTTTATCCGCAACTTCATGTTGTACCTATTGTAAACATCATTCCAAGTTGCAGCAGGAAATTTCCCTCAACTTTCTTCGAGTCTCCTCGTGGCTTTTGAGCTTTTTTCATTTACGTTACTTGAAAATACCATGGCTGTCCAATTATCAAGTACACGTGGTAACATCATTCGTTTACGCTAAAATCTATCCACAAATTCCCTAAGTAGCTCTATATCTCCTTGTATTATTTTGAAGACGTCTTCCATCACTTTTCGAATTTTTGAACTCCCAAGTGTGGTTTTATAAATGAATCTGCAAGCTCAGCAAAAGAATTAATAGAATTTTTTGGTAAAAGAGAATACCATGTTAGTACTTCTTTTGCGAGTGTTTCGCCAATTTGTTTGACAGGTACCGACTCAATTTCTTGCTTGGTTAAGTCATTGCCTTTCACTCTAGTTGTAAACACATTTACATGATCTCGTGGGCCGGTTGTTCTATCATACTTCGGAATATATGACATCTTAAACTTTTTTAGAATCGGTAAGGGAGCGACACTCGGCTTCTAATCATGTTAAGAATATTTATTAATATCCACTCATTTAATCACGATGGTACACCAGGTATGTGCTCTATGTGATCATTCTGCTCCTTGAGCCGCTTTTGCAAAGTTAGTACTAAATTTTATAAATCAGAATTATTTGGGGTACTGGATCTTCCATCGCGAGATTCGCTGCCTGAATTAGCAAGTACTGAGAGTGGGTTCTCTAGGTTACAATAATGTTTAGAGGTGGAGTTGGTGGTACAGTTGGTAATCCACTAACGAAATCTTGAAGATCATTATTGACGTGCTCCACAATTAGTTGTTTCAATGTTTCTTAAGTAGTTTTATCGTCCCCTTGTTCATTATTCGCATGTGATGTTGATCTTTAAGGTGACCCATCTCGGGAGTGTTGAGGAAAATTTTAGGGTGAAGAGATTGGAGTTTCATACTTGTTGATTCTGTTGGTTGTTGTCGTTGATAGTCGAGATGATTGTTTGATAGAAAATGAATTTGAAAAGTGAAAAGATTATCATATTCCTGGTAACTGAACCAATTTGTTTAACCAAAGAATGTATCTTTCAGTCAAAGCCTATTTTTGGAAGAACTCGAGTTACTAATAACTAAGAAATTTCGTACCTTCTCAATTATATGAAAGGAAAAAAACAAGAATAAGTAAAGAAATAAGTGATTGCAAAGTCAATATAGTAGAAAAGTAAAGTGAATAAATGAAATTCTCTTCCCTTATATAGGAATTTACAAACATAAAGTTTTTTCCCTTTTATGGCCGATTTATTATGAACATTATTGACATTTATGGAGATAGTTCCAATTCTTCTTACTTATTAATTAAAGGTTCTTGAATCTTCCCCTTCTTACTGTCTTGAATCATTCAGCCCATATTTACTGAATGATTTAGACGCGAGCAACCACTTCCTTTCATCTCGTGAGTGATTTGCTCCTAACTCTTCTATCTCATGCATCTTCTAATGCAATATTTTAGCTGTCACCTTCTTAGTGATCCACGTATCATGCCTTGTCAGCCACACATAACTCCACGTGTCATATTTAATTTATTTTCTACTAATACAATAAAGAGATGACGACCTACGGAATGATTACAGAGAATTTGACGAAAGTTTAGGAAGAAGTTGGTAAAAAAGAAAGAATCCTCAAAGATTAGTAATTAACGGCGGCCACAGGAATTTAATGCAAGAGAAGTTTACTGGCAGATAGCTCCATTGATGAAGGGCGTTTTTCTTCCTATTGCAAGAGCAGTTTATTTTACAATTAAATAGGAAAAATTTACTGCTTAAGGATAAATAGAAAAGATTGAAAGTTCAAACTAAAACTTACATTTGAGTTTGAAGGAATAGGAAAGAACATTTGAGGAGTAATCCCAAACAAACTTAAATTTGATTATTCGATTTATACTTAATGATCAAGCAATTTTCTGACACTAGGGGCGTTCTAAGTTTCTATAGTTGCCCTGTTTCTTAGCATTTTCCACATGAGGATTGAGGAAAGCGTATAATGGTCTGCATTCTAGAATAAAGGGGAATAAATCTTCTTTTTATTACTGTTATTATTTTGGTGTAATAGTCTCTGTCATCAGGAGGTAAGCGAAATACGGGGGCATGCATCTCAAATTTGCTAGAACTCGCACAGGTACTTATGATCGATCTTTGGAAAAGTCGAAATATAGGTGGCAATAGCCGTTTTGGTCAAAAAATATTTAGCAACATTACTTGTCCACTATAATAAAAATATATTTTTGTTTTTACTTATCCATTATATTAAATTAAGAGAAAGATAATTTTTTATTTTACCTCTCACATTAATTATTCATTTTTAAAATTATTTCGCAAGACTTTTGAAATGTTACCATTATTAGGAATTATATGTAAAATATATACAACAATTATTATTTTTAAGGGCACATGAAAAGTTAATCAAAATGAACAAGTAAAAGTGAATGAATGAAATATAAGTTTATTATGAAATAATAAGTATTGGTAATCAACGACGTCACGAATATATAGGAGGAGGATATTATCTCAAGAGCTGTGATGCATGGATAAAAATTTGATATATTGAATATTACGCAAAAGAAGAAGAAGCTCTGTTTCTGAATATAAAACAAAATATACGATCACCATTTTCCCTAGTCATGCAAATCCTCTTTTCTTTTTGGTATTTCCATTGGAAACTTTTTGTTTTAATTTCTTCTTCCAAAAGTATTTGAGATAACCACTAATTTCCAATACTATATATGAATGAGCGTTTGAACGGATACATTTTATGAATGATCATTCAATTTTATTTTATCATACAAAAATTTAAATATTTTGCAATGGAGATGGCCTTAAACTTTAAAACATATTAATTTCTCGTTAACGTGAGTCACGTTGATTGGCGTCGGATAACATAAGTGGTTTCCACTGAAAGAGGTGAAAGATATAGTTCTCGAGAACTTGCCAAAGTGCCAAAACATATTTGTCTCTTTTGTACAAGAGGTCTTTAATTTGGAATTAACATATTGACTATATTCTTCTCAACTTATCAATTAATTTCAAAAGAAATAGAGAAAAACTACAATTTTCCAGAAATGATATTGTTAAGATCGGGAATCCGAGTAGTGCGGAATTTAGCCAAACAACATTATAATGACAATGACAAAGATAATGTAAGTTGAAAATAACGGCAAAGCAGATAAAGTAGACACCAATCTAACGTGATTCGGTCAGTGTGACCTATGTTCATAAGGGGAAATGAGCAATTTCACTATACCAACACGAGTACAAAATTAGAGTAAATACTCTAATTAATCCCAAATAGTCTAAGAGAACAACCTTACAAGATCGCTCCAAAGAAAAGGGTTCACACGCGTGTTTCTTAACACTCAAATCTCATGCAAAATACTCTTAATAAAGGACGAGAGGAAGAAACAAAAATGAAGACGGTGTGTCTAAAATAAACTAATAACCTTTGCTTTTATTGGCAAATTAAAGCCTTGGCCTCCAAGGTATAAAAGAAAAGATATAACTTGTGCAAATGATATCCACTCAATATTTTTTGGGTTCCAAAAAATATTGCCAACGAGGTCTAATTTTTCAAGTAGGCTTATAATTATGTGAGATGGACTCCACTAGGAAAAATACTTGTATTTCAAAACAAAATCGACGTCCCATTGTATCTCATCATCTAAACGGGGTTTCTTTTGACAAAACAATCTAAACAGAATTTGCATAAAATATACTAGTAGCAATCAGCTGGGTTACACGAGGAAGTTTATATGAGAATACAGCTTGACGTACATGGAAAATCAACTAGAAACGCAACAAGAAAGCAATTTAATATATAGTATGTGATAACTGACTCTTCCTATCACTGGTTTCGTTAAGAATATATATAGGCAATAATCAAACTAAAACATTAGTCAAATAATTATAATAAAACAAACTGATTCCCATCCTCGTGAATTAAACACTTTCAGGGGTTTTGATTTTGGGTATAGATATAATCAAGATGAGCAGCCAAAGTCCTCCTTTCCAAACATTCTTCTTCCTTGATTCCTTTGCAGTTCTCTTCCTTGCCAACTTCTTTTCGTTCCACAACGTCCTGAGAATTGAGATAAATTCAAAAAAAAAAGAAAAAAAAAATTCCTATTAATGAGTATAACAATAATATCATCACAATTGAATTAACATAATATATAGTGTGATTAAAGGATCGGAGTGTCGTTCTTTGACAACTTAATAAGCTAGCTATTGAATAGTTTGAACTTTACCTTGTTTTGAATATTATTGTTGAGGTTGGCCTCATGAAAAGTTGGGTGAGGGCGAGCAGCGTAGGACAGAGTAAAAGAGAGGAGAAGGATGATGAAGAAAAAGCTGGCAGATGCTTTAGACATGGTTGTAGCTTGAAGCTTAATTTGAGTGTGAGGACGATGTAGGGAGATATATGCTATATTTAGCTCTGTGACTCTGTGTTGTGTGGTGACTTGAATTTATAATAAATTGGAGAGAATGCCAATCCCAAAATTCGAGTGTGAACTAGGGTGAGTGACAGGGCGACTTTTAACACATACTGATGTCAGGGAGAATGAGGAAATTTTAACTTAATTAAATGGACTAGATACCCCCACTTCCAACCGAGAGGTTGTGAGTTCGAGTCTCCCCAAGAGCAAGGTGGGAAGTTCTTGGAGGGAAGGATGCCGGGGGTCTATTTGGAAACAACCTCTCTACCCTAGGGCAGAGGTAAGGTCTGCGTACACACTACCTTCCTCAGACCCCACTAAGTGGGATTATACTGGGTTGTTGTTGTTGTTGTTGTTGGCAATACAGTGTTGCAGCATACATAGACACGTATAAGGCTGTCTGGTGGGCCGGTTCCGGACCATGCCCGGACCGAGACCGCGGTCCTGGCGGTCTTGGCGGGCCGGTCCTGGTGTGTCGGGCCCAGGTGTTCTTCTAAGCCCGTGACGGGCCGGTCCCTTCCATTAAGCTCGCGAGACCGGGACCGCGAAGATCGGAACCGGCTAGCGGCCCGGGGCCGGTCCTGGTGGGCTTGGCGGGCCTTAACGGGCCCCAACGGTAAAAAAAAAAAAAAATTTTTTTTTTTTTTTAAAAATGGCCCAACGGCCAGATTTAAAAACTAGCCGTTGGAGGTCAAAAATAGCCGTTTTTGGCTATCAAAATTTAGCCAAATGGTCCCCAAACTTTAATATAACCCCAAACTTTATATAATTACACTTTTTCCCAATTCTCAACTATAAATACCCCCTCATTATTTCATTTTAACTCACCAATTCATCAATCTATCTTAATCTCTCTCAATCTCTCTCAATTGCTTATATTATTATTCCAATTTTGTGAAATTTTGTGAAGTTGGTGAATTGAAGTATTCAAGTCTTCAAGTCTTCAACAATTTGCAATTTTGAATTTTGAAGAAGTTGTTCGTCAATTCGGTAAAGTCGTTCCAACTCTTGAAGGATTTATGAGATTTGTTAGAGAGTGGTAGATTGTGTTGTAAATTGTACTTTGGCACATCTTATTTAGTTTTTTTTCTTTTAATGGCGGTATTAGTACCTTGTTGTGCTCATTCCATTGGGGGAGAGAAGATTAATAAAGATATGTCATTTTTAGTAATAAAAATTATTACACAAGTTTTTGATTTATCTCTTAATACAATATATATATCTATTTCATACATATACATATAATATATATACATAATATATATTATATATATACATAACATATAAACTTAATACATATATATAAGTTAAGTTTATATATGTTAAGTATATATATATATTAAGTTTATATAATACTTACCATATATATATATATATATATATATATATATATATATATATATATATATATATATATATATATATATATATATATATAACTTAACTTATATATATAACTTAACTTATATATATACTTAATATAAGTACTTAATACATATATATATATATATATAAATAACTTAACTTATATACTTAACTTATATAAACTTAATATATATATATAGTTAACGTAGATAAACTTAACTTATATACTTAACTTATATAAACTTACTATATATATATACTTAACATATATAAATTTAACATATATAAATACTAAACATATATATACTTAACATACATACATATATATATATATATATATATATATATATATATATATATATATATATATATATATACATACACTTAACATATATATACTTATTAAATAATTTTTTTTTTATTAAAAGCCCACGAAGCCCACGAAGCCCGCCAGGCCCGGACCGCCAAGCCCGGGACCATGTGGGCTTAGGCCCGTCACGGGCCGGTCTTACCCACCAAGCCCACGAAGACCGGGACCGCGAAGACCGGGACCGCTACCCTCCCCAGACCCCACTAAGTGGGATTATACTGGGTTGTTGTTGTTGTTGTTGTTAAATGGACTAGATATGATGTATATATATGTAATTCCAAGCTTTTCAGAAATAAACAATGACCCGAGAAAGACAGGAAAGAGATGAATTTGTATTAGGACAAGAATCCTCAAAGGGACAGTAAGCCTTAGTTATTTGCAAGCCTTATTCGCACTTAATGGAGGTTTGAATATTAAATATTTAAATTTTAGATATTAAATGCATTTATTTTTAAAGTCTGAGTGTTAATTATTTAGATCTTAATCATTAAGTATGTTTATTTTTTCTTCACAACCACTTAATGAGTTTGAATACGTTTATATGATTAAAATCTATAGCAGAGACTTAATTTCATTAAAAATATTATCACATATTTTATTGATAGAATATTAGATTAGTTAGTATTTTATTTGAATTTTATGTTTATTAATTTTCAAATAAAGATAAATTTTATATATTCAGATGTTAAAAAACAAACATTCTTAATTATTTAGTATTTAGATCTTAATGCACATCTTAATATTTTCAGATATGTATTCAAATTCAAATATCTTAATCTTATTAAACTTCTTAATATTTAGATGTGCATTCAGATTCAGGCGTCTTAATTTTACCAAAGCAAAAATCTGACCACAGGAAGTTAATGAAAGAGAATTTTTTTGGTAGTTACCTTTGTTTATTAGTCGCGTTCCGATTGCAAGTAGCATTTGTTAATTTTATTTCTGATAATTGAAAATGGCATTGTCTTGCTGACTGTTTATGTTTAGCAAGATTGGGCTAACATTCCATTTTGGGTCCGTTTAGAAGCAAATTGTTGTTTTTCTTTTCATAAACTCTCCCGATCTCAAATTATTGTGTTTCTTTTTTACACGCTCCTTAAGAAAATATTAATGAGACAAGTTTTTATCTTATTTATGTCTTAAAATATACGTCTTCATTGAATATTTACTCTATTTATGTGCTATCTTAATCTTCAAGAACAATACTATATCAAATATAAAATGGAAGAGAAATAATTAATTTTATCTTGAACTTATAAAATACTAAATAATTTTAGACAACTATTATTAAAAATCACAACATACAATTTGAGACGGAGGGAGTAGCTAATTAAGAGGAATAGGGAAATCCAAAGGAAAACCATTAACTGGGAGATTGACATGGAACCTTGTTACTATTGTCCAAATTGTGACCTCTTGATCCACCAACTAATTTATTTTAAGCAACGTATAGTACCTATGATTTGAAGCTTTTAGCTTGTGGGACTACTTTTCTTACCTTAGCCTGTGGGTTTAGCACTTTCCAAAACAGGAAAGCATATATTACTCCACATTCTAGTAGAACCAGGAATGTTTTTATCGGAAGGAGTAATATTTATGGTGCCCTTTGTTCTACGTAGTCTTATGGGATAGCTGGAAGATAGTGAAATATGATCAGGACATGGAAATATTTATTTATCAAACTTGAATTGCAAGAACTTGTTGTGGCTCAGAGAGCTTTGGAAACGCCAAGTAGGTTGTAGAATCATTGTACAATTAAGTTGACAATTATGTTTCAAATATAATTAATGATGAACAAATAATTATTACATATTTATTTTGATTTTGCCCAATTTCCTATCACGGCCTCATATGATATGGTACTGTTGTTATTTCAAACTAACAATGGCGATCAATTGTCTCACCATCTCAAGGAGGATTTCTTTTAACAAAACAATCCAAAAAGACCAAATACACATAAAATTTTATCCTAAAAAAAAAAAAAATAAACCCCTCAAATGATGTTGAACATAGTTTGCTAGCTAGCTTTAAGATTTACTATATTGCTCCATCTATCTCATTTTATGTGAATCTATTTAATTAGATATACATAGAATATAAAAATAAAAGATTTTTTTAAAACTTGTAGTACTAAATAAGTCATGACATTTCCATAGTTATATATAAATCATAATACTAAGGATAAAATAGAAAGTTTAAATAAAAAATATTTTTAAACATAATTAAATAGATATTACTGTTTAATTGAAACATCATAAACAAACACTATGTAGAATTTTTATTGGGTAGTTGTTATTGTTGTTGCTGTAAAACATCATAAAAAAGAAGATGAAATTGAGAGTAGTTCTCAACGTGAGGATGACACATTACTCACTATCGTATGATACTATGATTCATATAAAAAAAATACACGTGCATGGGGAGGTGCTACCTTTAGGATTTAGCGAGCAATAAAATGGTATTTATTTAATTAAAATATTGTACTAAGATTTTTTATATGGTGTAAAATTTCCTTATTAATTCAAGTAATTTTTAACAAATACTAGGTCTTCTCTCTCGTCACTGCGATCACAAAGGCTGTATTAACACGGACTAAGCAACGTGTTATAATTAATTTTAGAGACAGACCATTATTCTAATGATCATAACTGGCAATACAACTTGATCTAAGCAGTTTTGAATATTCAAACAAAATATGCTAACTGAACTGAAGTAGATATCAAAGAGCAAAAGGCGATCAACTAACTTAATACTACTAGATTTGGAGGAAAGGAATATTGAGCAACAACTGATTTAATTTACCAAAGTTGACCAAACGCTGAAGGCCATGTAAAAGTCATATTCATATATACTTTAGAGAAATGGGATCACTAAAACAAAGTGAAAAGAATGTTAATGTTTAAAAGGCATATCTTCGACTAGTCAAAAGCTCTCCCGTTAAGCGCTTTCGGCTGCAAAAGCACAAATGCTCCCGACAAACTTCTTCCTCCCTTTTTGTTTATTTTTCTTCGTTAAGCAAACGATGTGTTTTATGCTGCATGGTAAAGAAAGAAGGAAAAAATAAAGGAATTTAAAAAGAAAATGGTTTTACCAAGATCTTCTTAGATTGTGGTTCAGCGTTTCATGACAACGTATTTAGAACACTTTGTGAAGTTAGACTTTCAGCATTCGAAGAAACGCATGTATCCAAGAATCTAAGTGAAGGGTCCATTGCTGATTTTCGCATTGATTGAAGTGTGTTAACTGCTTAGTTGCAAGAGGAGAATTACTTATGTGCACTTAGTGCTTATATTGCTAAACCAAACAATTTGACCTTGAATGTTACAAATTAAAGTGATAATACATCTAGTATAATTTAATGATGGCAAGTGGAATCGGGGATAGACGGAAAATGAAGCGAGTGAAAATCGAGAACGAGGGAAACAACTTTGGGTTGGCACCGAGTAGTCCCCAAAACGAACATTGTCAACAAGGGCAAATAAATATTTGCCACCAGATGATATTCAATGAAGAATATTCCTGAGAGTTAAATACACACCTGTTACAGAGAATTTCGACATTCATGACCTGCCGTTACATTATTCATCAATGGTCCCCGTTATTGTTATTTAAGAGGGGCTTGATCATAGGATCCTGTTCCCTAGATATAGCTATAAATAATGGCTTCAACAACCACTGTGAAACACAAAAAGTTTGACGAACATATGCTACACACTATTCCAAGCTAAATAATACTTTACTTTCTATTTAACATCATTTTTATTACTGCCTTCTGAATCCTTGCTCCAGGAACTAAGTTGTCTGCTATTTTATCTCGATTCAACGCTAAGTCTTGAATTTTATTTATTTTATTTAGCATTTTGGGATCAAATTAATTTGCTTATTTATAAACCACGCTATAACTTTAATTGTAACGTTATACGGGCAAACAGTTTGGCACCCACCGTATCGCTTAGACAATTGCGTTATTGATCATTGATCCTTGCATCTATTATTAATCTATTTGATTATTTGTTTTAAGAAAAAAATATGACAATTAACGATGACAACATCGCACACAACGTTGAGGCACAAGAAAATCTGCCTCAACACGAGGATTCGATCAGCGTCACCTGCAACGAGGAGGACATTCCCCAACATGTACAAGAGGCAAATCGTGATGATTATGAAGATGAGAACATTGCGGATATGGTGAGTATCTTGAGAGAACAACAAAATGTTATCATGGTCATATCTAATGGCAAGACCAGGCGATGACAAAATTAAGGCGAGCATCATCGGGTGCTTGCAACAACGTGAATGTAAGAGACCCAGTTTCTCCTGGTGCCCCCACAAATCAAACAACGCAAAGGGTTAATAAAAACACCCAGAGGGTATGGTTGGCTTCGACGAGGCTAGGGGGATCGGTAGTGGATATGGTAACAACAAAAATAATGATCCCTTTAAAATCAAGCTCATGTGGTTTATGAGGGAAATAAACACTCGAATGGACCAAATTCCTGGCACACCACCATTGATGAAGGGTCTGAACTCAAAGAAGTACACCCAATTGCCGTTTAAACCGAGCACAACATCAGAGTTGATTTCAAAATTTTAAAATACCAGACGTACCCAAATATGATGGTACTTCGGACCCTTAGGAGCACATCACCACCTCTACAATAACGGTAAAAGGAAATGACTTGGATCCACACGAGATTGAGTCAGTCCTGCTGAAGAAGTTCGTAGAAACCCTCACGAATGGGGCCCCTAACATTGTACTCACTTTTACCCAACCACTCAATAGATTACTTTGTAATCCTTGCACACTCTTTCAGTCAGGACCATGATGGGGCCAGAAGGTCCAGTTTAGGAAGGAGGACATTTCAAAATTTTGTTAGGAGAGTTCGAGTTGATGTGCGAGTTCGTGACCAGGTTTAAGAAAGAAAGGATATTGCTACCGGTCGTGCTAGATTAATGGGCAGCTGAGGCATTTACTAAAAGGTTGAACCCAAGGAGCTCCGATGCCTATCAGAAACTGAAAGAAAGCTTGCTCGAGTTCGAGGCAACTACATGGGAAGATGTCACAACCATTACGAATCAAAGATAAGAATATAAGATGACCAGCTCAGTTTCCCAACATCAACCAAGGGTCATGATCGAGAAAAGAACATGGATAAGTCGAATGATGATTTTGACACAGATCGAAGATCTTCTAAAGGCCGACTTTTGCCCAACAAAAGGCACGAAGGATGCGATAGAGGGTTTAGGTTGGTGGACAGGTTCTCTCCCGATAGAAGAACAGATAGTGATCGGAATAAGAAGTTATTTCAAGATAAAAAGGTAGCGTGTTCCTAGGATTCTACCTATCCCAGACTGTCTAAGTACAATTTCAATATCAGCATAGTGGAGTTGGTATCGGCGATGAGGAACATCAAGGAAGAACGGTTATCGAGACCAATGAGATCTGATCCCAGCCAGAGGCATCCTAATATGGTACGAATATCATAGGACTAATGGCCACCAGATTGGGAACTGCTAACATATGTGCGGGGAGGTGGGGTCATTGTTTAAAAATGGCCATATGAGAGAGTTCTTAGGCGAACGGGCTAAAAACAATTAGAGACGTAGTCAGGAAAGTATAAAGCCCTCAAAAATAGGTGAAGACCCTCCCTAGCAATGCATCAACATGATTTTCGGGGGAAATGAGATCAACGTTTTAACCTTCTAGGTAGCGAAAAAGACAAAAGTATTAGTGACTCACAGTAAGAGACTCTGAGAAGTCGCCAAAGACGGTATCACTTTCACATAAGAAGAGGCCAATGGACTTCTACTGTTTCACAGTGATGCCCTAGTAATATCTCTTAACGTTCTAGATTTTAAGATTAAACATGTTTTGATGGACCTAGGATATTTAGCCAACATCATTCAATGGAGGATGCTGGAGAAATCCAAGATAAACGGAAGCATCATTCTGTGAATAAAACTCCTCAACTTAGCAAATGTGACAACCGATAGGAGATCTTGCCGCCTACAGACGCCGAAGGAGTCATGAAGACTATCTTATTTTATGTTGTAAACGACTAAATGGGCAATAACGTAATTCTTGATAGACCGTGGCTACACGAAATGAAGGACATTCCATCAATATATCACCAATTGCTGAAATTCCCAACTCTAGAGGGAATCAAACAATTAAGAGGAGATCAACCGAAGGGAAAGGAGATGAACATGGTCTTAGTTTCTAGCAGTAAAGGGAAGGAACACACACCATAATAATTACAAGAACAAATGCCTACTCCCAAACCAAGCAAAGCCAACAAAGGGGAGGAGCCATCGGAATCCCACCATGTACCGAGATATTTCTAGGTACCGGAAGAAACAGACGCAACCAAGTCTACGAGGGAAGAACTTGAACAAGTTACATTCTTCGAAAAGTTTCTAGTGAGGAACTTCCACTTGGGGACATGATTAATCCTAAGCTTCGGTCAGAATTTATTGAATTTATTAAAACTAACATTGATTTTATGCATGGTCGCATGCAGATATGACAGGTATCCCACTAGAGGTGTCTGTGCACAAGCTAAGCATAAGTATTATGCCAGTAAGGCAAAAGAAGTTCCTAATTTCCGAGGTTAGAAATAGCTTTTTCAAAGAAGAGGTAACTCGGTTCCTCGATATCGGTTAAATTCAGAAAGTAAAGTATCCCGACTGGCTAGCTAATATGGTAGTAGTTCAAAAAAAGAATAATAAATTCCGCATGTGCTTAGATTATAAGGATATGAATAAAGCATGCCCATAAGACTTGTTCCCATTACCAAATATTAATCAAAAGAGTGATGTAACGACCGAACACGAGTTGATGAGTTTTTATGACACCTATTATAGGTACAACTAAATCAAGATGAACCCAAAGGATCAAGTGGATGAGATCGGTCGAGTGGTCTCAGTTGGAGATGGAATTGCACTTGTTTAGGAAAAAACTTCATTCTTAACAAACTTTGGCACATATTGCAATAATGTGATACCCTTCGGTCTTAAGAACGACGGAGCCACTTATAAGAGGCTCATGAACAAAATATTCGAATAGAAAATAGGGAAAACAATGGAACTTTACACATATGATATTTTAGTTAAGTCTTTGAACGCATGTGACTATTTGAAGCACCTCCATACTTTTGACATCCTAAGGAAGAACAAAATGAAGCTTAACCTAAAAAAATGTGTATCCAGAGTCAACTCCGTTAAATTTTTAGGTTTCTTGGTGTCACAAAAGAGGATCGAAGTTAATCCCAACAAGATTAAAGACATCAAGGAAATTCCAGACCAGTTGATAAATGTGAAAGAAGTCCAAAGATTGATCGAAAGACTGGCCGCTCTATGCGTATATATTTCTTGATCTTGAAAAAAATGCCATCACTTTTTATCACTTGTGAAGAAGAAGAACGATTCTGAATGGACTCTAAAATTCCAACATGTTATAAAACACCTGAAACAATATCTATCCAGCCCTTCATTACTATCAAAACTGGAGGAAGGCGAATAGTTGCTAATATACTTAGTGGTCTTCGAGGTCGCGCTATATGTCGTTCTAGTCTGAGAAGATAAAGGTATGTAATCATATTACGTTAGCAAAATTTTATTGGGAGCGGAAACTCGTTATCCGCACCTCAAAGAATTAGCCTTAGCTCTCGTAGTCGCTACTTGAAAGCTCATATCTTATTTTTAGGGCCACTTGCTAGCCGTGATGACAACCTTCCCCTGCAGAATGTCCTTCACAAACTTGAGTTGCCTGGTTGACTGGGCAAATAGGCAGTTGAAATTAGTGAATTTGATATTAAATATAAACTCATGACTATGAACAAATCATAAGTTTTGGCCAATTTCGTGGCCGATTTCAGTTATGGGCTGCTGCTGCCTTTGGCCACAAAGGAATTATTGATGGTGTCCGAAACGACCTCAAGAGTTTTGACCTAGTTCATGGATGGAGCGTCTAACGTGAAGGGGTTCAGACTTGGAGTTATCTTAATCACGCTCTCGGGAGAAGTCATGAGGCAGGCCATAAAACATTTTCCCTTGACCAATAATGAAGTTAAGTATGAGGATTTGATTATAGGACTTGAAATCAAATACGATTATCAAGTATATGTAATCTTCGACACCAAGGAGGAACAAATGCAATAATATGTGGTGAAAGTTCAAACACTGCTCGCATGGTTTATGGAATGGTCCATCACCCGCATCCCTAGAGAAGAAAATGTAGAAGTAGATGCATTGGCCAATTTGGGCTCGTCCATGGAAATGAAGGGATCATATTCCAGTATGGTCATACAGATCATGCATTCGGTACTGGGTATAGATGGTTATTATGAAGTAAATACAACGAACCTGATCTGGGACTAAAGGAATGAGATCATTCACTAACTTGAGCATGCCAAGCTGCCATAAGACTCGAAGGTATCCTGGGCACTCCACACCAAAGAAGCTCGTTACAACTTCTTGGGAGGACAGTTATATAAAAGGTTGTTCCAAGGCCCGTTGGCCTTATTCATAGGAGCCTGATCGAGGTCAACCCTGCACTACTATTGAGTAGCGAGAGAGGTTGAAATAGCTTTTACCTAATTAAGGTCGGGATCGATTTCCATAGGGAACTAGATATTATAGTCGGGTGTCTATCTAAAGCGGAGTTGTGTATTTGCTCTTAATTGCACTTCTACATATTTTTGGTTTTGATTATGATTATAAATTTAAAAAAAACTACAATGCTCAATTAAACTAAAGTAAGCTAAGGTTAAACTATTACGAGTTGTTCAAATGATTAAAAGGCACTAGGGTAGTGACTTTCGCCTAGGTGGTCAATGGATGGATTCTTGAGTCTAAAGCTAGCTTGTCACATTTGGGTAATATGATTTAGTCGTTGCTCGATTTTACTCACTCTATACCTCTCGGTAGTTCGAGTAATTGTGCCCGAATTGACTTTCTCAACACCAAATGGGTATGCAAATTTGCACAAGCAATCAGGGTTCAAGTAGTGTATTACTATCTCTAGGTTTAATACTTTAATAAGGGCTATCAATCTCTTGAATACACCCCAATTCCTTATTGGACCAATTTCAAAGACCTAGGCTCTCTTTCTCAAAAATAACAAAAATCAACTAAACACAAACTAGTATTTGCAACCACTAATTCAGCAATTAAACATAAAATTGGTCCAAATATCAAACACCCATAGTCAATCAAACATACAAGACCCATCAATAATTACCCACACTAGGGTTGAGCCACAACCCTAGCTTATGGGTCTAGCTACTCATAATTAGGGAAGAAAACAAGGAAATAGATGAAAAACTCATATTAATTAATTTCTAAATTAAATTTGAAGATTCAATGTTGAAATGAAGCTAAAACTACTCAAAACAGCTAAAATATTTGAAATCACGAGCGCATCCTTCAGTACTAACTATCTGCCTGACCTAAAATGGAAAAGAAGCAATTTATACTAAGCTGACAAATCTGGACAAAAATACCCCTACGGGGTCAGGCGGACCGCACAAAATCATGTGCGGCTGCGCTTGGGCTCTGAACATAAATAAATGACTCTCTGAACTCGGATAATACAGACCGCATAGAATTGAGTGCGACCGCGGTGGCTTATAGTGCGGTCTGCATGAAAAGGAGCACGGACCACATTGGTCTTCAAACTTTGACTTGGCAACTCTCTGAACCTTCTCTCTGTGTACCACACTAAATCGAGTGCGGCCGTATTGATCCTAGTGCGCATCGCACAAAACCTCATGCGACCGCATTACCTTTTTATCTGAATAGCAGCCTCTCAGAACCTCACTTGTCTGGACCGCACAGAATGGTGTGCGGCTGCACTGGCCCTGTGTTTTCCTGAGCTTTTTCTTGTCTTGGTACTTGTGCAAGTTTCATTCCTTTTTGAGTTGATCTTTGATATCTTGTCACCTTGTTGACAAAACATGCATTCAAGTACAACTTGTGAGTCTTTGGGGACTACTTTGTATGCATTTCTAATCAAAACTTATGCATGAATGAGTATAAAATGTATAAAAATCCCTAGTTATCAAAGCCTCCTAGGCTAATTACATCACGAGAGAGGTTCACGAGGGAAATTATGGAAATCAATCAGGTAAAGATTCATTGGTGTTAAAATTAGTTTGGACACAATACTACTGGCCCCGGATGGAATAAGACGCTAAAGTGTTCATTCAAAAATGCGACAAGTGTCAACGCCATGCACCGTTAGTACACCAACAAGTATAACTACTACATTCGGTATTATATCATGGCTATTCATGAAATAAGGGATGGATATAGTCGGGCCGCTACCACAAGCTCTTGGAAAGGTAAGATTGTTTTTTTTATTTTAACTGATTATTTCATATAGTGGGTCGAAGCAGATCCTTACCAGAAAATCGGCGAGCGCGAAATGGTCAATATCCTATGGAAGAACTTAATTTTACAATTCAGAATATCGAAGGAGATTGCCTACGATAATGAGCCACAGTTCATAGGCTCAAAGGTCACAAAATTCCTTGAATACTTGAAAACCAAAAGAATCATATCTTCACCATACTATCAAAGTGAAAATGAGCAAGTAAAATAAACAAATAAGGTGATTATTCAAAACCTCAAAAAGAGATTGAAAGTAGCCAAAGATAATTGGCTCGAAGAGTTACTATGAGTGTTATGGGTACTGGACGACGGCCAAGTCAAGCATGGGAGAGACACCTTTCTCTCTCATATAAGGAGTAGAGGCTTAGATCCCCGTGGAAGTAGGAGAACCGACCTTGTGATATTTCAGGGCGAACAAAGAAACAAACAATGAAGCATTACCAGTCAAATTGGAGCTGTTTGACGAGCGTAGGGACTTATGGCACATAAGGATGATGGACTAGAACACAGAGAATGGGAAGGTAATATAATCTAAGGGCCAATCTCTGATGTTCCAAAGTAGGAGACTTGGCTTTAAGAAAAGCGACCAGGGAGCTCAACAGAAAGCTGGGTCCGACATAAGAAGGCCCCTATCGAGTTTTAGCTATCTTCGAAAAAGGATCATACAAACTAGAAAACCAAAATGGATTCAAATTACAAAGTAACTAGAACGTGAATCACCTCATAAGGTATTTCTGCTGATGAGAATCGATTATACTAAAATAATGTGCTACGATCTTTTTCCGTTCATCCAGTTTTGTCCCAATTAGATTACTTTAGCAAGATTTTTAATGAGGCAACAATGGATAACATACTATGAATAAAACACCATAAAAAATAAGACCTTTAAACAACAAGGCATCGAAACAACAACCCACTACGAGATGGTTAAATAGTCTTCGGCTCGGTGGCAAGTTCGTAATGGGAAGCGAAACTTGCCACCGGACCAAAGACTATTCAACCATTTACAAGTGTTTCCCTACAAGCTATTGGGGGGTCGTTAGATAATCTTTGGCTCAATAGCAAAGTTCCTAATGGGAAACAAAGCTTGCTATTGAACAAAATATTATCCATCCATTCACTAGTGGAATCCTCAAAGAGGAAGACTTCTAATGCTCCAATTCTCATTCTTCGCATTCGAACACTGGGGGGCGAGTGATATGAGAATATGGCAACCTGATAGCCATAGAAATCGGGACCACGTAATCCGGGAACAAATTAGCCTTATGTAATGGAAACTTTCAGCAAAGCAAATACTTTTGTACTTTAAAAGATTGAAGAAATAAAATAATATCCTTTTATTTTTATCTTCTTTCTTGTCCGATGAATTGATTTTATCATTTGAAAGCTAATCAAGTACTTCAAATGCTAGTGCTGGAATGAATAGGAGACGTCATTTTCAAGAACACTGTAATCATAAGAGGGACCTCTCTTATGAAATAGATGGCTGGTTCTTGAAGAGTATGCCTAGAACCCAAATGCCTTCGAGAAAAAAAGGCACGAGAAGCCTTGCATAATTCGACGAATTTTTTTTTGTTGCTCAATGCTTAAACAAAAAGAACTTTTATTTATCAAACATACAAGAAGTACAAGTATAATAATACAAAAAGAAACAACAAAGTAGAATAATGCAAAAGTTAAACTTCATTGCCCCCAGAACTTAGAGGAAGAGAAGCATCGACGCCCCTGGGAGAAGTAGGTGAATTTGCTGTCGGCTCGGGATCTTGTACTTCATCATTATCATCCTAAAGTTCTTCCTTGATTCTTGAGAACTCATAATCGGGACCAGAAGAGTCAGTTACATTAGGCTAAGCTGGGAGGCTTCTTCGAGTAGTCAACTTCAGCTCTCAGGTCTTGGCGATTTTATTGTTAATATTAATGACACCTGCTTTGGTCTCGTTCAAAGTTTTTCTCCTAATTATAGACATGGAATACATTTTTTCAATGAAGAGGGAATCCGCTCAATGTTGGAGTTCTGATTTAAGCCGATAAATCTCGATCAAAAGGCTATCTCATTGGAAGCTCGTGGCTCTCACGCTAAGATCAAGATCACAGATAGTGGTTGTATGAACCTTATTATGTTCCATGATCCTCTTATACCTGTACTCCAACATGTCATGCTTCTCCTCGGTAGTAGAAGCTCTTCAGCTTTAGAGTTCAAGGTCGCCTCCAAGTTATTCACTTTCTCAATGGAGGTAGATTTGCACTCGGTAGCAGCGAGCACATCATTTTAGACCTCAGACCATTTAGCCTTGGCTTATTAAAAAATTACATTTAGCTGAGAGGCTTCTTAGCTGAGTTCCATAACTTCTTTCTCAATCGGCTGCAACTGAGCCTTTAACTCACCCACCTCAGTAGCTTTTGCTTCCATTACCGGGAGGCGAGTAACAATTTGGTCCATCTAGGCCAACAACTAGTCCCGCTCGAACTGGAATTCTTCTTTATCAAAGATTAATTTCTAAAAGACTCGGAAATAAAGAAGTTGGCCTGCGAAGCAAAACCTATGTTAGAAACCCTGTCACAGCAAGCCAAGAAGAAACAAGCAGTAAAAAGAACGAGTATGTTACCACTTCCGTATTGTGCATGACATTATTTAACAAACACTCTCCCGAAAGAGAATGTATTTTCTTCTCATCATTTTCTGATGCTAGTAGATTCATATAATTGGTAAGTTCCACTGGCCGGGACAACATGTGGCACTCAGTAAATACCAAGAGAGAGACACTCCTCCTCCTCTCGGGATCTGTAGAAGGGGGCCAGTAGTTATGCCCCAAATTCCCATGGTTTGGGGACTAGGGTCAGGCGCCTGCGGCTGTGAGGGAGATATAGAAGTTGTTGGTAATAAAGGTATGGTCGGTGTGGAAGAAGATGAATCTGATGGTGTTATGGGTTGAGAAGCAGCTGTATCAGAGGCATTGCTCACCAATCGAAGAAGGAAGAGGCTGGTACTCGGCCTTAACTAATGAGAGCAACAACTGGGACTGGAAAGGGAGAATTCACATTCTCCAGCAAAGTCAAACTCCCCATAACGTTTGGTCATCATCCTCGATTGGGGTTATAAGCTTGTTAAATTGAGATTCTATTGAGCTGATGAAGGAAGTTGCCTCCTTAGTAGGGAAGCCCCTTCATCATTGGCTTCCCTAAAATTGTCAATAACCGCAGTGACTGCGGCTGGCTCAAGTGCAGCTTTTTCACCTTTTTATTCTTGCCGTTGGCTGAGGAAGAACGCCACCTTTTCGATTGCTTGTTCTCCGGTCGGGGACTCAGAGAGAAATCACTTGCACCGGAAGCAGATCCAATATACTTGTTCGGGTGAAAGCCTCATTTAACAACCTTGTAGCATTTATGGAATCAACCAAAATATCCTCCTTAGGGATAGCCAAAAAGCTCTACGGGAGACCTGAATCCAACAAAAAGATGAGGTTAACCCGTTTCCTTATGTTCAAAGATGAAGAAAGGCGAAATCAGTTTTATAAGTCACCTTACCATGATTTTTGTAACGACCCGGCCCGTCGTTACAAGAATTACCACCCCGTTATGTTGCATTTACATATCTTATGCTTTTATATCAGTGT
This sequence comes from Nicotiana noctiflora, assembly GCA_032618575.1. Taxonomy (NCBI): domain Eukaryota; kingdom Viridiplantae; phylum Streptophyta; class Magnoliopsida; order Solanales; family Solanaceae; genus Nicotiana; species Nicotiana noctiflora. The sequence goes on from JASVEL010013900.1 coordinate 43,962, forward strand.
TAGAACCTATCGGATGAGTTAGGAATGAATTAAATTGAAAATGAAGCAAATAGCATATTTGAAGGAAGTTTGAATATGGAAAGTCAACCTAGAGTTGACTATTTAGTTAGAGTGCTCGGAATCAGATTCTGATGATTTGACTAGTTTCGGGGGATCATTTATGACTTAGGAGAGCAATCAGAATTGAATTTGAAGGTCCGGTGTAGTTTTAGGCTTGAATTGGCTAAGGTTGAATTTTGGCGAAAACCGAACGGTAGGTGAGATTTTATCCGGGAGTCGGAATGGAATTCCAACAGTTGCAGTAGCTCCGTTAGGTGATTTTGGATATGCCTGCAAATTTTCAGGTCATTCGGACGTCGTTTGGTCTGGTTTTTGATTGAATGAGCAATTCGGAAATTTTGAAGAAACTTAGGCTTGAATTAGTGTGTAATTGGTGATTTTGATGTTTAGGATGGTGTTTTTATGTTATGAGCAAGTTTGAATGAGGTAATGTGATATACTGGTGGCTTTGATTGAGGTCCCGGGGGCCTCGGGATGATTTCGGATGCCTAACGGGAATTTTTGAGTTGAAAAATGCAGCAGAAAAATTGCAGAGAAATTTTGTTCTATGCGATCGCAATGCTCGAATGCGATCGCATAGTGTTAGCTACAGTGCCCGGAGAGTTTGTTCTATGCGATCGCACTGCACTGATGCGATCGCATAGTGTTAGCTACAGTACCCAGGATTTTGTTCTATGCAATCGCATAGTGTTAACTACAGTGCCCGGAGAGTTTGTTCTATGCGATCACAATGCTCTGATGCGATCGCATAGTGTTAGCTACAGTACCGGACAGAATGTTAAAAGCATTCCAGTCGCGAAATCAACCCATTTTTTCACCATTTTTGGTCATTCTTGAGAGCTTTTGGACGGGAATTGAAGGGATTTCGACGGGGAATCATTGGAGGTAAGTTTTATGAGTTAAATACATGATTTTATCAAAGAATCTTCCATTAATTCTCCGAATTTGGGTAAGAAATCAAGAAATTTAGGGCTTTGAGCAAAAATCTTAAAATGGGGATTTGAAGGACCATTTGTGGTCCGAATTGGGAGTTCTTGGTATGTACGGACTCGTGGAGAGACGAGGATTCCGAAAATGTGACTTTCATAATTTTTCGAGATGTGGGCCCGGGGCTCGGGTTTTGCAAATTTCGTGATTTTTGATATTTTTCGGGTTCTTTCGATTGGGTTATGTTCCATTAGCCTATTTTGATATATTTGTACTGATTTTGGCTAGTTTGGACGTGCGTGGATGCCGGTCCGAGGAGCTAAGGCGTCGCGGGCATGAGTTTTCGTCGGTTCGAGGTGGGTAATTCTTGTAAATGATGTCCCGAGGGTTAGTAAACCCCGGACTTGCACATCTTAGTGCTGTGTTGAGGTGACTTGCACGCCGGATAACGGGCGTGGGGTAGAGCACCATTGGGGATTGTGACTTGGTCCGTCCCGCGTAATAAATAATAACTCCTAATTGTTGAAGTGAATTGGACTAATTATCATGTTTGGACTTCGTGCCAATTATTTGAGTCCTTCAGGGATTGGTATCACTGTTTTGATAACACCGTGCATATTTTATTCTAATTTAAGGTTTTAAATGGTATTTTTGCTATTTAGCATTCTTATAAGGTTATGAAAAACTTGAACAAGGTCTTAATAATATTTTAGCTGTGAGCTAATGTGATATTGTTGCCCGTAGGGCTTTTCTTGATTATTTGTTAGACTGATTGGGGCCGAGGGCCATATGTTAGAACATGACATTTTATGTGAGCATATGCATACACATGCATGGATCGGACTGCACGCCGCAGTGGTATATGGATCGGGCTGCGCGCCGCAGCAGGTGTGATATTATTATTGTGCTTGCGCTGTAGGAGCCCCTCCGGATTCTGGACACCCCCAGCGAGCACGGGTACCCAAAAGGATCGGGCTACACGCCGTAGCGGTCATATGCATTGCATGGCATACATACATTGGTTTACGTGTACTACGTGGCATAACATTTAGCACTCATACATTACTTGCACACATGCATTAGTTGCCTTATTGACCAGATCTCCTGGTACAAATTGATAAGGAGTGCTGAGCCCGAGGGGCTGATTTGAGTGCGGACTTGCACTGTTTGAGATTGTTCAAGGTATGGGTATGTTATCATGAAAGAAAGTAGCTAAAATTGAGATTTCTAATCATCTACTCACATATGCTGAAAAGGAATAAAATGATAGTGTTTTGAATTTTAATGATAGTTCTGTATTGTGTAGCAAGAGATAGTGCCTTGCGTGGTTTTCTTCCCTTCAGCATTATTTACTTTTATTACCGCTGAGTTGGAAGTACTCACACCCGACTCCCTGCACCTTGTGTGCAGATCCAGGTACATTACAGAAGGGCTGATTCTATTGCGGCTCGGGAGTGCTTTTGGACGGTCGAGGTAGCTGCCAGCGTTCGCAGGACCTGATTCTCCAGTTTGTCTGTATTTTGTTCTGATCATCCCACACTTGTGCACAGTTATATTCGCTATTTACACTGTGTATACTCTGTAGAGGCTCATGACTCTCGACCCTTCGGTCTATGGGAGTTGGCACGTGTTGGGACTTGGTTCCCTGTTTTTAATATATCTATCACCGTTATGCTTAAATTGGATAAAGTGAGCTTGTGGCTCCGTGATTGTTGTTGATTGGTCGGGCTGGCCTAGCAGTGTGCTGGGGCGCCATCACGACCGGGTTTGGGGTCGTGACAAGTTGGTATCAGAGCCTAGGTTTACTAGGCCTCAAGAGTTTTGAGCCGGTTAGTGAAGTCTTGTGGATCGGTACGGGGACGCCTGTACTTATCCTCGGGAGGCTGTGAACCTTTAGGAAACACTTCACATTTCTTGGGATTCTTATCGTGCGTACTTGATTCAGCTTGAGATACATTTTTGAAATTCCTTCCGCACGTCTGTGTACGCATCGAGCGCTCAGTAATATAATTGTCTTATGGCTTGCAATTCCCCGATCGAGGGGCGAGATATAATCTCCGTGAGTTCATGTTGGGCCAGTCGGGAGGACTCGAGGCCAGATCATTGTCTATGGCTTGAGCACCAAGGTACTAATTCCGCGAGCCGGTATTATGAAGTTCATACGATCGGTACTGATCCTTATTGTGCAAATGGCAGTTTGATAATGGGAGAGCTGTAAGGTATTCAGTTCTTATTGTGATTTGATGTGTAGCCCTAGCTATGGGCGTGAGAAATAATTATCATATCTCGTAATTGGATGGTAAAGTGCCTTATGTGTAGCGGAACGAGTTTAAACTCAGGAAGACTAAAGTGATTTTGATATGTGTTATGATTCGAGCAGGTACATCGCAGGTTCAAGTATAAATTATGATAATATGATTCGTATAGTATTGAGACTTAATGTTGTTGAAATACATTGTGACATCTTGTTGAGTTGTGGAAGTATTGTTAGATTGGTTTGGTGATTCTCTGGCAGGTGGATAGGCCAATTTACAAAGGAAACTCTGCCAAAAATTTTGGAAAATTCGGGATTGAGAAAAGATTTTTGTCACCTAAAGAGGGGGGCGTAACTGTTGTGTGTGAATGAATGCAAGAATTGCAAAATAGTTAATATTTCTGATGATTCGAATCTCCGCCGAAGCTTGAAAATGACTTGAGTTTAATCTAACTAGAACTTTGTGGCATCATTTGAGTAGGAATGCTATGAGTAGCTAGAAGTGCCTTGATGTATGGCTCCGTGCCAAGTTGGGGAGGTTGTTGTTGGTTAACTGATTGCACTGTTGTGTGCTGTGTTGGCTCTGTCTCTAAGTATGTTGGGAAAATTCTAATAAAAGTTATAGTGCTTCGTAGATGTGAAGAAATACTAGGATGTTGTGAACTTATGTTGGTAAAGAATATTCACCGTATAGAAAAGAAAGATAGCTGATTGTATCTGTAAGTAATCATGTTCTGCGGTGTCAGAGTTCTAACAAAACACGAGTGGTTCTACTCAATAGGACAGTTGAATTACAGCAGAATAAGGGTGAATGATGCCCGAGAATGGTTTTGCAGTGTTCAAGATTTTGCTTGTAACAGTC